>CM056611.1:533099-573099 GCA_029721355.1 Tegillarca granosa
TTTGTCTGTTAGATTGTGTGTATCATACATGTAGATATATTTACATCACATGTGTCCTTTGTGTATTATATATATAAATATTTGTCTGACAATAATGACCAGTTTTTGTCTGGTAGATTGTGTGTATCATACATGTAGATATATTTACATCACATGTGTCCTTTGTGTATTATATATATAAATATTTGTCTGACAATAATGACCAGTTTTTGTCTGTTAGATTGTGTGTATCATACATGTAGATATATTTACATCACATGTGTCCTTTGTGTATTATATATATAAATATTTGTCTGACAATAATGACCAGTTTTTGTCTGGTAGATTGTGTGTATCATACATGTAGATATATTTACATCACATGTGTCCTTTGTGTATTATATATATAAATATTTGTCTGACATTAAGACCAGTTTTTGTCTGGTAGATTGTGTGTATCATACATGTAGATATATTTACATCACATGTGTCCTTTGTGTATAATATATATAAATATTTGTCTGACAGTAATGACCAGTTTTTGTCAGGTAGATTGTGTGTATCATACATGTAGATATATTTACATCACATGTGTCCTTTGTGTATTATATATATAAATATTTGTCTGACAATAATGACCAGTTTTTGTCTGGTAGATTGTGTGTATCATACATGTAGATATATTTACATCACATGTGTCCTTTGTGTAATAATATATATAAATATTTGTCTGACAATAATGACCAGTTTTTGTCTGGTAGATTGTGTGTATCATACATGTAGATATATTTACATCACATGTGTCCTTTGTGTATTATATATATAAATATTTGTCTGACAATAACGACCAGTTTTTGTCTGTTAGATTGTGTGTATCATACATGTAGATATATTTACATCACATGTGTCCTTTGTGTATTATATATATGAATATTTTTCTGACAATAACAACCAGTTTTTGTCTGTTAGATTGTGTGTATCATACATGTAGATATATTTACATCACATGTGTCCTTTGTGTTTAATATATATTAATATTTGTCTGACAATAATGACCAGTTTTTGTCTGGTAGATTGTGTGTATTAAACATTTAGATATATTTACATCACATGTGTCCTTTGTGTATTATATATATAAATATTTGTCTGACAATAATGACCAGTTTTTGTTGTTTTTATTGAACACTTAATGAAATGGTCTTCACAAGAGAAGTGAACTGAAAGCAAATAAAAATATTGATTACTGATTATCCATCATTCAGGGAGAATGTCAAAAGATTCATCCACGGAGAATAACGATGGATCCACATAGAATAACATGTCGCGATTTGATTATACTAAGAGTAGTTGTTAGTCGTTGTGGTATAGAACGTGGTTTAGAACTGTAAAATGTAATTGCTGACATTCGATTATCATCATAATCAGATTTATAATGGTTACGATTGATACAATTGTGTGTCATTTATTACCAGCCATATTTACAGAACCAATTATTAATTACAAATAAGGTCAAATCAATTAGAAGTTGTATGTAACTATATTTAACAATTTTAGCTTGTCACTGTGCATTTAGAAAACATCTTAATAAATTCTTCTGATTTAAAAATAAACTTAAAACAAACCTTTAATTCGTGTATTTATTTTGTTATTTATAAATTTTATTCAACTTTCCATTTTTAAATATGGTATATATCTTCTTCACTAGATTAGTTCTGTTTTTTTTTCATTCATTAAAAAAATTCATTGATTTTGCTCTCTTTCTCTCTCACTCTCTCTCTATTTATTGCTGCAGAGGAAATATTGTTAGAAACAGGAGTTCCTAGAGCAAGTTATATTTCATACAAGAATTCCACGGATTTATATGTCTCGCCTAGTTAGTTTTTGATCGAGTAGAAAATACTTTACTTTAACATAAACTTTTACATTTTTACACTCCGCCACAGAAGACATGGAAAAGTAACATCTAAATCTCGCCTTATGACATTGCCAGGCTCGACAAAAACTGTTGATGATAATTTGAAGTAATTATTAATGGGCCTCAGTTATGTACCTTATAATGCATACCCACATTTTTTAAGCAGAACTATTACAACTCGAAATGGAATCTAATGGGCTTTACAGAATTTTACACAGATATTGGTGTGAAATCTTGCAGTTTTTCTGAACCAGAGAGTTGACAAAATGATTACAAGTTAGGCTTGCCGAATCTTTAAATATTTTGTCAACAAGATTGTTAAGGAAAACAAAATATCATTGAAATAGCAGTGTAAGACGTGTAAGATTCTTTTTCTTATTGCAATGTTGATGAAAAATATGAGAATATAATTGTTTGACATTTGTTCACATTACTTTGATAATTTCATAATTAATTGTAAAGGAGCCACCTCCATGCAAACAATGTTCACTTCACCACACATTGATGTAAGAAACATCCTTATAAAGCAAAGACTAAACAAGACTATACTGATCGAGGTTCTTTGCAAAAATATTTGTTATTTGTATTGAAAACTTTTTTTCCTGGGTAACTTTTACTTGTTCTAAGTCTCTACAATACTTTTTGTAAACCACTTGGGGTAATAAGCTCAGTTGGTGAGTCGTGTGGTACTAAGTACATGTGAAATATTCTTGACTAGGACATTAAACACCATTACTCAACTCAACTCAACTCAACTACTTCCTGTAGGGGTGTCTTAATTATCCAACTCACAGGAGAGCTTGAAACCAAAATGTGAGGTCAAAAAGTCTACAAATTAAGAAACATGAAAATGAACAGATATACTTGTCTAATTGTGAGAAAATGTTTTCCTTTAAAAAGATATTATTCCAGGAATTAGCAATTTCAGTTTTTTTCCCCCTACAATATTCCAAACAAATATTAAGATAAAAGCGAGGATCTTATGTTCAAACTCAGTAAATGTGTGTTACATAAGACTTTAAAATCTTAAATACTGCAATAGAATCCTTTCCAGGGACTTGGCATGAAGAGGGCATAGAAACAATTGGTCCATCAAGAGTAAAGGTAATGTGAATGCTGGAGTGAAATACTTGTGATTCTGTAAGCTAACATTTAAATTACCTTGAGTGTGGCTAGTACAAGGAAGACCACAATACACTCATCTCAAACGTACACCACATATTCTTAGATAAATTCATAAAAATAAATAAACTTGTTCTTGTTGTCTCTAAAATAGCTAAAATGACAACCAAGAAACATTTCTGGAATTGATCACGTAGAACAATCATGATAATTAAATCCTAATTCTTCTTCCAGTCATTTCTTTATTTTCATGATGATGTTTTTCTAGTTAAATTATTTAAATTTAAATTTGATTTTTGTAAATTGCAAGCTAATACAAAAATTTAATTAACACGAACAACACCAGTGGACTATAACGATCGCAAGCTGACAATAAACAAGTTATAAAAATAATCAGACATAACATAATTATATAGACTGGTTCCTGTCAATTACACTAACTAGTTCCCTGTCAATAGACTAGTTCCCTGTCTAAGTTCCCTGTCAATTACAGACTTGTTCCCTGTCAATTACACTAACTAGTACCCTGTCAATTACAGACTAGTTCCCTGTCAATTACACAGACTAGTACCTTGTCAATTACAGACTAGTTCCCTGTCAATTACACAGACTAGTTCCCTGTCAATTAGAGACTAGTTCCCTGTCAATTACAGACTAGTTCCCTGTCAATTACCCTCTTGTGATGTATTTGTCATTTATATCAGCCAATCAATACAATAATTGCTAAAACAGTGATCACATGACACATTATATAATTATCTGGATGTAAAAAAATCGTAATTTTCTCCTTTGACCAAATCAGTGTCACTCTTGTAGGAGCTTTAATTTGGCAGCCAAGATGAAACAGCTCAAATTAACTAGCGTCAAAAATCAATTGATTCATATAAATATTGTTAGTATAACTGTGTTTGTGACTAGGTATTATAGGAAATTTCCAAATAAAATCAAAGAAATTCGAGTCAAGTTTAGTTAATCATTTACTTCTTAACTAAAAATTATGAGCATCCTAGATTTTTCTCAAACATCCATTTAGAAAAAACAGCGTTATGGCTATAGAAAATTTTAAAATGTTGAACATGTCTACAGAGATTTTCTATGATTATCAAAGATATATATAGAATATTTTCCATTTTAATCAAAGATAAATTTATAGAATTTTTCCCCTTATTAGATTCAAGGATATTAAGTACCATACCTATTTCAAATTCTTTTAATTTTTTTTAATTTTTCTAAAATAAACTTTCAGAAACACAAAACAGTGGGATTTATGATATATATTGTAATGAATGTACTGTAAAATAATGTAATGTAATGTACTGTAAAATAATGTAATGTAATGTACTGTAAAATAATGTAATGTAATGTACTGTAAAATAATGTAATGTAATGTACTGTAAAATAATGTAATGTAATGTACTGTAAAATAATGTAGTGTAATGTACTGTAAAATAATGTAATGTAATGTACTGTAAAATAATGTAATGTAATGTACTGTACTGTAAAATAATGTAACGTAATGTATACTGTAAAATAATGTAATGTAATGTACTGTAAAATAATGTAATGTAATGTACTGGTAAAATAAATTTTACTGACACAGACACACATTCCCTGTAGACAAACTGCAAAAATTCGGACTTAAACAATATGGTTGTCATGGTAATGTTGATGCACTATAGCTTTATATTAGGTATTATTAGCCTGAAGTTTTATCAGAATTTCTAGAAACAAATAAAATTTTTGTGGTACAGATTAAAAAAAATTATTATAAAAAAAAAAGATAAATAAATAGAAAATAATAAAGGATTACATGATCATGAGTTATTTTAACTGATATATTAAATATACAAAAATTATTTGTTGGGCAATAACTCTCAAATGAGACAAAGTAGAGTTATGGTTCTTGTGCACTCCAATTCTCTGCATACAGTTCTATCTATCAGGGACTAACTACTTACATCCCTGTAGATACCTGTGAAGTTTCAATCTGATAACTCTTAAAGGTTTTGAGTTATGCTCTGGACAAAATGTAAGTATAAAAAGTAACAAAGGGCAATAACTCTTCAATTATGCAAAATAGAGTTATGGTTCTTGCGCATTAAACATTGAGCTCTATCTACCTGTGAAGTTTCAAATTGATAATTCTTAAAAGTTTTGAGTTATGCTCTGGACAAAATGTAAGTATGAAAAGTAACAAAGGGCAATAACTTTTTAATTATGCAAAATAGAGTTATGGTTCTTGTGCACTCCACTTCTCCGTATACAGTTCTATCTTATAATCAGGGACCTATAGTACTAACATCCCTGTTTTGAGATATGCTCCAGACAAAATTATGATGGACAGAGAGAGAGAAACATGGATGCAGACACAAAGATGGATGGATGGATGGATGGATATAGCTGTAACTATATGCTCTCCCTTTGGGGAGCATAATGAAATATCAAAATGAAAAATGGAAAATGTGAGATACATTGTCAAATTTGTTCATGTGAATTTCACTTGATTTTAATTGAATTTCACATGAATTCATAGATATATGAATTTTACTTCAAATAAAATTTTTCACATGAATTTATTCCTTGGCATTAACATGAAATAGGGATTGTGTCACCATCTAACGGTTAAATTCAACTGGGATTGTTTGAATCTCTAATGGATTTGTGGCATTTTGTCATCATATAAAAGATGTTTTTAACTTGAATCATGTCACCATTTTACAGACTTCTATACTTTTAAAATTTTATCATCATGATGAAAAAATAATAATAATGGGACTTCAGTACAGAGTGATATGGTGTTTAAAGAAATGATTGATGTTGAAATTATCAAATATCTTGGTACAGATTATTGGATTTTAATTCAGCCTGTGTGATTCTAAGTCAACCAATCATAAAAACTTTGTAAATGTTAATATCTTTTCATTCTGAAATTCCCAGAGGGTTCTCCATAACCTAAAAGAAAGTAAGGAAATACAAAAAGAAAAAGACAAACCACTTTATATATACATGTATGTAAAATTCATCAAAAAATTTGGTAAATAAATCCTTTTCATATTAATTCTGGAATACACAGTGGAGGTCTCACTTACACAGAAAAGTGTAAGGAAATACAGAAGAGGAAAAGCAAGATGGCCACAGAAGGCTTGGATTTCAAATCCTCTAATGACATAATCAGATTATTTATCAAATATTCCAGCGCAGTATACCGAAAACTTTCATTTCTTAAATAGACGACCTGTAAGGAATTACCGGAAAGAAAAGCAATACAGCCACAAACGGCTCATTTTATTTAATACTCCTTACAATATAATCCGATTATCTACCAAATACTCCTTCAATGTCAATCACAAGAAATCTTCAATTTCTGTCATTTTCTAATTAACTTAAACAGAGAACATCAGGTTCAGGACCTTCTTTAGAAATTAATCAAAACAAAACAAAATCTTCATGTCAAAATTATATTGTGTTACCATAGCAACCATCCTTTCATTTCTCCTAAATTTTGGTAATATTCAATTATTCGGCTGATGAAAAACAGTTATATACCAATTATCCTTTATTGGTACAGTTCAAAATCTAAAGAATGGATTATTCCATTTGTGATTTAGAGGTGAGACTGCTTTGATTTCATTGATGTACTGATATAGAAACAGGGATGGGACTGACTACAATAAATAAATGTTTATCTACATCAAAGAAGCAATCATTTCATTAAAAATCACAACTAAGGTTAATCTTTATAAAAATATCCTCCAAATTGTAAGAGTTTCTGCAATTACACCAAAAAAAAAATCGATAAAGAATGGATGTAAGTAGGTACTTCATACTTCATAAAGATAAGTTATACGACTTCAGCTCAAAGATGTCCATGACTCTTCATCTATACTTGATGACTTCAAACCTATGTAATTTAAAATTCAGTCCAGACTCTCCTTATAGCTTGATCTGTGCTCAATATGAAAATCTGGATGCACCAGAACTTCAAACCTCCATGTCTCAAATGCTAACGGAATCATAAGTGTACCAAGACCTTTATACCATCAGGGGGATTTTTTGGCTACTGGTAGTGAAAGTGAGACATGTTAGGGATTACATACCCCTCAGCAATCAATCTGCCCCTTAAAACACACACACACACACACATACACACACACACACACACACACACACACACACACACACACACACAGAGTACCTTGAAGCATTAAGAATTTTGTGTTAGATAAGCAGAGGTTTTTTTTCCCTCTTACATTGAAATCTGAGCTTTTAAGGGAGATAATTTGTTAAACCATTGGATTAAATCATCTGGAAAACATAATCACTACCCTGACATTCTATGGCCTCTATCATACTTGATCTATGAATTCATTTTTTTTTTAAATTTTATTTTATTTATTTATTATTTTTTTTTTTTTGTCAGCCAACCAGTCCGTAAATTTGCAACAGAATCCATTGAATTACCAAGGATTTGTATGTGGTCAGTGTGGATCATTGGAAACAAATTTACAAAATTCCATGGACATTAACATGGAAATTCTATGGACATGTACTTGGAAAATCCATGGACATGTACGTGGAAACTCCAGTGACTTGTACCTGGAAAATGCAGTGACATGTAGATGGAAAATTCATGGACGTGTACATGGAAAATCCATGGAAATGTACGTGGCAAATCCATGAACATGTATGTGGAAACTCCAGTGACTTGTACGTGGAAAATGCAGTGACATGTAGATGGAAAAATTCATGGACATGTACATGGGAAATCCATGGAAATGTACGCAGAAAATCCATGGACATGTACGTGGAAAATATCCAGTGACATTTTAATATTCCATGAGCTTCATTATACAGGTACCTGATCTGGCGTTCATTTTTGTATTTTTGCCGGCCAAATGTCTACCAACTTATCACGGATTATATATCAGATACTGCATTTTTGTCAAACAAAAGTCTACCAACTTATTACTGATTATATATCAGATACTGCATTTTTGTCGAACAAATGTCTACCACCTTATCATGGATTATATATCAGATACTGCATTTTTGTCGAACAAATGTCTACCAACTTATTACTGATTATATATCAGATACTGCATTTTTGTCGAACAAATGTCTACCAACTTATTACTGATTATATATCAGATACTGCATTTTTGTCAAACAAATGTCTACCACCTTATCACGGATTATATATCAGATACTGCATTTTTGTCGAACAAATGTCTACCAACTTATTACTGATTATATATCAGATATGGATTTTTGTCGAACAAATGTCTACCAACTTATTACTGATTATATATCAGATACTGCATTTTTGTCGAACAAATGTCTACCAACTTATTACGACACTTTATTTTTGCAAGCCAAATATTGATGAATAATAACCAAGTGTCATAGAAATGTCCTAACATATTAACACTTCTTCTTTTATATCCAGTTTCTATCTCTAAGCCGTTCATCAAATTTCTTGTGTATATAACATAAATTCTTCATTGAATTCCATGCCTATTATGTAAACTGTTAATCAAATTCCCCATGTATTATGTAACGTGAGTAATGTCTACTCTAGAGTCAATGATGTAATTCTGCTTGTGTTAAATTTGAAATACAAGTATCTATTCATAAATAAGTAATTGTAAGGATTAGTAAATCATATGGTTTCCATGGTAACACTGTAACACCATTTTTAAGGCGTTACACCAAGTATATCTTGACAAAGTTAGACAATTTTATTTTTTTTCCCTCTCCATTCAACTTTTTACTACTACTTATCAATTTTTAAGGACAATTTTCAGGATATTCATAAACTTCCTGGGTGAGATAATACAAAAATAAGAAACAATACACCAAAACTGTATTCTAAAGTATAAAATGTTCTGTTTTCCAACAGGAAGTTATCTAAAGCTTTACAAGACGAGATGGTTACCATAACAAAATATATAATGGCAAAAATCTAGCATAATATTATTTTTTATTTAATAACATACAGTTTTAATAATGTTACAAGAAACCCATGTTTACCTGAAATCAATCTCACATGAGTGGCTTCAGAATGACATTTTAGTGATATACGGTAAACATCTTTGGCATAGATTAGTCTTCCTATTTTGATATATAGTTAAATGTGAAATGGTTATGCTATATATGGATGAAACATTGAACTGCCAGCTGACAGCATTTTGTAATCATTCAACATCGAGGAGATCATGAGAATGAGTGATATTTAAACCAAGAACAGGAAGCTTGAAGAGACACCAACTACTACAGTACTGCAAACTTTAATGTTGTAATCTGATGGTCAAAACGTCTGTGTTAATAGTTTTCAAGATAATTAGCCATTTAAGTCTTCTTTTGCAACTACATCCTTGACCTTTGAATGCATGACATTGAATCATATATCAAAATCATGGTCATATCAATACCTATACAATATTCTTATATACATGCCTATACAAAAAATTATTAGTTTTTATTAAAATTAGCAATTTTAGTTTTCTTATGCTGCTATGACATTGACCTTTGAACATATGACCTTGAACCATATATCAAAATGACCATCATATCAATACCTACAATATTCTAATATACATGTCTATAAAAATTAATTGTTTTTAAGATAATTAACATTTTAAGTTTTCCTTTGCAGCTATGCCCTTGACCTTTGAACTTATGAACTTGAACCATATATCAAAATGATTGTTGTATCCATACCTACAATATAGTAATATGCATGACTATACAAAAAGTTAATAGTTTTCAAGATATATTGACAAATATATTATTTTTATTAATTTCCCCACTCGGTGCCTTGCCATTTTCCCATTTTTAGCCCAATGACTACCATTTGTGTAAATCTGAAACAAGGTGACCTAAGAATGTTATGCATGAAATAACTAAGGAATATCTCTAGTACATTCAGAGGAGAAGATTTTTAAAGTTTTTCACTATTTTCCTCTCTTGTGGGGCCCAGAGGGTAGTTACTCCTTCATGTGTGCAAATCTGATAGGCCTTCATCTAGGCATGATGGTTTCATTAAATTTGGCCCAGTGGTTTTGAAGGAGAAGATTAAAATGTAAAAAGTTTACGCACGACACACAATGGAAGACAGAAGACGTATGTCAGACCAAGATGGTTCGCAATAGCTCACATGAGTTTTGGATTGTTTCCAAAAATCAGATTATTACAAAATGTAATTGTCTTACTGAAATTTTCTTATTTCTAATACATACAAATATACTCTGATTAAAGTCTGACCTAAGTCTACATCATAAGCTCCGTCATTAATTCTGGATCATGACAGCTGACTAAATACACACTTATAATCCTATATGAGACATTAACGGGATCAATGGAGGATTAAACAATGGATTATTGTCTTGTTTAAGGAAGTCGTTTGATTGACAAACTTTATTTGATTAGGTGTAATGATATATCACATAACAGTTATTGATCGTTCATGTTTGATAAAAATACAAAAAGTGGGTTTCATCTTTTAGAGGACATACCATACTATGCAGCCAGGCTAGGGTACAAACCCACAACCAAAAATCATTTAGTCAACAAGCTCCATCATTTATGTAAGTGATGTTTCACACATCATGCAGCCAGGCTAGGGCACAAACCGACAACCAAAAGTCATTTAGTCAACAAGCTCCATCATTTATGTTAGTGATGTTTCACACATCATGCAGCCAGGCTAGGGCACAAACCGACAACCAAAAATCATTTAGTCAACAAGCTCCATCATTTATGTTAGTGATGTTTCACACATGATGCAGCCAGGCTAGGGCACAAACCGACAACCAAAAGTCATTTAGTCAACAAGCTCCATCATTTATGTTAGTGATGTTTCACACATCATGCAGCCAGGCTAGGGCACAAACCGACAACCAAAAGTCATTTAGTCAACAAGCTCCATCATCTATGTTAGTGATGTTTCACACATC
The DNA here is from genome assembly GCA_029721355.1 of Tegillarca granosa. Taxonomy (NCBI): domain Eukaryota; kingdom Metazoa; phylum Mollusca; class Bivalvia; order Arcoida; family Arcidae; genus Tegillarca; species Tegillarca granosa. Next base: position 544,071 of record CM056611.1, read on the forward strand.
ATGCAGCCAGGCTAGGGCACAAACCGACAACCAAAAGTCATTTAGTCAACAAGCTCCATCACTTATGTTAATGAGGTTACACATCATGCAGCCAGGCTAGGGCACAAACCGACAACCAAAAGTCATTTAGTCAACAAGCTCCATCACTTATGTTAATGAGGTTACACATCATGCAGCCAGGCTAGGGCACAAACCGACAACCAAAAGTCATTTAGTCAACAAGCTCCATCATTTATGTTAGTGATGTTTCACACATCATGCAGCCAGGCTAGGGCACAAACCGACAACCAAAAGTCATTTAGTCAACAAGCTCCATCACTTATGTTAATAAGGTTACACATCATGCAACCAGGCTAGGGCACAAACCCACAACCAAAAGTCATTTAGTCAACAAGCTCCATCACTTATGTTAATGAGGTTACACATCATGCAACCAGGCTAGGGCACAAACCGACAACCAAAAGTCATTTAGTCAACAAGCTCCATCACTTATGTTAATGAGGTTACACATCATGCAACCAGGCTAGGGCACAAACCGACAACCAAAAGTCATTTAGTCAACAAGCTCCATCACTTATGTTAATGAGGTTACACATCATGCAACCAGGCTAGGGCACAAACCCACAACCAAAAGTCATTTAGTCAACAAGCTCCATCACTTATGTTAATGAGGTTACACATCATGCAACCAGGCTAGGGCACAAACCCACAACCAAAAGTCATTTAGTCAACAAGCTCCATCACTTATGTTAATGAGGTTACACATCATGCAACCAGGCTAGGGCACAAACCCACAACCAAAAGTCATTTAGTCAACAAGCTCCATCACTTATGTTAATGAGGTTACACATCATGCAGCCAGGCTAGGGTACAAACCGACAACCAAAAGTCATTTAGTCAACAAGCTCCATCACTTATGTTAATGAGGTTACACATCATGCAACCAGGCTAGGGCACAAACCCACAACCAAAAGTCATTTAGTCAACAAGCTCCATCATTTATGTTAATGAGGTTACACATCATGCAGCCAGGCTAGGGCACAAACCGACAACCAAAAGTCATTTAGTCAACAAGCTCCATCACTTATGTTAATGAGGTTACACATCATGCAACCAGGCTAGGGTACAAACCCACAACCAAAAGTCATTTAGTCAACAAGCTCCATCATTTATGTTAATGAGGTTACACATCATGCAACCAGGCTAGGGCACAAACCCACAACCAAAAGTCATTTAGTCAACAAGCTCCATCATTTATGTTAATGAGGTTACACATCATGCAACCAGGCTAGGGCACAAACCCACAACCAAAAGTCATTTAGTCAACAAGCTCCATCATTTATGTTAATGAGGTTACACATCATGCAACCAGGCTAGGGCACAAACCCACAACCAAAAGTCATTTAGTCAACAAGCTCCATCATTTATGTTAATGAGGTTACACATCATGCAACCAGGCTAGGGCACAAACCCACAACCAAAAGTCATTTAGTCAACAAGCTCCATCACTTATGTTAATGAGGTTACACATCATGCAGCCAGGCTAGGGCACAAAACACAACCAAAAGTCATTTAATCAACAAGCTCCATCACTTATGTTAATGAGGTTACACATCATGCAACCAGGCTAGGGTACAAACCCACAACCAAAAGTCATTTAGTCAACAAGCTCCATCACTTATGTTAATGAGGTTACACATCATGCAACCAGGCTAGGGCACAAACCCACAACCAAAAGTCATTTAGTCAACAAGCTCCATCACTTATGTTAGTGATGTTTCACACATCATGCAACCAGGCTTTAAGGGCACAAACCCACAACCAAAAGTCATTTAGTCAACAAGCTCCATCACTTATGTTAGTGATGTTTCACACATCATGCAACCAGGCTTTAAGGGCACAAACCCACAACCAAAAGTCATTTAGTCAACAAGCTCCATCACTTATGTTAGTGATGTTTCACACATCATGCAACCAGGCTTTAAGGGCACAAACCCACAACCAAAAGTCATTTAGTCAACAAGCTCCATCACTTATGTTAGTGATGTTTCACACATCATGCAACCAGGCTTTAAGGGCACAAACCCACAACCAAAAGTCATTTAGTCAACAAGCTCCATCACTTATGTTAGTGATGTTTCACACATCATGCAACCAGGCTTTAAGGGCACAAACCCACAACCAAAAGTCATTTAGTCAACAAGCTCCATCACTTATGTTAGTGATGTTTCACACATCATGCAACCAGGCTTAAGGGCACAAACCCACAACCAAAAGTCATTTAGTCAACAAGCTCCATCACTTATGTTAGTGATGTTTCACACATCATGCAACCAGGCTTTAAGGGCACAAACCCTCAGCCTTTGAATTTTAAACAATGAATTCTAGTACAAATGGCTTGGAGAGTAACATTAAAATGTTTACCATTTCACATCTAATGTCACCCTCTTAGTCAGGTCATATATATATTTTTACACTGAAAGCCTTTATTCAAAGTTAAACCCTCTTAATCATGTAACTCATTAAACAAACATCAAATTCATTCAGCCAATAATTTTATTCAACTTCCTGCTGATTTATTAATTGAATTATGTCACAAAAATATGTTTTAATTAACAAGCTATGAAGTAAAATGTCCAACATTAAATGTACTGTAAAACCTACTTTCACATATTTCCTCTGTCTATCTTTTGATGTCCTTTTCCTCCGTTCAACTTTTGAGATCCTTTTCATCAACAGAGACAAACGTAACTGCCACAATGGACATTTTAATTGCCAAGGTAAGCTTTACAGAAACAGTGTATGATATAAAGACAAACATTTAAAACATCTGATGATCCGATTGGTGGATATTTTATGTGTTCCACCAACCAAATCTGTGATCTTTTGGCACATGTAACCATGAAGCACATGAAAATTTGAACAGCTCATTCTGAATGTGACACTAATTTTGTCCAATGGCTGTCATCCAATAGGATTTTTTTTTAAATTTACAGGTGTAATTATAAGAAATGCTGTTTATCAAAAGTTGCACCAGCATCCAATAAAACTGTTTCTCAATGACCAGAATGAAAAAAAAGATTTAATGCTTTAAATTAAATTACTGATCGGAAACAACACATCATTTAATCTTCATAATTTTGAATCATTATTTTTTCAAAAACCAAAATCAAAAATACATTTGCAATGATACATGTACTGATCCACTAGCCTTAGTTAGTATAAATGCAGCTGCACTCTCCTTATTGACATAAGAAACAATTTATGTAAATATTTTTCATTTTTTAACAAATGAAATCAACAGAATGGATTGGATTAACCCTGTTTTACACCAAAAATCTTTTACCTGGAAAAGTGGAGAAAACTGGAGTGTTCAGAAAAAACACCAACTTTTGGCAATCAAACTGATAAACTTTCTAACACTTGGATCTGACAAAGTGGGATTGGACCCCGAGGGTGATGACAAGAGCTGTGACCCATCATTACGTGCTTTAGGCCACTCAGCCACTTTCATCAGCTTTGACCACTCATGTACATGTCATACTTATTTGAGCCTGTAGTTGATTTGAAACTCCCTGTAATGTCTTCAGAAGTGATTATATTTCTTTTTATCATTCTTTTATTAACAATTCATTTTGTGAGTACTGTGTTTAATCATTCTTACAGACTGGATCATTAATTATTTATTCATTTAAAATGAAGCACATCTCAACAAAAGCTGATACAGATTTCAGCTTAATTCAGTCTAAGTCACTCCTCGTGGACATGAATACGCAGACAAGATTAAATTAAACAAATAATTCTGTAAGATTATCAAAGAAAGAGAGTTAAGTCATTTGTAAAGGGGAAATTAAATAAGATAAGAGTAGCAGATTGTTCTAACATGCACTTTAACAATCTTCAGTTTTTAGTAAATAAGTCAGCAAAAATCAATTCTCTAATTCTTAATTAAACTAATAAATCTAAATCAGTCACTCAAAGTGGTTTTCTATCAAAATTCTTTACTCTAAATAGAGGTTGTAGACAAGGTGATCCCCTGAGTCCTTACATCTTTCTTCTATGTGCAGAAATATTAGGTATTTATATTAGAAACAATAGGAATATAAAAGGCATTTGTATTGATAATGAAATGTACAATATATCACAATATGCTGATGATACTTCACTTATTCTTGATGGATCTGCCAAATCACTACATGCAGCTCTTGATGTTCTGGAATATTATGCAAAGATATCGGGACTAAAAATTAATTTTTCAAAAACACATGTAATTTGGATTGGTAGTAAGAAGTTCTCAAAAGACGTCTACCATCATTCAAGATGGAAGTTAAATTGGGGTGAACATAAGTTTTCACTCTTGGGTATTACTTTTTCAGTCAGTATCAATGAAATGGGATCATTAAATTTCAATAAGCAGATCACAGAAATAAAAAAAATGATAAAATCTTGGTGTAGAAGAAATCTTAAAGTCTTGGGAAGAATTACAATTCTCAAATCTTTAATTATATCAAAATTAACATATTTACTCCTGTGTCTGCCTAATCCTCCAGAAACATTTATTAACACTCTTAACACCATACTTTTTGAATTTATATGGCAGTCAAACACTGACAGGGTAAAAAGGAATATCATGATTCAGAATTATGAAAATGGTGGGGTGAAAATGACAAATGTCTTTTTATTTATGAAATCTTTGAAGGTATCCTGGATCAGAAGACTTTCTGTTACAAATTCAAAATGGTATAAGCTTTTAATGCATACATGTAATTTTAAACTGGAAAATCTATTTAAATTGGGATCTGAATATATTAAGAAATTAACAGAAATTATAAAAAATAATTTCTGGAGAGATGTTTTTAATGCATTCTATGATTATTGTAATAACTTTTCTCCAAAAAGTGCAAATGATATTTTATCTACAGAGATTTGGTACAACAAAGACATAAAAGTGAAAAACCACACTATTTTCTACAATATATATTATAAAATTGGCATTAGAATTATAGCTGATCTGTTTAATACTGAAGGAGTACTTTATAATTATGAATCATTCTTAAAAAGATTTAATATAAATACAAATTTTCTAGAGTTTAATGGTTTAATAGCTTCGATAAAAAGTTACCTAAGAAATTATCAATTTAACTATCATAATACTCAAACAAGATATTCATTTTGTCATATTCCTAAATATATAAGTATTTTACTAAGGTCTCCAAAAGGGTGCAGTGATATTTATCAAGTTTTTACAACAAATAAGGCCAATACACCCACTAGTCAGTTAAGATGGAAAGACCAAGGTATTTTCTTTTCAAAACACCAATGGTCAAATATTTATAAATTACCCTTCAACATTTCACAAAATACTATGCTACGCTGGTTTCAATTTAAAACTCTCCATAGGATTATTGAAACAAATTCATACCTTACAAAAAGAAATTTAATATCCAATGCTAATTGTAGAAACTGTGATAATGTTAAAGAATCTATTGAGCATATGTTTTTCTACTGTCCATCTATACAAACTTTATGGCACGACTTACAAAATTGGATAAAAAACAAAATAAACTACAACCTTGATCTTGATTTTTCCTCTATTTTATTTGGTAAAACCAAACTCTCTAATGTAAACAGAGTAACAAACTTTGTAATACTCCACACCAAATATTTCATTTTCAAAATGAAAACCCAGTATAAAGAAGTCAACATTTTAAACTTGCAAAACTATTTGAAAGAACAGTTTTATATTGAAAAGTATCTCATGTTCAAAAAATGTAAATGGAAAGTTTTTGATAAATATTGGAAATCCTGGATGAATCTGTTTAATGATAACTAAGCCGTGTTTTATTATCACATACAAGTTGCTGTAAAATATAATTATTATTATTATTATTATTATTATTATTATTCCTTGCTGTATGAGAAGGTTTGTGATTAGATTAACCCTGTTTCTACTCTTTTCAATGTTATTATATGTTTATGTGTTGAGAGACAGTGTGAAAAAGCTTATATAGAATTTTTTTATACTCCTCCCTCAACAAAAGTATATATGTACAGTAGGTATACATTTGGACCTGTCCTAGAGGATACTTTAAGATATATAGTGGAATCTGTACATGTGGTTAAAACCAAATAAAACCAATATTATAATTTATCCTATTTGTGCCCATATATGGGGGTCTCCTGTGGGTCAGGTCACTTTTTGCTAGTTCCCTTCATGAACAGGTCTGACTGTATATATACAGTTTTTTTATAATGAACTATATTCTTATTGGTGATATATATATGTAATATATATATGATATGTACTTGTGTCTAATATAAAAAAAAAAAAAATAAATAAATAAATAAATCTAAATCTGAAACACTCAAAAAAAAAAAATAAATAAATCTAAATCTAAAACACTCAAATATAAAGTTCTTTGAAAACTTCAACATTCAAAGCCAGTTACAATATCCCCATAAAAGCTGTTATTATTGTCCCCACTGGAGCTGGTCAGACCCATTGAGCAGGTCAGTTTGTTCCCAATGAAGCTGGTCAGTTTGTCCCCACTGGAGCTGGTCAGACCCATTGAGCAGGTCAGTTTGTTCCCAATGAAGCTGGCCAGTTTGTCCCCACTGGAGCTGGTCAGACCCATTGAGCAGGTCAGTTTGTTCCCAATGAAGCTGGTCAGTTTGTCCCAATGGAGCTGGTCAGACCCATTGAGCAGGTCAGTTTGTCCCAATGGAGCTGGCCAGTTTGTCCCCACTGGAGCTGGTCAGACCCATTGAGCAGGTCAGTTTGTTCCCAATGAAGCTGGTCAGTTTGTCCCACTGGAGCTGGTCAGACCCATTGAGCAGGTCAGTTTGTCCCAATGGAGCTGGCCAGTTTGTCCCCACTGGAGCTGGTCAGACCCATTGAGCAGGTCAGTTTGTAACTAATGAAGCTCAGGTAAGTTTGTCCCCACTGGAGCTGGTCAGACCCATTTAGCTGGTCAGTTTGTAACTAATGAAGCTGGACAGTTTGTCCCCAATGGAGCTGGTCAGACCCATTGAGCAGGTCAGTTTGTTCCCAATGAAGCTGGTCAGTTTGTCCCAATGGAGCTGGCCAGTTTGTCCCCAATGGAGCTGGTCAGACCCATTGAGCAGGTCAGTTTGTTCCCAATGAAGCTGGTCAGTTTGTCCCAATGGAGCTGGCCAGTTTGTCCCCAATGGAGCTGGTCAGACCCATTGAGCAGGTCAGTTTGTTACCAATGAAGCTGGTCAGTTTGTCCCCATTGTAGATATCATCAGTTTGTTCACAAGATATCGTACAAACAAAAACAAAATTATTTATAATGAAGTTGCTTTAATTAGCAACATTATCACATATCTGTTTTCTAAAAGTCTAATTCTGAGATTCCAAATATAGAAATAAGTCTTATGGTGATATTTATATTTTTTAATAATTACATATATATCACACCACGACTTTATTTACTGTCTCTTGGTGACGATCAGTAACATAAATAACATCACTGTTCTATAGTCGCTAGATGACAGCTTCTATAAAATGAGTCTACGATTCCAAATTGAACCCATAATTGTGGTTTAGCAACTGTAACAAAGAGTCAGTATCTCATTTAAATACCAGCCATAATATATATATATATATATATATATATATATATATATATATATATATATATAATGTATAATCAAGTGGGTTTTAATCACAATATACTAAACCTGCCTCAGACAACTACTTATCCATCACACATCTAACCAGGCCTCAGACAACCACTTATCTACCATATGCCTAAACTGCCTCAGACAACCACTTATCCACCACATACTTAACCAGCCTCTGTAGCAAAGAGTCAGTATCTCATTTAAATACCAGCCATAATATATATATATATATATATATATATATATATATATATATATATATATATATATATATAATGTATAATCAAGTGGGTTTTAATCACAATATACTAAACCTGCCTCAGACAACTACTTATCCATCACACATCTAACCAGGCCTCAGACAACCACTTATCTACCATATGCCTAAACTGCCTCAGACAACCACTTATCCACCACATACTTAACCAGCCTCAGACAACAACTAATCCACCACATACTTAACCAGCCTCAGACAACCACTAATCCATCACACACCTAACCAGCCTCAGACAACCACTAATCCATCACACACCTAACCTGCCTCAGACAACCACTTATCCAACACACACTTAACCTGCCTCAGACAACCACTTATCCACCACATACCTAACCTGCCTCAGACAACCACTTGTTTACCACATACCTAACCAGCCTCAGACAACCACTTGTTTACCACATACCTAACCTGCCTCAGACAACCACTTGTTTACCACATACCTAACCAGCCTCAGACAACCACTTGTTTACCACATACCTAACCAGCCTCAGACAACCACTTGTTTACCACATACCTAACCAGCCTCAGACAACCACTTGTTTACCACATACCTAACCAGCCTCAGACAACCACTTGTTTACCACATACCTAACCAGCCTCAGACAACCACTTGTTTACCACATACCTAACCAGCCTCAGACAACCACTTGTTTACCACATACCTAACCTGCCTCAGACAACCACTTATCCACCACATACCTAACCAGCCTCAGACAACCACTTGTTTACCACATACCTAACCAGCCTCAGACAACCACTTGTTTACCACATACCTAACCAGCCTCAGACAACCACTTGTTTACCACATACCTAACCAGCCTCAGACAACCACTTGTTTACCACATACCTAACCAGCCTCAGACAACCACTTGTTTACCACATACCTAACCAGCCTCAGACAACCACTTATCCATCACATACCTAACCAGCCTCAGACAACAACTTATCCATCACATACCTAACCAGCCTCAGACAACCACTTATCCACCACATACCTAACCAGCCTCAGACAACAACTAATCCACCACATACCTAACCAGCCTCAGACAACCACTAATCCATCACATACCTAACCAGCCTCAGACAACCACTTATCCACCACATACCTAACCAGCCTCAGACAACCACTTATCCACCACATACCTAACCAGCCTCAGACAACCACTTATCCACCACATACCTAACCAGCCTCAGACAACCACTAATCCATCACATACCTAACCAGCCTCAGACAACCACCTATCTACCACATACCTTACCTGCCTCAGACTATCATTTATCCACTGCATTGCCTGACCAGGTCACTTTAGGCATGTTGTAAAATATTGTCAGTTATAAGTAATTAGACTTACCTCCTGGTAACTGTGATATAATATATCCATAGAAAAATGAACTCAGTATCAGTCCTTCTTCACTTGTTGTCCAATCAAACTCCTGAGTAATCTGCTGAAAAATAATAAAATGTCATTTAAAGAATTGTTAAACATATGATCTAACTTTCACTGAATTCTCCACCATCAGTCTATGGTATGTTGCTACCACTGTAAATTTACAAAATGGCAGGTCAAATTTAAATTCTTTTATGAGATTTAACAAATACTTCAAAATCTATTGTCATTAAAGCTGCATTAAGGTTATCAATTTTCTGAATTTTTTTTGATTTTCTAAAAATATATTTTTTTAAAAATAGATATCTTCTAACCACGATCCGTGACATTCATTTTCTAAAATTTCATTTCTTTTAGCTGTAAATAAACGGAATCCTCTGACCGGTTGGTCAGAGTTTTACGATGGTAATTATGAGCTTGGAGCATGCGCACGGATCATGTCGGATGTACGGAAAAACCCTAGAACCGAAAGTGAAACATAACAGATTACATTAATTGTTCTTCATTTATATCCGGATGTATTTGAAATGGTGTTTTGTATCCCTTACTAAGTCACAAATGACAAATTCAACGAAGTTCTGTGTTTAATTTATCGTATTTCACCGTTTTGAAAGTTGTGTTTAAATTACCCGGGTTTTTGATGACGTAACCATGTTCTAATATTAGATCCTAAATGCTGCATCTCGATGGGTAAATATTGTGATTTCTGCATTTATTCGAGCTTTTATCGTTGAACCAAATGTAACATTGTTCATTAGGAACATCATCAGTTAGATTAGTACCGTTTTAATTTTTTCTTTGGAAAACTTAATGCAGCTTTAAAAAAGGAACAAATAGGTTTTACTTTACAAAATAAATTTGCATGAAGTTTTGTCCAATTATTTGTTTTAAGCTGCATTATTAGTTTTCAAAGGAAAAAATTAAAACCGTGCTGGTCTAATTAATGATGTTACTAATGAACAATGTTGCATTTGGTTCAACGATAAAAGCTCGAATGAATAAAGAAACAACAATAATTTCCCAGCGAGATGTAGCATGTGGGATCTAATATTAGAACATGGTTACGTCATAAAAAACCGGTCATTTAAACACAACTTACAAAATGGTGAAATACAATAAATTAAACATAGAACTTCATTGAATTTGTCATTTGTGCCTTAGTAAGGGATACATAACACCATTGCCAAAAAAAATTCAGAAAATTTCAAAATTTAATGCTGCTTTAAAAATTAACTTAAAAAATATTATTTATATTACAGTAGATGTTCTACACAAGAGAAACATGGTACTTTGGTAAACCAGGATATTAGAACATATGCTTCACTGTACAAAAGATAAAACAGGTCACCCTACAGCCCTCAAAGTGGGTTTCAAAACTAAGTGGCCAGCTGGCCACCAATTTAAATTTTCTGGTGGCCAGTGGAAATTCCAAGTGGGCAGGCAATCTTTTTTTCCAAATGAAGAAAAATTAAGGCAACTTTTAGTTATGGAAAACAAAATTGCACATTTTAAAAATTGACATACAATCACTTACATTAGTGTTATTAATAACAATAATGATGATGTAAAGTGTCCATTATATTGCCTGAACAGTATCATTATATTGCAACAGTATGACGAAAATTCTGTAACACGGAAATAATATCTGTTCTCTAGTCACAAAAGTTCAAATTTAAAGTGGACAAGCTGGCCACCATTTACAAATTTTAGGTCGCCAGACACAATTCCAGGTCGACTTGGCCACCATTTTAGTAGACAAAATTGAGGGCTGCGGCCTACCAACAATATGACAAGAATGGTTTTCACAAGACAAATGTGCATCAACATATCTTACATTTATATACAGGCCCCAGTTTCACAATCAATTCTTAACTTAGATTTTACTTACTTAAATCTGGCAAATTTAAAATCTTAATAATTTGGTTAAATGTTAAGATTTTCAGGAATCTAAGGCGTTATATTGAAGATTTCTTCAAACTTATAACATCTGTATTTAGTTTTATCACAAATGTTAATTTAATTTATTTTGAATGGATTCATGAGCCAATTAAATGATATTGTGATATATTACATAGCTTAATTTTTAATGTGATTTTTCAATGAATGAAGCAACCAGCATTTTGTTCCATTATGCAATCAATTTTTTGTCATCAAAATAAAATTTATCCAAAATGACCAAAAAGTAAGAAAAGTTCCACAAAATGAAGATTTATTCTAATAATAACATGACTCCTTCATTTGACAAAATAACCCCAGTTTTCAGGAAAGGGCATAATTAATATTGATTTATTAAAAAAGTTGGAGAAATGAAGATTTATTCCAATTAATACATGATTCTCTTATTTGTAAAATGGTTCCCTGTTTTTAGGAAAGGGGCCAGTATTTGGTTCCCTGATTTTAGGAAAGGGGTCAGTAATTGGTTCCCTGATTTTAGGAAAGGGGCCAGTAATTGGTTCCCTGATTTTAGGAAAGGGGCCAGTAATTGGTTCCCTGATTTTAGGAAAGGGGTCAGTAATTGGTTCCCTGATTTTAGGAAAGGGGCCAGTAATTGGTTCCCTGATTTTAGGAAAGGGGTCAGTAATTGGTTCCCTGATTTTAGGAAAGGGGCCAGTAATTGGTTCCCTGATTTTAGGAAAGGGGCCAGTAATTGGTTCCCTGATTTTAGGAAAGGGGTCACTAATTGGTTCCCTGATTTTAGGAAAGGGGCCAGTAATTGGTTCCCTGATTTTAGGAAAGGGGTCAGTAATTGGTTCCCTGATTTTAGGAAAGGGGCCAGTAATTGGTTCCCTGATTTTAGGAAAGGGGTCAGTAATTGGTTCCCTGATTTTAGGAAAGGGGCCAGTAATTAAACATATTTAAAGGATCTTATAACTGGTTACTTACTACTTATAACAGGTGTAAAGTTTTGCATATCACAGTACCTAAAAATACAGTTAACTCTGGCTATTACGAGATCGGTTACAACGAGATATCGCATTTAACGAGGTTATTTTAATTTCCCCATCCGTGGTGTCTATATTTAATGTTTATTTCTTACCACATATAACGAGATCGGTTACAATGAGATATCGCATGTAATGAGGTCATTTAATTTCCCTGTCCGTGGTGTCTATATTTTTTGTTTTTTTCTTACCGCATATAACAAGTATTATATATTTACTACCCCTGAGCGGGTACCGCTGCTGGTGGAGTAAAACTCCCCGAGGGTATCCATAACTCAGTAGGCATTACTTTGTGCTGTCAGAAAATGTACCATTTAACAAAATTTTCAGTCGTCTAAAATTTAAAATTAATTAAAAACTAAGGTTTGTTCCCTCATGCACAACATTCCTTAGCTGGATTTGGATTTATAATTTTGGAACTTTAGATTCATGATTATCAACTGTTTGGATTATATTTTTTATGTATCAAACTTTTCGGTCTTAGTGTCACTGATGAGGAATGAATTTCCGAAATGTGCACATCTGACACAAAATTTAACTGGTATTTGTATTATATATTTACAAAGAAATATCGCTTATAGCGAGGCAAAATGCTTGCCCCTTTGGTAACTAAAAGTATGTAAAAATCACCTGTTATAACGAGTGCTCAGAAGTCAATCAGCTGTGACGGCACATACCTGATTACAAATACCGATGTAATATTTACCGACTGTTTACTTATGTCGCAATGCTGATAATAAAGTCAATCAACTGGAACTAATAATGAGTAGTATTTATGTTGTTGTAAACATTATTCTATTAATGAATGAAGTTTTTACTTGTGTTTTAAAATGTCTGACGCAATGAATTCAAAAAAGAGAAAAGCTAATATCTTTAGATACGAAGTATCAAATATTGAATGAAATTTAGAAGGGTAAAAAATCAAAATCACAAATAGCTGCTGATTATGGAATTGTGTCTAGTACCCTAAGTACGATACTGAAAAATAAAAGCAACATTTTGGAAAATTATGACTTAAATAAGTTTGCACCAAAAGGGAAAAGATTCCGATCGGGACATTTTTCAAATATTGAAGAGGCTCTTCATAAATGGTTTACATCTGTGAGGTCAAACGATATCACAATTAGTGGCACATTTTTAGCTTCAAAAGTTGAGAAACTTGCAAGGGATCTAGGTTTTTCGGACTTTGTGGCATCTAATGGATTTATAGAACACTTTAAACAGCGTAGGGGGATAAATAGTCAGTTAATCTGTGGGGAAAGTAAAGCTGTCAATCAGTCCCTTATTGATATTTGGAAGACTGAAAAATTGCCCCAATTAGTGTGTGAATATTCTCCGACTGACATTTACAATGTCGATGAAACTGGACTTTTCTATAAATTACAACCCAGCAAATCATTACATTTTAAGGGAGAGGCTTGCCATGGTGGTAAACGAAGCAAGAAAAGAATAACTGTTTTGGTTGGATCAAATATGGATGGATCCGACAAACTGGTTCCTCTGGTCATAGGGAAATATGAAAAGCCTAGGTGCTTCAAAGGTGTGTTAAGTTTGCCTGTAACATACGGTTTTAACAGAAAATCATGGATAAATAGTGAATTGTACACTGACTGGGTTCGAACTCTTGATAAAACCATGACTAAGAAAAAAAGAAAATTCTACTTTTCGTCGATAATTGCCCAGCTCATCCTGTCATTAATGGACTAAAATCAGTAAAGATTTCGTTTTTTCCCCATAACACCACTTCCATTCTGCAACCGATGGACCAAGGTGTAATTCGAAACCTCAAAGTTTCATATCACAAGTGTCTTATCAATTACCTGTTGAAAAACTATGATAAGAATATTAGTGACCCCGTTAAATTTAAAATTGGCAATTGATTGGCTGCATAGGGCTTGGCACGAGGTTTCACTCAGCTGTGTGCAAAATTGTTTTAAGAAGGTGGGGTTTGTTTTTGACAGTCGTTAATCGGATGATGACCCGGATGATGATCTTCCTCTAAGACAACTACATTTAATGTTAAATAGATTGTCTGAAAATCAGAACACCGAGTCTATCAATGTTGAGGAAGTTATAAATGTTAATTGTGAAACAATCGTTTCACAAACTGTAACTGATGAGGACAATGTCAATGAAATTTTGCACAAAGATGACACTGAGCAGTGTGATGATGATAACGATGATGTTGAAATTCCTGTACAAGAAAAAAATGTCTCATGCACTAATGCTATAAACTGTATAGACTCTCTGAAACTTTTTATGCAAAAGAGAGGTAATGTACCGACTCAACTGTTCAGCTCTCTCAAGGATATTAGAAAATTCATTACTCATGATGATACCAAAAAACAAGGTCAGATAACCGACTTTTTCAAATAGAGTAACCATTTTATTTGTGATGTAAATAATGTGTGAAATATGTAAATAATGTGTAAAATAACCTGGAATAAACATTTTATAGGACAAGTCAGGATAGTAAGGATATTAAATCAACAATAAAGTAAGTTAATGTCGTTGTTATATACTCATTAGTTAAAGTCATTTTACTTCCCCGACGTCCGGTTTTAGATATAACGAATATCAGCTATATTGAGGTGATCGACCAGCCCCATACAATTTCGTTATAACCGGAGTCGACTGTAGGTTTATTTATATTTTCACACATGCAAAAAAGCAAAGAATAAATAAATAAATAAATAAATAAATAAATAAATAAATAATTAATTAATTAAAAAAAAAAAAAAATTTAAAAAGAAAAAAAATTCCGACATACACACATATGTCTGTCTTTTTGGCGTTTTTTGTACAGGTAATTCCAAATTTTTTGGATATTTTCAGATTAGTTGTGATTTTTCTAAAGAAGAGGTTTTTAACTTATTGACTCTTGTAGAACTGTGTATTAGGGATTTTGCTTTAATAAGGCCATTTTTATGGATTGGATAAAATATCATAAATGTTTTGTCTTAATTTGATAACTTCATTACTGGTTCAAATTTTCATCTTAAGTCATTAACGCTATCTAACAAAAGATATTAGACAATGCCATATAAGTTTACAGGTAAAAGTGTAATTATCCTTTGGTAAAGGTGCAATTATCCTCAGGTAACAGGTGGGTTTATGACAGGTGATTATTTTTTTCACATCATTTTAAGCACTTGAATTAAAGCATTTAAATTGCAAAATTACCTAAAGATGAAAAAATAACCTTTTGTGTGGACAATCACAAAAATTACCCACCATTAATAATAAGCAGGTAAATGTATGTCAAGTGACCTTAATGTTTAATTGTCATTGTTAATAACTTACTTTGGTAGATCCATTTTCTGTCACTGTTTTATTGGCTGTCATGGCAACAATGGCTACACTAAGATTTGCTCTTAAGGCATACACATTACCTGTAAAATAAAAAATGTCGATTAAATCAGTTTAGATTACACAGTTACTCAACTAACATTATTTTTTAATTGTTCACTTTTTTGGGGGATTTGATGGCCAAAACAGTCCATATCCCAGTTAACATTGTCTCTCAAGGTCAAATACACCACTGCAGAAGCTCAGTTAGTAGAGTGCCCACTCCATAAGCGGGAGGTCCTGGGTTCAAACCCTGATCGGTTTTGACCAAGGACTTGAAAGTGAGTAGTGACTGTTCTTTGGTCAAAGCACTCAGCATTATGAAATGAAAGTCACAGTTTATTTGGATGAGAACTTAAAACAAATGCGGCCCCCTGTCATGATAGTCATGGTACGATAAAAAACCCTGCTGTATCATGCCATCAGCAAAATTTCTGCACTTTTGTCTGTAGCTTGGGACATCTCGATATAAGTGAAATGATAGGTGCTTCAAACATCCCAAAAACACTGATGCCAGTGTGCTTCAAACCTCACAAAAACACTGATGCCAGTTTGCTTCAAACCTCACAAAGACATTGATGCCAGTGTGCTTAAAACCTCACAAAGACACTGATGCCAGTGTGCTTCAAACCTCACAAAGACCCTGATTTTAGTGTGCTTCAAACCTCACAAAGACACTGATGCCAGTGTGCTTCAAATCTCACAAAAACACTGATTTTAGTGTGTTTCAAACCTCACAATGACATTGATGCCAGTGTGCTTAAAACCTCACAAAAACACTGATGCCAATGTGCTTTAAACCTCACAAAGACCCTGATTTTAGTGTGCTTCAAACCTCACAAAGACACTGATGCCAGTGTGCTTCAAACCTCACAAAGACCCTGATTTTAGTGTGCTTCAAACCTCACAAAGACACTGATGCCAGTGTGCTTCAAACCTCACAAAAACACTGATTTTAGTGTGCTTCAAACCTCACAAAAACACTGATTTTGGTGTGCTTCAAACCTAACAAAGACACTGATGCCAGTGTGCTTCAAACCTCAAAAAAACACTGATTTTAGTGTGCCTCAAACCTCACAAAGGCACTGATGCCAGTGTGCTTCAAACCTCACAAAAACACTGATTTTAGTGTGCCTCAAACCTCACAAAGACACTGATGCCAGTGTGCTTCAAACCTCACAAAAACACTGATTTTAGTGTGCCTCAAACCTCACAAAGGCACTGATGCCAGTGTGCTTCAAACCTCACAAAAACACTGATTTTAGTGTGCTTCAAACCCTCACAAAGACACTGTTGCCAGTGTGCTTCAAACCTCACAAACGATAGTGGGTTTAAACTCTAAAGCATGATAGACCTTGTGATCTATAAGCTGGTGCTTTAAACCACTTGGGCACCAATGGCTCATTTCTTCTGTCTGATACTTTAATATGAATATAGGCACTGCCTATTGACGAACGTAGTGACAGAAGATTGTATCTGGTATAACTGATGGGCAAGACATTGGGACATTAAATATTGGACATTTACATTATGTAAACATTCGGACATAACCGTTTTACTTAAAGGAAAAATAAGAGGTGTTGCGCATGTCGCTCGTGTTTATTAGATTATCACCCTTTCCTTTTTCATGTTAAGTCGAAAGTTCTTCCTTTAATAACGACGGGTTTGCTCGGCTTAATGATCTTGTTACCAAGGATACTTGATAACGCTCTACTGGAGATCAAATTATTTTTCAAATTACGAGGAAAGTATATGCTGTAAATACATTTATGTAGAACTTTCGACTTATTTTGTTTACTGTTTCCATAACTAACAGTCTTATTGACGAAATAAAGATTTTGATTTTGTTTAACGCGTAATGGAGACGAGATAATAGGAGATTTTATTCTACTTCCGTATTGTCCTATGGGGAGAATATTCCATGAACTTCCGGTATTCAAAAGAAATGAATGGATGGTCTACTGGTTGAACACATGATTTCCATATATCACATACGCGTTATCTATAGAACGAACTTCGTTTCGTCGCGGCTTTGCCGTGACTCACTACGTTCATTATAACATAATTTTATGTTAAAATAAAAAGATGAAAAAGATGAAATTTTATGGAGTATTTTTTTGGTCTATAATGCTGCTGCATTTTCTCTTCAAAAAGTCAATAAACTAACAAATCTGTAGAATAAATGCTCTGTCAGGAGAATTCAAATTGCTTTCCAAATCCAGAACACACGCCTAAGGTTTGCGAGGTTTATCAATTAGATCAAGACGAGATGACAAGAATACTTTGAGGTGACGACATCAGTTACGCTGACTTCAAGCAAATTTTCTGCAATATATATCTAATAAGATGCAAATAAGTTTTAGAGCCATGAATTATTTGATTGTTTTGTACGATAACATTTGTGTTACCATGGAAGCAATTCATGTTATAATCTGCTCAATGAATGATAATAAATAACTAAATAGTTATCAAACACAAAATATTTTGTGTGATGTATAAGGTATAAATTTCACTATAAATAACATTAATTGTTGTGATAAGTATAATTCCCTGTGATTGTGTCATTAATTTTATATTTCTATAAATAAAATCATAAACAAAATGGATGGAGAAATAAGATATAAAATATGACTGTTACATTATTTGTTGTTTTTGTGTTTTGTTTTCTTAAATGTGAAAGTGGCTGGTAATAATCGACATACAATTGTATCAGACAAAATCCTGCTCAGGGTGTACAGTGTCTCTTACTACTCCAATCCACTGATTGTCAAGGAAATATTTACCACAAATACTTGTTTAATTTTGATGGGCACATTTCAAAAATTCATTCCTCATCAGTGACACATTATTTGCCAAAAAAGTTGATAGAAAAAAAAGAAAAGCCAAACATTTGAAAATTAATGAATCCAAAGTTCCAAAGTTATATGAATCTGAATCTAGCTAAGGGATGTTTTGCATGAGGGAACAAACCTTAGTTTTAAATAAGTTTCAAAAATTAAGATGGCTAAAAATTTTGCTACATGGTACATTTTTTGACCGCATTGTGACAAAGTACTGTCTACCAAGTTAAGGATACCCTCGGAAAGCTTTACTCTACCAGCAGTGGTACCGCTCAATATTTAACAGGGGTAGAAAATCTCTCAACCTAAACCAAGTGAAAACTTGACAAGAGAAGACTTTGAATTTAAATCTTTCACTTGAATCTGTGTGGAATTCGAATCTAGACACCTTAGTCTACAAGCCCATGTCAATCATGTAGAAATTTTGTACATTAATGTTTTACGATCGTCTCTACATGTACCACTTGACACTGCATCATATTATAGCAGAATTATTAGTTCAACTGGAAATAAAATACTAGTAACATATTTCTCATTTTCCATAAAATAACAACATTTTGCAAGGTATTTAACTTTAAAAATTTTTCCATAAAATCCTACAAAATCAATATGGGATACTGATATGTTTGTTTGTGAGCCAGGTATCTATCTGAATAGTCCTAAATCAAAATGACATTATGTTTCTATAGAAAAACACATAAAAGTTCAAAATGAAACTTTTAATTGATTTTCAAATTATTTTCAAGAAACAAAGTACATAATATCTCCATTTTCTTTCTTTTTTTTTTTCAATTATCCAGTATGGTAATTGATTGAAGCTTGGTAACTAGTCAGAATAAACAAATGTTTCCATTGTGACTGATTGATGATATTGATGAATGTTAAAGTTATACAAGATTGATCTTATTTTCATTACCCTTTCACATTTAAAATCATCCAGTATTTTGTGTTAGAACTAATCTACAGGAACATTAAAGTATTTCTATCATGGCTAATCTAAATATATTGATATAATGTCAAACAGATACCTGAAGATTCATTTAATTTAGAGTACCTGCCGTTATCTAACTTAACGCTATCACATATAAATATTGACATTTGTATTGTTAATTATCGCCTACAGAATTATGTTGATGTTCACTATATGCTGAGTCTGCTGTAATTACGGTTTCATTATTTAGTATGCTGTAATTACAGTTTCAATGCTGACATGTTGCATGTTGATTCACAAGTGCCTGCTAATCTACTGTTCGATTGAATTAACCTGAACATGTAACTGTTCTAACAGACAGCTGTAACACCAGTGGTACTGGGTGACAGGTGTAACTGGATCAGGGCCGGGGCTCTTAAAGTTAGAGGGGCTCTTTTACAATGGGAAAATAAGCTTCATTTCAAGCAAATTTGGAGAAAAGGGTATAATGAGAAAGTACTGAAGTAACACTTTTGTATTAACAATTAATAATTTCAAATTGGGAAATTTCAACAAATATTTAGTATAACTACAGGTTTTCAATCTTGGGAATGGTCCAACGTTCAACCCCATATTAAGCAAATTAAATGCAATGTTATAATTTACTTCATGTTTGATAGCTGGTTAATTGGAGCAGCATTTAAAGGACCAATAATGATTACTTATACTTTCAGTTCTTGAGAGGTAAAGGTCATAAATATCTTGAGAATACATAACTGACCTTCAGCAATGTAAAATAACATATTCTCTCACTCTAGAATCTCCAAGACTGAGATCTGAGACATGTCAGAATTAGTTGTGGACAAAATTGCTGGATCTTCCAATTTTTACACAAAACTCGAAAATTTTATTTGCCATGAATGGGACTGTCTGACAATTTGTAGTCGCAAATTGCAATTTTATTGTTGAAAATTCGAGTATTTACTAGGCTACTTTGTGAATGTCTGCAATCATTCCTGGAGTATGTTGAAGCTCTTTTCTGCGGTATATTGACGTATATCCCTGGCATATGTCAACCCTTATCCCTGACATACGTCAATACTAGTTTTGACTTCTCAGAAACGATCAACAATATCAGTACATATATTACAGCGCTGTAGTGACCATGTTTAATGATTTGTGTTGTTTATAAGATCTGTTTAATTTTAGGTGACCATTTATGTTAAACTGTAACACTGTATAAACGAGCCACATTAACTCGCATGAGTTAACAAACTCAATTAAAGAAGCCAATAATGTCTTAATCAGGGTAATATGACTCTTCATCATATAGAATTTACTTACAGAAGCCAAAATAATGCCTTAATCAGGGTAATATAATTGTTCATTATCTAGAATTTACTTACAGAAGCCAAAAAAAGCCATTATTCCTACAATGTATCGCTTTGGAAATCGCTGGATATAGGATAATCTCTTGTCACACAATTCATGATATTCCTGCGCTGCTGGGTAAGATCGAACTTTAATTGGCTTTTTTTCATTAAATATCTCGTCCAGTCCAGTATACTTGCTGGATGGACTGTGGTCAGCCATGGTCAGAAATCTGTATAAATAAAAAAAAAATAAAAACATCTTAATTATATAAATTTTAAATTCTGAACAATCAAAATCTAACATTATTAAATAACTTTCATTTTATCAGATAATAAAGTAAAACAAACACCCTGGTTTATATAACCCGTTATAAGTAACCAGTTATAAGTAACCCGTTATAAGTAACCTGTTATAAGTAACCCGTTATAAGTAACCAGTTAATAAGTAACCCGTTGTAAGTAACCAGTTATAAGTACCCCGTTGTAAGTAACCAATAATAAGTAACCCGTTATAAGTAACCCGTTATAAGTACCCCCGTTGTAAGTAACCAGTTATAAGTAACCCGTTATAAGTAACCTGTTATAAGTAACCCGTTATAAGTAACCAGTTATAAGTAACCCGTTATAAGTAACCCGTTATAAGTACCCCGTTGTAAGTAACCAGTTATAAGTAACCCGTTATAAGTAACCCGTTATAAGTAACCCGTTGTAAGTAACCAGTTATAAGTAACCCGTTATAAGTAACCCGTTATAAGTACCCCGTTGTAAGTAACCAGTTATAAGTAACCCGTTATAAGTAACCTGTTATAAGTAACCCGTTATAAGTAACCCGTTATAAGTAACCAGTTATAAGTAACCCGTTATAAGTAACCCGTTGTAAGAGTCCCTTGTTAGATCCGATCGGATTCAAATAAGCCTTTCTAAATAAATAATGAATTATAAAGAGCAGAAAAAGAACTGAAGATGATGTATCTTTACCGGCGAAACTAGTTGATCTATAAATACTCCACACTCAGGATGTTGATAAAAGTGTTCAGTTCTTTCCTCTTGTTTATAATTAACTTTGGTTTTAGAATGATAAATCTTTTCATAATCATCTGCTTTTAAATCTCAAAGGATTTCCTAACAAGAATTCCACAGAAATGAATGCCTAACCTTAACTTCTGATAACTAATTATAAAGCTTGTCTTAGCTTTTACATTGATTTAAACACACATACTATTTTTACACTGTGTCATGTTATAATTACAACACATCTGCCATCCACATACACACAGAAAAATAAACCTAAATGAGAATACAGTACAATAGATATTTCCAGGAAGTAAATTTACTAAAGACATTTTTGGCATTGTTGAGTGAAAACTCTGTTAACAAAAACCCAACTAAACATATAACCCTGTTTAAATGAACTACATTTAATTATGTTCAACTTTGGTTTTGAGGATTTTTCATTTAGACATGTTCCACTTTGGTTTTGAGGATTTTCCATTTAGACATGTTCAACTTTAGTTTTGAGGATTTTCAATTTAGACATGTTCCACTTTGGTTTTGAGGATTTTCCATTTAGACATGTTCAACTTTAGTTTTGAGGATTTTCCATTTAGACATGTTCCACTTTGGTTTTGAGGATTTTCAATTTAGACATGTTCCACTTTGGTTTTGAGGATTTTCCATTTAGACATGTTCCACTTTAGTTTTGAGGATTTTCAATTTAGACATGTTCCACTTTGGTTTTGAGGATTTTCCATTTAGACATGTTCCACTTTGGTTTTGAGGATTTTCAATTTAGACATGGTCCACTTTGGTTTTGAGGATTTTCAATTTTTACATGTTCAACTTTAGTTTTGAGGATTTTCCATTTAGACATGTTCCACTTTGGTTTTAAGGATTTTCCATTTAGACATGTTCCACTTTGGTTTTGAGGATTTTCCATTTAGACATGTTCCACTTAAGGTTCGAGGATTTTCCATTTAGACATGTTCCACTATGGTTTTGAGGATTTTCCATTTAGACATGTTCCACTTTGGTTTTAAGGATTTTCCATTTATACATGTTTCACTTTGGTTTTGAGGATTTTCTATTTAGACATGTTCCACTTTGGTTGAGGATTTTCCATTTAGACATGTTCCAGTTTGTTCTGGAGGGTGTTCCATGTGGTCAGATTCCAGTGACTTTTGTTCCATTTAAACATCGTTCACTCCAATCTAGAAGGACAATTCCATTCTAACATAATCAACTTCAATCTGGAGAAACAACTTCCACTTTGATCTGAGATGTTCCTTTTATAAAGGTTTAACTTTGGTCTAGGAGGTGTTCCATTTAGACATGTTCTACTTCAGTCTGGAGGGACTGTTCTATTTAAACATAATCTACTTTGATGTAGAAAGCGTTCTTCCATTTTGATAGGTTTAAACGTGTTCTCATTTATACATCTTCACTCTAGGAAAATTCCACAACAACAAACTGGACAAAAACATTTTCCTATTACATTATCCAATATAAAAATTCTAAGGTCATCATGTTATATTCTTATACATCAAGTGGATTGGAGTGATGGTGTTTTACATCTCAGTTTAGGGATGGAGGAGGAAATCATAGTGCCCAGAAAAAAACCAGAAAAATTCTCTAACCTAATAACAATTGAAATGACAATCTATCTCACATTATTAGTAATATTATCCATCTCTAAATTTTCCACTGAAATCATCAAACTTCCTTGATTTTTGTACATGGTCAGAGTGGGGTATTATATTGGAATCAAATGTACATAGATATTTCATGGATATGAATGCAGAAATTCTATGGACAATGTATGTAGCAAGTCAATGGACTTAAGACCACTCCGCTACTGACCAGCCCCACACTCTGGTTAAATGGCCCAACTTGTACATACACACCCCATTTTAATGTCCCTCATTGCCTTGTTCACCTTACATGTCATTGTTTTTTTAAACTTCAGCAATAAATCTGTGCATTATATTTACAACAAGCAAATCATGTCATACAATAATCGTAATCTATGAAAAATTGGAAATAAAAATTGTGTCAATTAGAAAGATTAAAGGTTCATTCAATAAACGTTGTCTCATAAAAAAATAATCGGAAATAAAAATATGACAATAAAAAGGAATGAAGGTTCATTCAATAGATGTAGTCTCTTAAAATATATTCGATAATAAAATTATGACAATAAAAAGGGATGAAGGTTCATTCAATAGATGTAGTCTCTTAAAATACATTCGGAAATAAAATTATGACAATAAGTTAGAACAAAAATTCAATGAAGGTTTTAAAACAACTTATTTAACTGTAATTAATTCTGAAAAATAAAAATCATATAATATTGCTATAATATATATATAATTATAATATACTTACATACAAAAACAAATCTATTTACTTATTTATATATATAACACAATATATATATCGAGTTCTCTATCAATATGAACTGATTATACATATACTCTAAATAAATCTCCCATAAAAAAAAACTGATTTCCTGTCAATATTATCCAATCAAAATCATTGATTACAGTTTATACATCTATCCAATATTGAATTGTTATATAGTGAACGGATTTATTTGAAATCTGGGGTATATAATGCAGCATGGAAAATAAAACAACGAGTATTTGTAGTACGGTTCTGGAGGGAATAACGAGGCTTCTTGAGAATCAATATTTTAACGAGATCTTATCAGAGTGTCGTGTCTTATCCAGGCATCAGTGGTCGTCGAGTGTTGTCGTGTAAATGTATTGATTCCCGTAACTTTCTGATGGCGACATTTTAATTTGCTTTACTTTCAAATAGGCATTTTTATTTATATTTCTGTTCAGTGGTGATAAAATTCCTACACAAATAATGATAGCAGCTTAATTAGTTCAAAATGTCAACTAAAAAACATATAACTGAATAAAACAAACAAATCTAAATGAAATCTGATCAATAATGTTTCTATAAATACATACATATATTTATGTATATACACGTATGAGATTTCAATATCTCTGCTTTTCATTAAATTTCCTGATTTTTCTTTTTAATCATTTTTTATCCTTTTATACCAATGTCGATTTAATTTTATTAAAAACTGATTTTCTCTAACTAAGAAAGTTTATAGAGCTTAATTAATTAATAATACATGTACATGTATTAAAATCGTCATGTTTTAATTAATTAATTAATAATACATGTACATGTATTAAAATCGTCATGTTTTAGAAAAAGTTCTGAAAAATATTGGGAACAAAATAAAGGTTGAAATAGGATTACAATTAAACATAAGTGATATGTACAACCTCAGATCAGATAAAAACACAAAGTTTGGAATTATTAGGTTGAACCCTATCCACAAGCTTTCTGAAGAAAGAATCTAAATATTTTTTTACCAAACCCATAAACCCACAAATATCAGCCAGAGCAGTTGTATTAAGTTAGTCTGAATTTCCTCTGAGCCTAACAGTCATTATGCCTGGTGGCTGCTTGAAAGTCAAAACCATTTCTATAAAAAAAACACCAGGGTTTTCCAGTTATAACTGGTGTCGAAAGGTGTGAGGAACTGCTGCCCCATACCACTGGACTGTGTGAAGCATCAAATCTTTCTATAAAAAAACAGGGTTTTCCAGTATCAACTGTAGTCAGAAGGGGTGCTGCGTCATTCCACTGGACTGGAAATATTAGTTGAACTGGAAAAAAGTAAACTATAATCTATATTGTATATGATGAGGAATGACTCCATTGTACTGGACATCATCATCAAATTGGTCGTTTCTGTATCATACAATACATGTGTATGGATGTTCACACTGGATGTATTGTTAATGGTCGTCTGTGTGTCATACAATACATGTTTATGGATATTTACACAGGAAGTCGTCATTAATGGTCGTCAGTGTTTCAAACATTTCACCTTCAGATGGTGTAATATTCCATTGATGTTAGAGTCACATTTTCTTTTATTAAGTGACATAATGGTCATTATACCCACACATTTTGTACAGCTGAGATATTGATATATTAGAAATCGTTCTCAGCCAATCAGAAAAGCAGAAAATTATTGGTCAAGTAATAAAGTAAAATGTGTTACTTTTAATTTAACAAGATAATGGTTTATTGGTTTTTGTGATAATTAAATTGTAACAGTGAGAAATTCCAACAAAGGGAACGAATAACTGATAGCACTCCTAATGACGTGAAGTGTCTTTACAAATATATATGTAGTGTAACGTGGAATGCCATTCTCCTTGAGAGAGTCACTTAAAGATAACAGTTCCTCTATGCCTTAAAGCTGCATTAAGTTTTCCAAAGAAAAAATTAAAAGGGTGCTAATCTAATTAATGATGTTCCTAATCAACAATGTTACATTTGGTTCAATGATAAAAGCTTGAATAAATAGAGAAACAACAATAATTTTCCAGCGAGATGTAGCATGTAGGATCTAATATTAGAACATGGTTACATCATGAAAAAAATGGGTCATTTAAACACAACTTTCAAAACGGTGAAATATGATAAATTAAACACAGAAATTCGTTGAATTTGTCATTTAAAACTTAGTAAACAGCCCTCAATTTTGTCTACTAAAATGGTGGCCAAATCAACCTGGAATTGTGTCTGGCGACCTAAAATTTGTAAATGGTGGCCAGCTTGTTCACTTTAAATTTGAACTTTTGTGACTAGAGAACAGATATTATTTCTGTGTTACAGAATTTTCATGGTACTGTTGCAATATAATGATACTGTTCAGGCAATATAATGGACACTTTACATCATCTTTATTGTTATTAATAACACTAATGTAAGTGATTGTATGTCAATTTTAAAAATGTGCATTTTTGTTTTCCAAAACTAAAAGTTGCCTTAACTTTTCATCAATTGGAAGAAAAGATTGCCTGCCCACTTGGAATTTCCATTGGCCACCAGAAAATTTAAATTGGTGGCCAGCTGGACACTTAGTTTTGAAACCCACTTTGAGGGCTGGTAAAGGATATATAACACCATTTCAAATACATCTGGATATTAATGATGGACAATTAATGCAATTTGTCATGTTTCACCTTCGATTTATGGGGTTTTCCGTACATCCGTGCACATGCTCCAAGGTCATAATAGTCATCGGTAAACATTGACCAACCGGTCAGAGGATTCCGTTTATTTACAGCTAAATAGAATGAAATTTTAGAAAATGAATCTCAAGGATAGTGATTAGAAGTTATCTATTTTTAAAAAATATACATGTATATTTTTAAAAAATCAAAAAAAAAAAAATCAGAAAATTGAAAAACTTAATGCGGCTTTAAAAGGTTTGAGTCCCACTCTTGACAGACCATTTTGTAAGAAAATTTATCTGCTTCTTTTCAAATCTTTTCAATAGTTGGTCACGGTTTCTCGATTATTCCAAAAATGAATGTATCCATATAAGAGAAAGAATTTAGAGTCAGATGTAAAATATTTTCTGAAATGAAAACCTCTATATATACTAGTAGGTAAAAAAAATTTGATTCGTGTGTAAACGATCATTACTATTCCCATCCTTCTTTAGACAACCATTATGGTAGCTCTGATTGTAGGATACTCACTTCATATGTGGGAGGTCAGGGTTCAAAATCCCAGCCAGGTCTGACCAAGACTTGAAAATAGGAAGTGACTGTTTTTTTTCACCAAGCACTCAGCATTTTGAAACCAAAGTCAAGAAGTCCTTAAGAGGAGTCTTTAAAAACATATGCAGGCATGGCACATTAAAGAACCCTCCTTGAGCAATGCAAAGGTCAAATTTCTGCCACTTCACCTATAGCTGGCAATGTCTCAATATAAGTTAAATGTTCTTGACTGGGACACATACCTATGTGTGTGTGTGTGTGTGTGTGTGTGTGTGTGTGTGTGTGTGTGTGTGTGTGTGTGTGTGCTCTAGTCAGCTTAACTTAAAATATAATAAATCTCGAAAGATCAGGTGATTCCACAGTGTGTTGTTAAAATCTGAGCTTGTAGGTTACACGAACTTTATATCATATGTGTCTGATGTAATGAACGACAATTACTCAATATTCAGAAAATTAAAATATGTCTGTCGACACATAGGCATAATTCAATTCATAAAATATAATGAGAATAACATAAATTCAATATAATTTCTCCTTATCATAATATAACATAACTGTTTAATGTGCATTTAATGGATATCATAGTAAACTAAAAAAAATATAATGGTTAAATAATATTTCTGACCATCAGATGTTTTTCTGGTTTTTTTTTTAAATTTTTAATTTAAATTTAAATGATTTTTTTTTTTACAGTAGCTTCTTAATTCAAGATAGAAAAGTTTTAATCAGTAAAAGCATTCATGAGAACCAGATTTATCAAATCAATGTCAATTTTGATTCCATTCCTCTTCATCATTTAGATTTTGGTAAAGAGTTTTAATGAATGTGTTCCTAATATCTTAGAGATTTTTTATGGTCCTGAGAATAATGAACCAGTTGAGATCTGACTGATGTTTAACAGCAAATCCACAGGTAAAAGAAAGATAATAAATCTATAGAATGTTGGATATTACTGATTCATTTGAATAAATGAACAGATACAAAGATGAGAGTGGAGTGAAGTAATGGTGTTTTACACCCCAGTCAAGAATCTTTCTGTGGGGAAATCGAAAATACTGAGCACTTCTTTTTTCAATGTCCCCTTTATAATGATATACGACAGCAAACTATTTTTAATCTGACGTTCAATCTTAACACTGAGCTCTTACTGTATGGAGACAGTTTAAATCTAAGTGTTGATGATAACATTCATATTTTTCATGTTGTGCAGAATTATATATTGTTGTCTAAATGATTTAGTCAATAATAATCTCTCTCTCTCTCTCTCTCTCTCTTAAGATAGTAAATAACTGTTATTCACACTTTACCTGATCATATGTTATATATTGTAAATTAAGTATAAATTATGGAGACGAGTTAATATAAGACATAGTCTTGTTCTCGAATCCATTTCACTAAATATTTAAATCTAAATATGATTTATATTATGTATATGATGTTTTTTTTTTGTGAATAAAATAATGTTTAAACTAAGAATCTTTCACATATTTCAAGGCGGTCAGTTCTGGGATGGTGGAGGAAACCGGATTGCCTGGAGAAAACCACCAACCTTCAGCAAGCGAACTGACAAAATTTCTCAGACTAGGATCTTTCCCGAGTGAGATTCGAACCAAGGCAGTGAAAGGCACTGTGATCTGTAAATGCGCGCTTTAGACCACTCAGTCACCGAGACCCCCAGATACAAAGATGATGAGAGCAG
>CM056611.1:578099-904202 GCA_029721355.1 Tegillarca granosa
TGACAGTTTCAATATCAGTTAATGTCGTCTATTCATATAACCAAGAAGCCATATGTTCAATCCAAAACTGCCGGGTTGGCTTCGTGCCACCATATTGTTTATTTACATCTGTCAGGTGCCCCTTTTTCAACATCCGTCAGTAAACTGCGATATGATTGGCTATTAAAAATGTTCGCCTGGTTAAAAAAATCGTTATTGGATTTTTCAAACCAAAAAAAGCAAATTTTCTTTATAAAGATAGATGTTGTAAATAAAAACCAATAAAAATATATAAAATTTTACAGTTAAAATTTTGGATTTACAAAACGTGTGATAAATTTATTATCAAATCTTCATAATTTATCTCTTAAATTCAACCAATGAAATGTTCTGTTCCAGAGACTTGGCAGACATAATTAGTGTGACGTCATGTCGGCAGTCTGAAGGAAATCCATAAAGTTTACCGATTAGCTCACATCCACAAGGATTACTGAAGAAAGGGTTTCTATCATTTTTACCCTAAAAATGGGGCTAAAGACCGCTCCAACGGTGCTTGTATTTATTGTAGCAATTGTCAAGGTCAGTTTGGGTTATATTGAGGTAAAGTTTTTTCTTTTTAAATTGTAATTTCATTCATTTAATGTTTCATTGTTGAAGGTATGACAAGAATTTTCCACCATTGTATTTTATAAATATTTCATTGAACTGTGAAAATGTATGATACATCACTCTCTGTGTGTCATAGTGATATAAACGTATCCATGACCATTTAAAGTTGTCTTAAATCGTTATTTTAAACGTTTCTGAATGTCAGATATTTAAATTTTTGTTATTTTATGACACAGTTAGAGTTTGATGGGGCCCAACATGGCCTTGTTCAGGTTAATACATTATAATAATTATAATTGAAAAGGAATTTACAGTCAATTCACTTTTTGGCTTTGTTTCACATATGAACATTTAGTATTCTCGTTTCTAGGGATGTTTGCATTACAAACTGGAGTCCATCAGGAGTCTGAGTATGTTTAATTGTTTCAAGCTGCAGAAATGAATCTATAAGATGTGTAATTTATACTTTTATATTTGACCTGCAGCCATTAAAAATTCAGGTGTATCGACTGTCAGGATGGTGTTTAAACGATTTATTTTTACATTATATTACAGTGATTTTGCTATGGTTTTTAAAAACTACCTTCTACCTTTCAGATTGGGAAAATTTGGACCCTTTTTATGTCACATATTATGCTCAGAATTTTGAAATTCATTGCAATGATTTTATATTGTGACAATATCTAACATTTTTTGTCTGTCAGAACAGTTCTGGACAACTGAATTTAACTTAAACTATTTGATTGTGTGCCACTGTTGCCTTTTGGGGAATTTTAGTTGTCAAATTGGGAAATTTTAGTCTTATTTCTCAAGGGGAAACTACCTTTATTCGGTAGTAATTTTAGGCAAACAAAACCACTGTATTATTAGATTAAGATTCCAGTTTAATTTATGAGTGTATCTGGAAAATCCAGCTTCATGAGAGATTTTGTGTCCCTCATCTATTTCATATTCAGGTGAATTAGTATCATCTTGGGAGGGTACAGTTATACCTAGGACCTCACGATTCATTACAGCAAGTATTTTACATGTGTTAGGGAGGGTGTTTATTGCCTCCAGCATTTTCACTGTATTTTGCAATATCTAGAATCTAGATATATTTCAAACTTTTATTTGCATACATGATATATGTCATATTCTTCTGAACAGTAATATTTTATTTATATAAATTAGTACAATATTTATCATAATTATTACCTCAGAAAACATATCAGTATAAAGATGAATTAAAAAACTATGAAGAAGCTGGATTGAATTCACAAATATTCCAAACAGAATTTAAGCAGGGTGGCACTGGGTCTCAAAAAGTTTCAGACGTGGCACTGGGTCTCAAAAAGTTTCAGACGTGGTACTGGTTCTCAAAAAGTTTCAGACGTGGCAATGGGTCTCAAAAAGTTTCAGACACTAATTTGACTAGTTTGTATTGTAGACTAGTGTGGTCCAAATGACATTAGTTTGATAAGATTACTGCCATCAAGTTAACATTTAGTTATAAGAATTATTCTTTCACTTTTTAAATAAACTATGGTCACTAAATCATTATCTTATTTTCCTGTAATTATTTCTTCTTTCATTCCTATGAGTGGAGACTCACTTTCCATTCATATTAGCAGAAGTTATCCTTCCATTTAGCAGCTGTCGTCCTTTCATTCCCATTCGCATAAGTTTTCCTTCCTTCCATTTAGTAGAGTTTCTCCTTCCTTCCCATCAGCAAAAGTTCAGTTTTTTTCCATAAGCAAAAGTTCTCTATATATATTTTTAAATTACAAGACTTTCTCCTTCCATCTTCACTACCACTACTAGGGGTTTTTGTTCCATTTCTGTTAGTAAAAGTTTTCCTCTCCCTTTATCATAGATTCACTTGTATCAGTATATTTTTATGTCCATGTACAAGGTTGAAATTGAGGCCAACCTGTACTTCTTTATATTCAGACTCCTAATATTTTGTAACTTCTCCAATGTGTATATGTTCTTATAGTAAACAATGAATTTTTAGATCTGTTTTTTTTTCTTATTATTATTATTATTTATGCCTAATTTCATACACTGCTTGCTTTGAAAATTGTTAATTTTACAATTTAATGAATGAAATTTATTCTTTTAACAAATGAGTATCCCCACACTTAAAAATGAATTAAAATTTACCAAACACTCAATGTTATCACACCTGCTATAATTGTGAGATGACTGTTTACAAAGTAATTAACAGGTGAATCAACATTCACTACTGGTTAATAAGAAACCTCACTTCATCCCATGTTAAATATATTGTAGGCTTGACTGTTATTTAAATTCATACAGACTGTACACATACTGTGTATAGATTGATCATCATTGTACTGTACAGACTGTACACATACTGTGTATAGATTGATCATAATTGTACTGTACAGACTGTACACATACTGTGTATAGATTGATCATCATTGTACTGTACAGACTGTACACATACTGTGTATAGATTGATCATCATTGTACTGTACAGACTGTACACATACTGTGTATAGATTGATCATCATTGTACTGTACAGACTGTACACATACTGTGTATAGATTGATCATCATTGTACTGTACAGAATGTACACATACTGTGTATAGATTAATCATCATTGTACTGTACAAACTATTGGGATGAGTTAAGATCTCTCACTAGTCATAAAATGTATTAAATATTTAGATAAATAATAGAATAAATATAGGGTTGTAAAACTGGTATACTTTCATATTGGTTCAGTTTTGATTCATTAATATATATATATATATATATAGAGAGAGAGAGAGAGAGAGAGAGAGAGAGGGAGAGAGAGAGAGAGAGAGAGAGAGAGAGAGAGATGGATCAAATCATCAAAATGACCTTGAGACAGGTGCAGAGCATGGAGAGTATTTTGGGTTAAAATATGAAGTAAAGAAAATTTGGAACTGTTTTTATTGGAAAAGTGGTCATTTTTTATATATAAAATAGTCCGCTGGTCCAAACTGGACATTCTACCTTTTCAATATGCAGTTAAAAAGAAACTTAAAATAAATCTCCCATCCTTTCAAATGCAATATGTCCACCCACTAATTAGAGACTCCTTACCTACTTAATTATGTATCAGTATGGCAGCCACCCACCTTCCCACCAAAGTCTTCTTACCTATATACCTACATAATTATCAGTATGGCATGTCAGAGCCATTAACCTTAAATAATCCTACTCATTCCTTAGGTTGAAGTTAAAAATTAAAAAGAAAACTTTAAAAAATTATATAAAACTATATTGAACATTCTTCCACTCCCAGTAAAAATTATGAGAATAGACATTGAATGTATATGTGTTTGGGTTAATGTTAAATATAAAAAAAAATAAAAAGACAAAAAAATATCACAGAAAAATATGTACTTGGCTGCAATCAACACAAGAAAAATTGAATTAATATTGTGGTAATCAATGATAAACAAGAAAAGAAAATACCACCACACATATAGGAACCACTAGTTATTTGGGACATATAACAGGTTAACTAGTACACATAGAGGATCAGCAAGGGGTTGAGGGTTTGTTCGGAAAGAGGATCAGCAAGGGGTTGAGGGTTTGTTCAGAAAGAGGATCAGCAAGGGGTTGAGGGTTTGTTCAGAAGGAGTGGAGTAATGGTGTTTTATGTCCCAGTCAAGATTCTTACACTTATTTCAAGGCAGTCAGTTCTGGGAATGGTGGAGGAAAGTGGAGTGCCCAGACCTTCAGCAAGTAAATTGACAAACTTGACCGCACTAGGAATCTCTCAAGTGGGATTGGAACCCAGGAGGTGATAGGGGTTATGATCCTGTTGGGAAGGAGATTAATAAATTGGAAATGAACTTTTTCAAGCCCCAATTCTCCACCAGCTCAGTATTTAAAATGTTTATTCACTCATTTGTTTCTGTTACAGATA
This sequence comes from Tegillarca granosa, assembly GCA_029721355.1. NCBI lineage: Eukaryota > Metazoa > Mollusca > Bivalvia > Arcoida > Arcidae > Tegillarca > Tegillarca granosa. Next base: position 582,600 of record CM056611.1, read on the forward strand.
TATAATTTTACTTGGCTTTTAAAAAAATTATTTGTATTGGTTAATTGATAAAATTGAACTAATTGCCTCATTAATATTTTTATCATGAAAAATATTTTTTGTCCATTTATTAATAAACGAAGCACATTTCAATATTAAAAAAAAAGCAAAAAATCACACGAGGGACATGATTGTTTTTTGACATTTTCAGTCTTATTGTCTGTTCAAATCTTTCAATAATTGCTTTAGTCTACCAGGAGATATTTTATGCTAATTAGCCTCTATGTACAGAATTCATCATTAATTTATATATTCAGATCATATTGACATGTACCAAACATATTTATATACTTTTTATAAAATGGTTTTATTTTGACATTTTTCCTGTCACCAGGTTGATATTTTCCATAATTTACCAAGAGTCAGAATTCTATTATGTCTATCATTAAGAGGTCCTACCACAGGATTTCTAGTAACTTTCCATTTTCAAATATTTAATTTTTTAAAGTTATGAAAATTAAAAAAAATAACAATAAACAAATAAGAGTTTTTATAGTTGACAATTCACTCTTTTTTTTTCAAATCATGGCAACAATTTTTTTTTAGAGTACACGTATTTTGTACAATTAATATGTGTATTAAGTGTGATATATTTGATGATGTCCTAAGGGGGCCTTCTAGGTGTAATGTCCTAAGGGGCCCTTTCTCTGTCTCTAATCTGACAACTATAAAATATTACTAATACACATTTTACTTTCTATATAACACTGCATTAACTATTAAATGAACAGATTTTCTGCTCCAATTACCCCAGGCTAGGGAAGGTCTTTAGGAACTTAAATTTTATGGGCATGTTGTAAAATGTAAATAAATAAATAAAATACTCAAGTACATATATATATGATTTTTTAATGATTATTTTAAACAGAAAAGTTATTGAAAACTTTTTATGCTCGTCTGTTTGTGTGTGTATGGAGCCCACTAGCCATTTTTTCAGGTTCCAAAGATTTTTGATGTTTGTGTCAATTATTGGTATTTAAATAAAATATTTTTCATTTTATCTATTGATATAGATGGTCTCTACACTAAGGTGTCCCTGTCTATGACTTAATTGTGTATGCAACTCCTAAAGTTTTTAGACAATCTTTTAAGCTTCATAGGTTTACTATTTATTTTTTTATTGAGCAGGTACTTGGGTTAAGTGGTCTTAAGTCCTTTCCTAAAGATTGGGACATCTCTAACGTCCTTTCCTAAGGATCAGGACATCTCTAACGTCCTTTCCTAAGGATCGGGACATCTCTAACGTCCTTTCCTAAGGATCAGGACATCTCTAACGTCCTTTCCTAAGGATCAGGACATCTCTAACGTCCTTTCCTAGGGATCAGGACATCTCTAACATCCTTTCCTAAGGATCGGAACATCTCTAACTTTCCAGGTCAAAAATCTTCTCTAGCAGATGCAAAGTTTCTAAATGTATATCAGTTTACATGCTGGAGGTTGACAGTTGCCATAGAAACCCATGTAATACATCTATACATAAAGGCTAATTAACACAAAAAAATTATATAAGGTATATAGAGTGTAATGAAATCAAATAAAGAATTTTTGTTGAAAGTCTGAAAAATAATCTTAATTTGTAATTTAATACATTTTGAGTTAATTTTTTTTTATAATTTCAGTCCTTAGCATCAAATGTTGATGTAACAGATGTAGCAGACAAATCATTCGTGCCGATGGTGGCATTCTGGTGTAAAAGTGGCAAACCACCAATGCATACAGAGGCCCATGGATGGGTGGCTGACTTAAACAGTAAAATAGATTGTCCAGGAAGTGAGGAGATTTTACAATATTGTAAAACGGTAATTTATGTATATGTATGCTATAATATTTTGATTAACTTCTACAGTTTTATATGTACCTGTACCATATATTGAATGTCCAAAAAACCTTGGACATTCAACTTTGGTATAGAATTTGAGAGTTTGAAGGCATGGTTATTATTACAAATTTGGTGGCTATAAGGCTATAAGAAAGTCCAAACAGACTCTATTTTATCCTCTTTTTCCAAAGATCATTATCAAAGCAGAAACTTATCTCCTTTTGGCAGGACCAGACGTAGTTAATCCTTATTTATGGAATTATGAAATATAGAGATAAAGAAACTCTCTACCTTGATATTCCTGCTGTATAAGAAGTATGACAAGAGGCATAACACTCACCATTACTTCATACACCATCCCAGAACTGACTGCCTTAATACTTTACTAAGAATCTTGACTGGGCTGTACCGTTAAACATTGTTACTCCACTCCACGCTACGGTTCAAGAACTGTTAATAAAAAAAAAGACTTTGACATAAAAACACGATATTTCTCTCCTAATATTATTTATATTGTTTTATATAAAAACATAAAAGTTTTACTTGGTATATAGAATTATAATGGTTCGAATCCATTAATTGATTATTTAGAAGGAATGAATAATTATCAGATGGATTCATTGACAAAAACCAAGTTAACCGGATTTGATTGGCATAATTGTATAGGAAAGTCTGATATAACACGAAAAACACATTTAAAATTGACCAATCAATGATCATTGTACTCTTCATTTAACAGGAATATCTGCAGTCTAGGAAAAACTTGAATACTGATAAGTGGAAAATTTTTAATTTTTAAATTGTTTAATTTGATTCAAATGACAGCTTTTAAAGTAATAGCCATATTAATGTTATTAAAAAAAAATTAATGATTTTTGAGTTTGGGTTGTAGTAACAGAAAACCAGGCAAATTTTTATGCTTGGCCTTATTGGAAAACATCTCAGAAAAGACTAGCATGTTCTAGATCAACTTCAGAGTCTAAGACATCTCAATCAATATTATAGTAAATTAGATCTAGCCTTGGAGTAGGCTGTCATCCATGGTCATTATATTCACAGCATTAACTTTTCAGTCTATAGAATCAGGTTGTCAGGCCCAAAAATTAGATATGTGTTTCATTAGTCTCACACAAATTTATTAGGCTGTTCCTATAAAGTTTTCTATAATACCACCAATCAGTTTTATGTAAAGGTAACTTTTAAGGTTATTAATTGTTTCTGTCTGTCTGTCTGTCTGTCCATATGTCCACCTGTCTGTCTGATTTTTTAGCCAGAAAATTTACCCAGTATGATTTAGACATGGATTAGACTTATGCTAAGACCTCAATTAAGATTGTATATGGGGCTAAGGATCAAGGTCTTTTTACTTGATAATTGAAAATGATTCCTTTTAATGGCCAGAGGGTTTCTAAGTAACCATTTGAATTCACGCTTTGACTTTAGACCGACAGGATTTACATAGAAATTAGTCCAGTCGATCAAACCATTTTGTAAATTTTGTTAAAATGGTTACTGTTCTTTGTTAGATATCCATGGTAACTGTTCTTTGTTAGATATCCATGGTTACTGCTCTTTGTTAGATATCTATAGTTACAATTCTTTGTTAGATATCCATGGTTACTGTTCTTTGTTAGATATCCATGGTTACAATTCTTTGTAAGATATCCATGGTTACTGATATTTGTTAGATATCCATGGTTACTGTTCTTTGTAAGATATCTATGGTTACTGTTCTTTGTTAGATATCCATGGTTACTGTTCCTTAATAGATATCCATGGTTACAATTCTTTGTAAGATATCCATGGTTACAATTCTTTGTTAGATATCCATGGATACAGTTCTTTGTTAGAAATCCATGGTTACTGCTCTTTGTTAAATAATCATGGTTAAAGTTCTTTGTTAGATATCCATGGTAACTGTTCTTTGTTAGATATCCATAGTTACCGTTCTTTGTTAGATATCCATGGTTAAAGTTCTTTGTTAGATATCCATGGTTACTGTTCTTTGTTAGATATCCATGGTTACAATTCTTTGTTAGATATCCATAGTTACAATTCTTTGATAAATATTCATGGTTACTGTTCTTTGTTAGATATCCATGGTTACAGTTTTTTGTTAGATATCCATGGTTACTGTTCTTTGTTAGATATCCATAGTTACCGTTCTTTGTTAGATATCCATGGTTAAAGTTCTTTGTAAGATATCCATGGTTACTGTTCTTTGTTAGATATCTATAGTTACAATTCTTTGTTAGATATCCATGGTTACAATTCTTTGTTAGATATCCATAGTTACAATTCTTTGTAGATATCCATGGTTATTGTTCTTTGTTAGATATCCATGGTTACAATTCTTTGTAAGATATCCATGGTTACTGTTCTTTGTAAGATATCCATGGTTACTGTTCGTGTTAGATATCCATGGTTACAATTCTTTGTAAGATATCCATGGTTACTGTTTTTTTTGTTAGATATCCATGGTTACAGTTCTTTGTTAGATATCCATGGTTACATTCCTTTGTAAGATATCCATGGTTACTGTTCTTTGTTAGATATCCATGGTTACAATTCTTTGTAAGATATCCATGGTTACTGTTTTTTTTGTTAGATATCCATGGTTACAGTTCTTTGTTAGATATCCATGGTTACATTTCTTTGTTAGTTATCCATGGTTACAATTCTTTGTTAGATATCCATAGTTACAATTCTTTGTTAGATATCCATAGTTACAATTATTTGTTAGATATCCATGGTTACTTTCTTTGTTAGATATCCATGGTTACAGTTCTTTGTTAGATATCCATGGTTACAGTTCTTTGTTAGATATCCATGGTTACAGTTCTTTGTTAGATATCCATAGTTACAATTCTTTAATAAATATCCATGGTTACTGTTCTTTGTTAGATATCCATGGTTACAGTTTTTTGTTAGATATCCATGGTTACTGTTCTTTGTTAAATACCCATGGTAACTGCTCTTTGTTAGATATCCATGGTGTCAGTTTTATTTATTTATTTTTTTTATTTATTTATTTTTATTTATTTATTTATTTTTATTTATTTATTTATTTATTTATTTATTTATTTATTTATTTATTACAGTTATACAATAATAAAGAAATTACAAACATAGTAGATGTACCACACACAAATATCAGTAGCTGGCCAGATAGAAACGGAAATCACCCACGACAACACACAGTCCGAGCTTACAGATGTGTTGGTAAGTAACGTTAACAAAATTCTTAACAGGTGATCAGTTGATTTTTTCTAGTTAGGGATTCATAATGCTTATATACATTCTTTAATCAAATTTCAAGCACATTTATTTGGGAATTACATAATGTTTCTTATAAGAAGGATTTAAAAAGTAGAAGTAGACACTGGGGATTATTCTGACATTGAAAGTCTAAAAGTTTCTAATCAATTTGAATAAAAATTATCTGTATGCTTTAAAAAAAATTGATCAATTTTAGCTGGATACACTCTTCTTTTGACAAGCAATTAATGGAGTTTTTCACACATTTTAAAATCAAATTTCCTTGACAAAAACATTTCAACCAGCATCCATTCTAATAAAAAATCAGGCCAGTCCAGATACTAAGAACTGTCACTTTTTAGTCAGACCTGTAAATTGTAAATTTTCATACCTGAATCATTTCAGTCAGACCTGTAAATTGTAAATTTTCAGACCTGTATCATTTCAGTCAGACCTGTAAATTGTAAATTTTCAGACCTGTTTTATTTCAGTCAGACCTGTAAATTGTAAATTTTCAGACCTGTATCATTTCAGTCAGACCTGTAAATTGTAAATTTTCAGACCTGTATCTTTTCAGTCAGACCTGTAAATTGTAAATTTTCAGACCTGTATCTTTTTAGTCAAACCTGTAAATTGTAAATTTTCATACCTGTGACTTTTCAGTCAGACCAGTAAATTGTAAATTTTCAGACCTGTGACTTTTCAGTCAGACCTGTAAATTGTAAATTTTCATACCTGTAACTTTTTAGTCAGACCTGTAAATTGTAAATTTTCAGACCTGTGACTTTTCAGTCAGACATGTAAATTGTAAATTTTCAGACCTGTATCATTTCAGTAATACCTGTAAATTTTAAATTTTCAGACCTGTATCATTTCAGTCAGACCTGTAAATTGTAAATTTTCAGACCTGTATCATTTCAGTCAGACCTGTAAATTGTAAATTTTCAGACCTGTATCTTTTCAGTCAGACCTGTAAATTGTAAATTTTCAGACCTGTAACTTTTTAGTCAGACCTGTAAATTGTAAATTTTCATACCTGTGACTTTTCAGTCAGACCTGTAAATTGTAAATTTTCAGACCTGTGACTTTTCAGTCAGACCTGTAAATTGTAAATTTTCATACCTGTAACTTTTTAGTCAGACCTGTAAATTGTAAATTTTCAGACCTGTGACTTTTCAGTCAGACCTGTAAATTGTAAATTTTCAGACCTGTATCATTTCGGTCAGACCTGTAAATATTAAATTTTCAGACCTGTATCTTTTCAGTCAGACCTGCTAATTGTAAATTTTTAAACCTGTAACTTTTTAGTCAGACCTGTAAATTGTAAATTTTCAGACCTGTGACTTTTCAGTCAGACCTGTAAATTGTAAATTTTCATCCCTTTGACTTTTTAGTCAGAACTGTAAATTGTAAATTTTCAGACCTGTATCATTTCAGTCAGACCTGTAAATTGTAAATTTTCATACCTGTATCATTTCGGTCAGACCTGTAAATTGTAAATTTTCAGACCTGTATCATTTCAGTCAGACCTGTAAATTGTAAATTTTCAGACCTGTATCATTTCAGTCAGACCTGTAAATTGTAAATTTTCAGACCTGTATCATTTCAGTCAGACCTGTAAATTGTAAATTTTCAGACCTGTATCATTTCAGTCAGACCTGTAAATTGTAAATTTTCAGACCTGTATCTTTTCAGTCAGACCTGCTAATTGTAAAATTTTCAAACCTGTAATTTTCAGTTATGTCTATAACTTGCACGTCACCCCTGTAATAAATTTAAAATTTTCTAATCTGTTGTAAAAGTAATTTAACTACTTATAATTTCCGATGTTAAAAAAAATCTGTTCAAATTTATCTAAATTTAGGATACAAACAAACAAAAAAAATTAATAAAGCAGCCATTGATAACAAAACCTCTAAAATGTCAACATTAAGTGCTGAAAAGGTTTAATTAAAATATCATAAAGCAAAGTATAAAAAAATCTCCCCGAGGTGGAATGGTTGTATGGTACAGATGATTTATATAACTTATATGTACTCCAGCTAATGTTTATATATAGAGAGAGGTATTTAAGTAAATAGAGTAACTATATAACTATATATATATATATATATATATATATATATATATATATATATATATACATGTAATATGATATACTTGTAAGTAACTCAGGTGTGAGGATTTTTTACCTATTCACAATTTTAAGTATCCTATGGAGTTCATGTTTTATTATTAAACTGGTATACTGTTTGTGTTAGGAGGATTTTTTATCTATTCACAATCTAATTGGAGAAAGTACATTGTGTGTGTGTGTGTGTGTGTGTGTGTGTGTGTGTGTGTGTGTGTGTGTGTGTGTGTGTGTGTGTGTGTGTGTGCAAGCACCTGAAGACACCAATAGCTATAGGTTTCACAACGAAACTAAGTCAATAGCGACATCTGGCACTTGGCCACTTATTTTGATCAAGTTGAAATAGCCAAGTTTTGGGAAGAATTTTGTTCACAATCTGTCCTATGCCAAGGAGATTATTTAACAGACTTCATCTTATTATAATTCATCTGTCAAAACACAAAACTAAAATGATAAATTGTTTGAAACAAAATTCTTATTTTAGTATATGTTATGACTACTCTTTACCCAGCGAACACAACACTTGATTACTTAACACAGTACCAAGCAGTTTAAAATTTATTCTGAGCCTTGAACCATTTTAATGGCAATATTTTTGTAATGGAGTCAGTATTATTTATACAATTTCTATCTAATTTGTCTAAAATAAGAGAAAGTATCTTAACTTCAGCTTACTATCAGGTATGACATTTTATTTCGTTAAGCAGGTATAATGGTCTTTGCTGTGATAACAGCTCTATACTACTCTAAAGTAATGGCTATAGTGAGCTAGTGGTTTAACGCTTAGCTTACAGATAACAATGTTTATTGGTGCCTGGGTTTGAATCCCACCGGTCAGATCCTAGTGTGAGAACCATCTCCGACCGTACTGCCTAATAACAGAAAAAATATTGACTGGGTTTAAAGTACGAATACTCATGATCAACTCCAACCCACTACATACACTCTTCTTTTTTTTTTCCTGGTCTGAATTGAACTTTGACAGCATTTTAAAAGTGTGTGTGTGTGTGTGTGTGTGTGTGTGTGTGTGTGTGTGTGTGTGTGTGTGTGTGTGTGGTTGTTTTTATATCAAATGGAGTGATTTATTACTTTATAATAATTATATTATTATTAATTTTTTTAGTCGGTCCATTTGAGAGCGATGCATTGTTGGTTCCTCAGCATTGTGAATTTAACCACGAACATGATAATGGAAGATGTCTTGGGTTTGAAACCTGGCACAAAGTCGGGGAGAAGAAATGTACTGATAAGAATATGTTTTTGGATGGTTACGCCATGTTGATGGACTGTAAAACGGATATGTTTAGAGGAGTGGAATATGTCTGCTGTCCAAACAATCTGAAAACACCTAAAAGTAAGTTATATAATTAATGAATGGTTACACTTGAGTCTTAATGTGTGGGTTTGTCAATTATTACTTTAAATTATTTTCTGGTTGAGAAGCCTTTCTCTATGGCTTGTGTAGAGCTTCCATCTGAGAGCTGGAGGTTTTTGGTTCAAATCCCAGCCAGTTTATGTAAAAAAAAAACACTAAAATTTGAGATATTGCGTCTCCTCCTGTTACACGGCATTAAAAGAACTGCTGTCAATATAAAGTGATTGTGGTGTGGTATGCTTGTCTGCTACATACTTACTTAATGAGTTTAAATGTAAAATCACCATCACTGTGCACTTTGAAAGGTAAACCATAAAACACTCTTGTACATCTCATACATGTACAGACTTATTCTAAGATTAATCCTTAGAGATTAATAAACTTTATTTCATTGTGAAAAAAAATTGCCATTGTGATGTGAAACAACATGCCTAAGACCAAACAGCCGGAGAATGTCTTGTAGATTTTGGTTTTTATTTCAGTGGATTGTGACCTACGTAGAGTTTATTGTTTTACTATATAAACAGACTCGAGTAAAAATAATCTAACTATCTGGCCCTAGTTTCACAATAACTCACTCAATTGAGTGTACACTCAACTAAAATTAGGGAATATTTCATTGTGTTTGAAGACATAAAACAGTTGAAATTAATATTAATATTATATTTCAATTGTTTAACGCAAATACTGGTTCAATAATCATATGGCAAATATGGGAGTAATAATTCTAATATAAGTGTCCCCCCCCCCCCCACACACACACACACCAAGCACTAGAAAAATTGCTTAGAAATCTAAAATGTATCTGCAGCCTGCGTTAGCTGACAGAATTGTTGTTCATTAAGCGTTAATTGCCGTGCTCTTAGCTTTTCTAAAAAATCAATCTACCATTAACAGAAACAAAAAAAAACATAGCATCAATATTTCAAAACATAACAATACAAATCAGTTTATATAGATACTAATTTTAGATTAATGAATATATAGACATCAATATTTGACACCTGACGCCAGATTATCCAATCAGCTTAGCCTGCATAGATGCCTCATTGATAATCCATACCTATTTTACCTATTTGTTAAACAAATAATCTGAAGTAACAAAACAAATGGCCTGTTAAAAGCATACAAAATAGAGCCTGTAGAATGTTTTACAATATAGAGGCTGACAAAAAAAATCAAATATGGCCTACATTTTTAATATGGCTGACTTAATCACATTAAATGTATCTGAAGATTGACCAGATTTTCTGATGAAGATTGACAAGATTTTCTGATGAAGATTGACCAGATTTTCTGATAATGATTGACCAGATTTTCTGATGATGATTGACCAGATTTTCTGAAGATGATTGACCAGATTTTCTGAAGATGATTGACCAGATTTTCTGAAGATGATTGACCAGATTTTCTGAAGATGATTGACCAGATTTTCTGAAGATGATTGACCAGATTTTCTGATGATTGACCAGATTTTCTGAAGATTGACCAGAATTTCTGATGATTGACCAGATTTTCTGAAGATTGACCAGATATTCTGAACATTGACCAGATTTTCTGAACATTGACCAGATTTTCTGATGAAGATTGACCAGATTTTCTGATGATGATTGACCAAATTTTCTGAAGATTGACCAGATTTTCTGATGATGATTGACCAGATTTTCTGAAGATTGACCAGATTTTCTGATGATTGACCAGATTTTCTGATGATGATTGACCAGATTTTCTGATGATTGACCAGATTTTCCTAAGTTCCATGCTATTCACACATCTTAAATTTTACAAATTTTGTACATCAATCACCAACTTTCATCAAGCCTTTCATCATCAAGGTTCAGATACATCACTCGTACAGACATTATTGTTAGTAAATTTAATGGGGTTTTATGTCCGAGTCAAGAATATTTCACATTACATTGAGATGTCACCAGCTATATGTGAGTTTGTTCAGTAACGGTATAATTAGTTATTGGTCTACTTTGTCAATTTGCTATATTGACTTTAAAGGTCACTATAAGTGAACAATGGCACAAAGTAGATCATGAATGCTTGCACATTACTCAACAGCTTGTGAACTTCGGTTAAGAGGAATCCTTGAGATCAATAAGAATATATTTTTGTCCTTGTGACTAATTAAATATTGCTGATGTGGTGTTAAACAACATTTAACCAATAAACCAAAAACAATTTTTGACTGACACTACATAATTTTAAATTTGTTGAGCCTGGCGAGACTTAGTGTTATTTTTCCAGTGGCAGTGGTGGCAGCAGCTTTTCAAAATGTGAAAGTTATTTATTTTCTACTCAATCAAAAACTAATCAGATGAGACATATAAATCCATGGAATTCTTGTTATGTCTAGTTATGGATAATTATTATATCTGTATATCAGCAGACATCATGTTGTTACTCATAATCTTTATAATTATTATTCCTCCTCGTTTCTGACAGATTTTTTTTTCAGAGACATCTCCACCTACGTTTCTTATCTGATCAGGTTGAAATTTTGTCAACTAGTAGGGATTGACCATGGAGAGGTCTCTTCCTCACCGTTTTTCGGAATTCTGAGAAATCCACTTAAAACCACAGAATTCCAGAGAGATCTATCTAGAGAGTTTTTTCTTTCTTTCTTGGAATTTCCTCCGCTATTTGGAGCACCACTTTAGAGAGCTGATATGCAGACATATACTTGCTCGCAAGTATACATTCTAGTTGTAAATTTATAGATGTTTATTACAGAAAAAAATAATAAAAATAAGAAAATATTTCACCTTTCTGTTTTTCTCTATAAACAAAAAATTAAAATACAATGGCCTGAACATTGATGTACCAATCGTTATACATAATACAATTAAAAACAGCATTTTTGAACGATATCAGCCACAAACATCAATGTTTTAACAGAAATAAGCTGTTTAAAATCCGTGTATAATACATTCATAGCTTAACTCAATGGTTATTGTGTAAAATCAATAATTCCAAGTCTGCTGGAATAACCAGATATATGCTATATGTTATATATATGTAAATTATTATCATAACAGTGCCAAAATGACCTCACTTTTATATCCATAATGTCAGAGAGAGAGAGAGAGAGAGAGAGAGAGAGAGAGAGAGAGAGAAGGGGAGGACAAAGGGAGAGACTGAAAGAAAGAGAGAGGGGGAGAAGGGGAGGACAGAGGGTAAGGGAGAGAGAGGGGAGGGAGGGGGTGACAGGGGAGACTCACAGAGTGAAAGGGAGATGAGGATGGCAAAGGATAAACTAAGAGAGAGATTGGTAAGGAGAGACGAAGTGAAAGAAGGGGAGAGAGAGAGAGAGAGAGAGAGAGAAGTGGCAGGAGGGAGACTAAGAAAGAGAGGGGGAAGAGGGGGTATGGTCACAGATGGAAAACAAAAACAGCATGGCCACAGATAAAAAGAAACTTTGGGTATGAGTGTTAAATAAAAAGCAGCATGATCACATTGAAGGATTTTTGCACTGAAGTTATCAGCAGTAGAAATTGTTACTTGAAAGAAAAGCTATAGGTTGATCAATAATAATCTTCGTGAGGGTTTATATAACTCAATATAAAGATCCAAGGAGTTCCAGATAATACTAGAATGTGATGTGATCTATACCTAGTACACCTCGTAACCTTGGTGACCACTTAATCATTTATAAGCACACAAATTAAACATACTTTGTTTTGATGCTTCAGCGAGTTTTATACTTCTCAGATGAGTAATTCTTCCGTTTGATTGTCGGAAAAAATTGATTTTCTTTATTGTTATAGAATAGTGAAAACTTCATTTCATCATTTCTAATCTACCTTAGCTGCGAATAGCTGCAAAAATACTGATGTTGTTATAAACATCGACTGGCTCACTCTTATCTAATATCTACATGCTGGTCAGTGCTTATGTCTACATGCTGGTCAGTACTTATCAAGCCTTAGATAGAATTTTTAATGCCACTCGGCACAGTGCCTAGTTAAAGAAGAAAACCACTCGTCACTTAAATTAACTCGGCACAGTCACTACATGAAAACAAGACTTTCTTCTATACAGAGAAGCTAGAGCTTGTACCAGTAAATAGCGTTTTCTGACTTTTTCTTAGGCTTTTCACAAACTTTGGATTTTCCGCTTTAAATAACCAGTAACTTTTGTTTTAAGGTGGCAGGTTTAGAAATGCTTCCACCTGCAACTGGTTTGTCATCAGGATCAGCGGTAGTCTAATTAGTGTCTTTGAAAACTTCTTAATCAGCTGTTTCATCCTTGTTTTGTCTTAAGAAAGTTATACAAAACATTTTATTTTACTTTTATTTGACATACTTTACGGATCGACAGTTATATAAACAATCGGAACATCGGTTAGAATTGACACCAATTCTAGCCTGACAGACAAGTTAAATAATTCAAAATCATTATCTTGTCAAATAATTTGTAAAAATATGGATGTTTGTCAGTTAACTTGCCAAAAGTCAAGATAGGTAATCAATTCCCATTACAGGTCTGTCTGAATTGAGTCAAATAACTCGACAAGAGTTTTTCTGGAGTGGTGAATTGAAATTGACTTGTGAATTAATTTTGATTCATGAATTAGTTTCGACTGGTTGTTAATCCTGATGACCACGACTACTATCAAACATTGAGTCTATCAAGTATTTATTCTGATGTCATTCGTCTTTGTCTGATATTTTAGATGATATTTTGAACTCAAAATATTCATGGTAAATTTCACACAATGGACCTTTCGTCCTTCATATGATATCATTTCTATCCTGAAATAACTAAAATAAACACTTTGTTACGTGGTATGACAAATATCCTTTGATGTCCATATTTTAATATAAAATAATGATTGTAAATAAGTCAGAAAATATGTGAAAAAATATTTATAAAATTAAAATAATAACCATTTAGCTCTGTTTTACTACAAAATCACAAAGTATCGTTATTTATCAGGATGGTTTTGTATTTCTTGGATGAGTCACTCTTCCTGTTGATGATAGTAAGTAATGATTGATTTTCATTATTGTAACACATTTCAAATTTAATCATATTAATAGCTCTGACTATTTAGTAGACAGATTTGATGAATTTATTGATATTGTCATATCAGTGGTTCTTGATATATGAGACTGGTTTGAAAATGTGAAGCTGAGTTATCAAGATATACACCACCAGATATATACACCACCAGATATATACACCACCAGATATATACACCACCAGACATATACACCACCAGATATATACACCACCAGATATATACACCACCAGACATATACACCACCAGACATATACACCACCAGATATATACACCACCAGATATATACACCACCAGATATATACACCACCAGACATATACACCACCAGTATACACACACCACCAGACATATACACCACCAGACATATACACCACCAGACATATACACCACCAGATATATACACCACCAGATATATACACCACCAGATATATACACCACCAGACATATACACCACCAGTATACACCACCAGATATATACACCACCAGACATATACACCACCAGATATATACACCACCAGATATATACACCACCAGACATATACACCACCAGACATATACACCACCAGATATATACACCACCAGATATATACACCACCAGATATATACACCACCAGACATATACACCACCAGATATATACACCACCAGACATACACCACCAGACATATACACCACCAGATATATACACCACCAGACATATACACCACCAGATATATACACCACCAGACATATACACCACCAGATATATACACCACCAGATATATACACCACCAGACATATACACCACCAGACATATACACCACCAGATATATACACCACCAGACATATACACCACCAGATATATACACCACCAGACATATACACCACCAGATATATACACCACCAGACATATACACCACCAGATATATACACCACCTGTCTGTATTCTGTCACTTGTATCATGGGGGTAGTTCTTGTACAGTTGAGGAAACCAAGGCACATCAAGAAAACTAGTTTTTAATTACCAAAGTAGCAATTAAACTAAAGTCTCTCTTACGTTAGGGCTTTTCCTAGTGGTATTGGAGTCTAGTGTGGTGAGAGGTGCTGTGATACTTCAGTGCTCTTTTTAGGGTGTAAGTTTTGAGGTTGTAGGTTCAAACCCCGACCAGGTCTAACCCAAGACTTGAAAGTGGTTAGTGACTGTTCTTTCACCAAGCATTCAGCATAACGAAATGAAAGTCACAGTTCTTTCGGATGGGAACTTAAAATAAACGAGGTCCTGTGTCACTGTAGGCATGGCATGATAAAGACCCCTGCTGTATAATGCCATCAGTGCAACACACAGGCAAAATTTCTTCACTTTCACCTATAGCTGGTGACGACTCGATATAAGTGAAATATTCTTGGAAGTTAAACACCATTACTCAATTGAACTCTTTTTAGGGTACTCTGCCACCAAGGTCCTTAGTACAATCTCTACATATCAACAAGACCTATAGTTTATATCTAAAATACAACTTTTAACTATGAAAATGACTTGCAATTATATATTGATATGGTTGAAAACTGCAGGAAAATTGATCCATCTATCCATCATTCTATTCACCCATCCTTCCATCCATCAATTAATCCATCCATTTGGCCATCCTTCCTTTCTTAGCAAATTGTAAGATATTTTAGATGAAATACTCAAATATGAAGTCGCATGCCCAAGTGTTCTCAGACTCATGATTCGTAATGGGTTTGAGCTCAACTTAGCTTCATGGTAATAACCTTGAGCATGGCATTAACATGTAACATTAATCATCCCAGTCCATCTGCCCAGTCCATCCACTCAGTTCATCATCCCAGTCCATCATTCCAGTTCATCCACCCAAGTCCATCCACCTAGTTGCAAAATGAATGCAAACTGACAAATATGTTTAGGGATAAATCCTGCGAAAGACTTTGACTTTGATTGGGTTCGATGTAAATGTGATGTACTTCACTATACATAAATAACATGGTGATTAGTGCTGGCACGATAAGGTCATACAATGTATAGACTAGGGACATATTAAACTTGTATTTCTTCCTGCCAGATAATATTTGAATAAATATATTGGTATTTTATATGTATGTATATATACATGTATAATTTTGTTACTTCTTCTGACTTATTGACATTTTGTTACATAAATCATTACTTTTATATAGTGACATGTATATCATGTATTATAAATGTGTGTGTCTGTGTTTCTTCTGTTTTAAAATATGGTGATAAGTAAAAAAATAAATAAGATGTTATGGGGCCAAGTAAGACTAGGTCTTCGTTTATTTGGCAGAATTAAAAAGGACTTAAGATATTTTAGGGCCAAGTAAGACTAGGTCTTCATTTATTTTTGGGCCAAGTAAGACTAGGTCTTCATTTATTTTTGGGCCAAGTAAGACTAGGTCTTCTTTATTTTGGGGCCAAGTAAGAATAGGTCTTCGTTTATTTTGGGGCCAAGTAAGACTAGGTCTTCTTTATTTTGGGGCCAAGTAAGGCTAGGTCTTCATTTATTTTGGGGCCAAGTAAGACTAGGTCTTCGTTTATTTTTGGGCCAAGTAAGACTAGGTCTTCTTTATTTTGGGGCCAAGTAAGACTAGGTCTTCATTTATTTTGGGGCCAAGTAAGACTAGGTCTTCATTTATTTTTGGGCCAAGTAAGACTAGGTCTTCTTTATTTTGGGGCCAAGTAAGAATAGGTCTTTGTTTATTTTGGGGCCAAGTAAGACTAGGTCTTCTTTATTTTGGGGCCAAGTAAGACTAGGTCTTCATTTATTTTGGGACCAAGTAAGACTAGGTCTTCGTTTATTTGACAGAATTATAAAGGACTTAATATATTTTAGGGCCAAGTAAGACTAGGTCTTCATTTATTTTTGGGCCAAGTAAGACTAGGTCTGCGTTTGTTTTGGGGCCAAGTAAGACTAGGTCTGCATTTATTTTGCAGAATTAACTGAGATATATTTAAATTTAAATGTGCCACAATAACCACTCCACTCATTTGCCTTATTTTTCAACTGAAATGAATCTCTGTATAAAGCTTATATATTTTAGGTCCTGTGGCTAGTTTATATATACAGATTTTACTATAGTTTGTTAATGTCTGGAAGTAGAGACAGGTGTGTTATAATTTATACATGTAGTAAATCTAACTGACATAATGCCTGAGATCACTCGGGTCATATTGGATAGGTAAACAATGACGTCTCGTAATGCATCTCTGTGGAATTCTGAGTTGTACATGTAAAAATCAATATAAATTACTCCACACAAAAACGTATGAGTCACAATTACGGAGAACGGACTTGTAACATGACTCGGGGAGTAATATCATCCATTGATTGTAAAGGTCATATCGTAACATAAGCGAAAAACAAAGATTGATTTTATTGATCATGTTTGTTCCAGAATTATAAATAATTTGAATCATATTCTTTCAAAAACCTTGGATTATTTTTATGCCTTATTATAATATATAAACAGAAATAATGTATTAATAACAGCGTTTTTGTTATCCAGAATTTACAGTTAATTATAATAATCTAAGCCTGGAGATTAAGGGTTAATTACAACCATCATGTCCTCTAAGACTGGAGATATTTCTGATGTGATAAGTTTATTTTAGTATAATTTATGTGACAAGGTGTCTTAGCATTTGAACTAAAAAATCTGTCATTATTATGAACTGGTAATACATTACCTGTGTGTTTATATATATATATATCTATATTTATATCTATATATATATATATATATATATATATATATATATATATATATATATATATATATATATATATATGAAGCAGTAATGTGTATCATTATTTTATCTTCTAAAAGCATTGACTGTGGAGATATTGAAATCTTATTTTCTTCAAACATTGACCCAATAACCACCCACCAGGTTTTTAAAATTCAAGTCTAATGCAGCCACATATTAAAAATATCTCCCTGCATAAGGGAGGGAAAGAGAGAAAAAACACGGATTTAAGAGGCCTTTGGATATAAATTAAAAAATCTTGTAAAACATTCTGTTTTAAAACTATCATGAAAAACAGTAACTAAATAAAGTATGCACTTTGTAACTTAGGGAGAGAGAGAGAAGGAACCTCATAAATATCTTAATGTTAAAATTCATATTTTTCATAACTAATATTTTCCAACAAAAAATGTCCTGAATAACCTCGATCTTTAAATAGAATGGTTACCCTATTTATGTTGTTCAAATTGAAATGTTTGGGTTTCAGATTTCACTGAATATTAATTGAATGGTTTGTCCTAAAAAAAATATTTCACCCCCATCCCCATACCCCAAACCCCATTACAACCCATCCCCCCATCACATGGAACAACCCACCCCCATCCCCATTAACCCATCCCATCCCATTACAACCCACCCCATTCCCATACCCCCATCCCCATCCCATTACAACCCCTACCACCCTACCCCCCACCCCTACAACCGACTTCTATCCCCATAACCAGTACCTAAAGTCATTTGGTTCATAATAATATTGTATCAAGTTTATAATTTATAAAGAATTATTCAGGCTTTATGTATTTTTTATTCATTGATACCAGATAACATTTAAAGTTTATATATATAACCTTATATCTATATACAAGGCTGTTGTAGTATATATATATATATTACCTTTTATCTACACAGCTATTGTAGGTCATAGTGTTTGGGGTGTTAAGATCATTGACTAAATGCCAAAAAAAAAAAAAAAAACTTTTTTAAGTTTATAAGATCAAATGTATTATATACATCGGATATATTCTTTTACAAGAAAAAATTAAATCAGGGATGTTTATCATTATCATCAAAACAGAAACTTAGATGGTGGAAAAGTTGTTTTTTTTTCGGTAAAAACGAAAATTTGACTTATTTAGAGATCGTTCTTTTAGCCCTTTAATGGTCCAGTTATCTAAAACATGTGCTCAGGGGGCACTGCACCTCAAACTGCCCTAAGTTCATATGAGAAAGAAAGTCATTTATTTTATTTGTCAAAAGTCAGTGGTGTTTTGGGATGTTTTATTCTCCTTCACAATGCATAAACTGGCCACCTTATTGTTAGTGAAATACTCTTGACTTGGGTAAAACATCATTACCCCTATAACACCACTTCTTTGACTAAGGTTCATGGTAATTTGTAGTACTACATGTATTTCATTTTTTTGGTCAACTTTGTCTGAAACCCTTGGAATTGGAAAAAAATAATGTATTGCATTTTGAGAATAAAATGTTGCAGTATGAAAACAAACTAATTAGATATTGAAGAGATTGTCAATAATCATACAATTTTCAATTTTCAATTCTGTAATTTCAAGCATTTCTGTGACATTGCCACTAAATGGAGACTTGATTAGAGAATATTTTAATTCTGTCTACGATTTATCTCTTAATCTGTTAAAAATTGAAGATCACCAGAGAAATATTTATAACCAATTTATAGATAATTCCAGATTTTCCAGTATGCCTTTGACCTTCACTGAAACAGGAATGATTTGTAGTGATTTTAGATAAATTATTCAGACAGTTGAAAATTCAAGTTTTACCATTTATATTGCATTACATCCACAATCCAGGTCTATATCAGGGCTTAGATAGAAATAGTTACATCACTCGACACTGTACACAGTTCAAAAAAAAATCCACTAGGTACTTAGAAATTTAACTCAGGAATTTAAAATTAGATTATAATGTTTTTTGACTTGTAGATATTTGAAAGTAAATGAATTTGGATCAAATTATTGCGACTTTGTTTGGCAGAAATTTTATTTTTAACATTTCATTTAGAATGGCATGCTACATACTCTGCCAATCTCATGTGAAAAACTGTATTACATTCAGAGTGTGTTCCAATCAATAAAGTACAATGATACTTGTGTTGTTATTTGTTGTCTAAAGGAAACTTTGTTCCAATTTTGGTCCTCTCTCTTAATGATTTCCCACTGTTTTATTTGCACTTTCTGAAAACTCATTTTAATTCTATTTAAAGTTGTTAAGACAGTTTAATTTGTATTATCATCTTAGAATTTTATTGTAGACTGCAGAACTATTTTAATATGCAAACATAGTAATTCTGTAACATTCTAAACAGCTTGAGGGAACTTTTTCAACACACAAACCATGTTTTGATTGCATAATCAAAACAAACATTTAAGTGATTTTCTTACAAACCTCTAAGTGAAACAGAATTATACAATGATGATACATGTTGAATTCAACCATTTAAGTGATTTTATTACAAACCTCTAAGTGAAACAGAATTAAACAATGATGATACATGTTGAATTCAAACATTTAAGTGATTTTATTACAAACCTCTAAGTGAAACAGAATTATACAATGATGATACACATTTTATGTGCTACAAAAATTTAACCATGACAAGTGATAAAGGCAACAACACTGTCCAAATATAAAATCTGCTAAACAGGATATGTGTAGGGACATGTGTACTAGTGAATAATCTGAACCTTTTGTATGATGGAGACAATGTTAAAACAAATGATTAAATCTGACTATTTGGTCAATATCTTCCTATTGTGGCAGACATCTGAGTCTTTGATGGAGACAATGTTAAAACAAATGATTAAATCTGACTAGTTGGTCAATATCTTCCTATTGTGGCAGACATCTTAGTCTTTGATGGAGACAATGTTAAAACAAATGATTAAATCTGACTAGTTGGTCAATATCTTCCTATTGTGGCAGACATCTTAGTCTTTGATGGAGACAATGTTAAAACAAATGATTAAAGCTGACTAGTTGGTCAATATCTTCCTATTGTGGCAGACATCTGAATCTTTGATGGAGACAATGTTAAAACAAATGATTTAACCCGACTAGTCACTCAATTTCTTTGTATTGTGGCAGACATCTGAATCTTTGATGGAGACAATGTTAAAACAAATGATTCAACCCGACTAGTCGCTCAATTTCTTTGTATTGTGACAGACATCTGAATCTTTGATGGAGACAATGTTAAAATTAATGATTCAACCCGACTAGTCACTCAATTTCTTTGTATTGTGACAGACATCTGAGTCTTTGATGGTCGCTCAATTTCTTTGTATTGTGACAGAAATCTGAGTCTTTGATGGAGACAATGTTAAAACAAATGATTCAACCCGACTAGTCGCTCAATTTCTTTGTATTGTGACAGACATTATCAGACATGAATATTGGGGGTGAAAAACAATAAATAAGGTTTATTGATTTGATCAGTGGTAATAAGACGTGGAAATTCAGATTATTATTCATAAAATGCAGAATTAGACATGACCAATAATAAAATTGTGGAATATTATGTCTGTGTTTATAAAATCTGGAATATCGTGTCATAATTTGTACAAAAAAAAAAAAAAATAATAATAATTTAAAAAAAAAAAAAACTGAGTATAAGATATAGATTATTGTAGAAAAATTACAGCATTGTTTATAAAATGCCATTTATCGTTAGATGTGGAATATTGAACCCATTAGTTGTAAAAACACAGAATATAAGATTGATATGTCTATGTTTATAAAATCTGGATTACGTGTCATAATTTGTACAAAAAAAAAAAAAATAATAATAATAATAATTTTAAAAAAAGACCTGAGTATAAGATATAGATTATTGTAGAAAAATTACAGCATTGTTTATAAAATGCCATTAATGGTTAGATGTTGAATATTGAACCCATTAGTTGTAAAAACACAGAATATAAGATTGATATTTATAAAACACAGAATCATCTTGTCAGTGGTAAAATAAGGAATATTTAGATCGTTAATTGTAAAAATACAGAAAATAAGATCAATTTTTGTAAAAAAAAAAAACACAGTAGCATATCATTAATGGTTAATCGTGGAATATTCAGATGGTTAATTGTAAAAACCTAAAATACTAGATCAATATTCATAAAACTTAGAATATCAGTTCATGGTTTGTAAGAGAAAAAAATTAATTAAAAATTGTTAATTTGTTGAAAGTGGAGATAACATACAGAAATAGACCTCATTGACCTAAATAATACATGTGGTCTGTTGTATTTTATATAATATCAGTTACTAGAGCTAGAATCACGTTTTATGGAACGTGTCAACGAATTAATTGAACTACGCTTCCGGACTATTTTTCTCCTATTTTTAACTCTTGTGTATAAATAATCTTCAGCATAAACGTGATTATAGTCACTACGGCATTGTGATTATAGTTACCACTGCATTGTGATTATAGTTACCACGGTGTTGTGATTATAGTTACCATGGTGTTGTGATTATAGTTACCACGGTGTTGTGATTATAGTTACGGTGTTGTGATTATAGTTACCACGGTGTTGTGATTATAGTTACCACGGCGTTGTGATTATAGTTACCATGGTGTTGTGATTATAGTTACCACGGCATTGTGATTATAGTTACCACTGACTCTAATAGAAAAAGAGACATACAAAAAATGATTCTCAAATCTGTCTGGGAAAATGCAGGGGTATTGACCAATAGCTTGATAATAATAGTCATTATATCAAACACAGACATACTGGTCTACATTCAGATCACAATCCCAAAAACTGGAAAATTAAGCTAAACACATGAACTCCCAAATAGGAATTGAGGTCAGGTTCTCTGGAAGTGTACACACCTTGTGTCAAGCTAGCTGCACCTCCACATGTGTACAATTGTACAGCGCATTATTTAATTTATGTGATAAAGAAATAAATACATGGCATCTATGTATGTTGAATTGTATCGGGTCTGTTCATTGGTTGATTATTTAGGGGTGACATGTTAACTTGTATCAGATCTTTTTATTGGTTGATTATTTAGTTGTGACATGTTAACTTGTAACAGATCTGTTCATTGGTTGATTATTAAGGGGTGACCTGTTAACTTGTATCAGATCTATTAATTGGTTGATTATTTAGGGGTGACATGTTAACTTGTATCAGATCTGTTCATTGGTTGATTATTTAGGGGTGAAATGTTAAATTGTATCAGATCTATTTATTGGTTGATGAAGTAGGGGTGACTTGCTTTATTTTTTATCCCCAAAATCAAAATTTGAGGATATATCTCCCCATAAATCAAAAATTTGCAAAACAAAACATAAGATGGATGATTCTGATAGGTTTCTAATGGATCTGATGGAAATAAATTCACTTTGTTTGTAGTGATGAAAAAAGGTTATTTTAATAGAATAGTTTTAGTTGTTAGAAGTATAGGTATGATTATGACTTAATTTAGAACTTGGAATATGTAAGTTGGATGCCTTAGCTTATTAAGAATCATCCCTACTTAAGATGGTGTATATATATACAAAATTCTCACTCATACACAGACTTGTTCTTAGATTAATCCATAGAGATTAATAACATTGCTCTTGTCATGAATAGCTGAAAAATTTAGTAATTAGATAAAGAATATCGGAAGGTCATTGTTTATAAAGCAAGGATAACTGGCATAAATGGAGCACGTCATTTCGTCTGAATAATGTATAACTAATCGTAATTTACATACGTCTTCTAGTCGAGCAGATATAAAATCAATAGACTGGTTTAGTAATCGATTGTCTGTTAATCCTTCTCTCAAATTGTTTATTGATTAAATTGGAGCAACATGTTAAAAACAAGCTTTCTTCTACAATATTACTGCCACAAAAAAATTCCTTGTTAGGGATTATTTATTATACAAATTGTATCCAGGTAAAAGTCAAAGTTCACAAAAACCATTTTAATTTTTGCAGTGACAAATTTTTTATATAAAAGCCAACAGTCTCTGTAACAATAAATTTCAGGAACAAACAATTTTCAATGAATATATCATATCCTAGTTACTATAATTACAATCTAAACAATACAATCAATATAGATTATATAATATTATGTATATCATTATGTGTGGGTACATCTTCTATACGAGCTGTGATTGCCAAATAGTGTATGGAAGCTACAATGTAATGATTTACAATAGAAAAATAATTTCTACGTTGAACCCAGTTTGATTTTTGTTTTCACTATTCGCATAAACATCGGTTTTTCACATCGCGCATGAATACCAATTCTGGTTTTCCCTAACTGACCTATTTTTAGCTATCTGTTTTTATCTCACAAAACCACGTACATACTTCGATATTTCCTTCTTTTTTCAAGTTTTTTCACGTTATAGCAAAATAAATATTTTTTCAAAAAATAAAAAAATATTTACAATACCTATTGAATTCCTATGGTGAACTCATTGTAGAAAATCTAGAACATTAGGCAATTCCCGTGTCCTACTTTTATCAATCTATTTTTAACATTCAAGCCTTCACATTTTATAGTCTTATTTAATTAAATATACATTGAAAATGAAAGAAAAAATATTGAATTTTAAATGAATAAATAAATAAATAAAATATTTGTTTCGATTTTTATTGTATACTTAAAAATATTTCCATCGTTAGGGTGTTCTAAACGCTACACGGCACACTGCATGCGGGCCACTACCATACAAGCTATGAGCGATGCCGGTGTTGAGACCAGACAGATAATGTTTATGAGCGGTCGTCGTAATGAGGCTTCTGTCAGGAGCTACTCTCGCGACTGTTCGACCATGCAAAAACATGCTTTAAGTTCGCAGCGACGCTTCTTTCATCAACTGTCACTGATAATACTTCTGCCGTAATTCCTTCTGCATCCGACCATGCTTCTTCTTCTCTACCAGCAACTGATAATCACGTGATAGTTCCATGCTTGGACCTGTGCACAACCCTGTCCAACAAAACGTCGCGCATTGGTGTTCCCAATACCCTGTCATCCATACAATCGGGATTTTTGACAAATTCAACGTTTAATAGCTGTAATTTAATCAATATGAATTTGTAACTTTGTTTGTCTATTCGAATAAAATTGTATGAAATGTTCTTTTGTTTCTATTTTTTAAGCCGTCTATTACGTCACACAATCAGTGAGAAGGCGGGAATTATTTTGATTGACATATTGGCTGTTCCCAGAATGTTTACATTGCCGACAGATTCGGTATATACCGGTTTTTCTTTCTTATTTGTATGACGCATTCGAGAAGTTTGTAAAAAGAATGTTAGGAAAAATATTGTAAATATAAGAATTGACTGTCATTTTTTCCTGGGTTATCAAGGAATGAACCAGATTTTAAAACTAGCAAATCTAAAATGAACTGCTTCGCAGTTCATCAGATTTGCTAGTTTTAAAATCTGGTTCATTCCTTAATAACCCAGGAAAAAATGACAGTCAATTCTTAAATGATTTACTTTAATGGTAACTGTTCAGTCATCAATAATTGGTTATTGACTTTTTAAATACAAGGATAATTTCTGTCAGTTTCACACATAAACTTGTCTATAGGGTCATATGACTGTCATTATATAAATTGCCTAAAGTAGACAAACAGTCACATGATAGTCACATGACTGATATTCAAACCACTTACCTTTAATGGATATCACCAAAACAGTCAGTTCTCGAATGATAAGAAGTAATGTTAAGTAATGATGTTTAACACATAGGTCAAAATTCTTTCACTTATAAAAAGGTGTTCAGTTCTGGGATGGTGGTGGAAACCTGAGTGACGGTTCAGTTCTGGGATGGTGGTGGAAACCTGAGTGACGGTTCAGTTCTGGGATGGTGGTGGAAACCTGAGTGACGGTTCAGTTCTGGTATGTTGGAGGAAACCTGAGTGACCGGAGACATCCAACAACCCGCAACTAGCAAACTGACAAACTTTCTCAGACTCTTGAATGATGCAGGAGATGGTAGTAACAAAAGAATACCACCAACTTTTGTCAGGCGAAGTGACACAAATTCCCTCATGCTAGAATTTGTAACCCAGTGGGATTTAAACCTAGGCAGTGAGAAGCACTGTAATCTGTAAGGCAGTCCTTAAGACCACTTGGCCATCATAGTGCCCCCTTCCCCAATAACATTTATAATTAAAAAAAAACAAGAGAATATGCTACAATAAAGATTCTTTTATGCTAAGTTTCGATTTGTTTTCAATAACTCATGTCGATTTTGTTTCTGCTTTTAGCTCATGTCATCGACTTCCCAAAAACATTGAAGCCAACAAAACCAGAACTCCATGAAGTCGTTCTGGACAAAGAGGAACTAAAGGAGGATGCATATGTTGCTTATCTCCATGGCGACAATGAGTTTCTTAACAAGAAATATTACAATGAACATGAGAAGTTCTTAGCTGCAGAGGATGCCATGAAGAAAAGACAACATGAAAAAATCACTTTGGTGTGTATAATATAATAAACATTATCATCTTTCTGTTACCATAGCTACCATAGCATCCCAAGATTTCAAAATGGTGTCAAGACAAACTGCTTTAAAATAATTATGGTTATTATCCCTCATATCATCCTGCCTATCTTACTGTTTATGAAAACATATCTTCCTGATTAAAAAAACAATACCCAAATATAACGTTTATAATCATCAAAAACTGCTGAAACTCAATTTTATTAACCTAACATAATTCTCTGTTATTGCTGTTGAAAAGTCATAAAATTTTTCTTTTAGAATTTAATTGATTATAAGAAGGGTAGAGAATGTGATGTATCAGATACTATACACCACTGTTTGTATCCAACTTTATTTATTTATTTATTTATTTATTCTCTCTTTCATAAATTCTTCATTTATTCATTCATTTATTTTATTTAGATGATGAAAGAATGGCAGGAAGCCAGAGAACATGTTAATGCTCTGAAGAAAACCGATGCGAGAGCCGCCGATAAACTTAACAAAGATATAATGCAGGTAAAGTTTAGGGTTAATCTGTACCTTGCGCTCTCACAGAATTTATCAAAGCAGAGTAATAAAAATGATGTATTTCATTGCAGTCAAGTCTCTTCTGATTACATAAAACAGTCCTTAGTTGAGGAAGGAAACGGAAGAAAATGTGGGAAAAAATGGGGTTTTATCAGTGTACCACATGATTAATTCTACTGAACATGTTGCTTAATATCTTATCAGAAGGTTTATATGCTGTTTACCCCATTGATTCACATTTCATTTAATAATCTGCATAAATAGGAATTGCACCTATAATTTGGTTCTGAGTGATGTTAGGATTGGGAAGTCAAAACATTGCACCAGTCAGTCATTGAGACTTATGGAAACAAACAGAGAAGACAATCACAAACTTATATGAGTATGTGTGTGTTAAAATTAACCATTTGAGTAAAAAATTACTGTTGCCAGAAAGAATCCATGTTTTGTAATTGTCCCAGTATTTTGGCATTGTTATAAACTAATCTTTACTGATGATTAAGCTGACACAAATGAACAGGGACTTCAGTAACACACAGAAAATTTAAGACATCCAAATTGTCAAAGTTTTATAGTCTGTTTCACATTAACTTGCACATAAATTTAAGACGTCCAAATTGTCAAAGGTTTATAGTCTGTTTCACATTAACTTGCACATAAATTGAAGATGTCCAAAATGTCAACGTTTTATAGTCTCACATTAACTTGCACATAAATTCAAGACCCTCATATTGTCAAAAGTTTTATGGTCTGTTTCACATTAACTTGCACATAAATTCAAGACACCAAAATTGTCAAAGTTTTATAGTCTGTTTCAAATTAACTTTAATATGAATTCAAGACACTCGAATTTTCAAAGTTTTATAGTCTGTTTCTCATTTTTACCAACAGAAATTCCAGAAATTGTACAATGGATATGAGCAGGCTGATGCTGCTGAGAAAAAACAACTTGTAAATATCCATCTACAACACAGACAGAAGGAATTAAATTCCAGAAAGAGAGACAGACTGGAGAAATACATGGCTGAATTACAGAAAAAGAATGTCAGGGTAAGGTTATTTCACTTTATTTCTGTAAGATTGAGATTGTCTCCCTTTATCTCTGATTAAGATTGTCTCCCTTTCTTTTTGTCTAAGATTACCTCCCCTTATCTCTGTCAGATAAAGATGACCTCTCTTTAAGAAATAATGTGAAAATATCTGCCTCTGTTTCATATGCTTATCAGGTTTTTCTTTGACATTAAGATATGAGGTGTGTTCTGATATAGCAAAATAATTTCATCATAATTTCAAAGAAATCGGTTTTTAAAAACAATCCTGATACCTATATGTCTCTACTGATATTATTAATGAAATTTGTTCCCATTACTGACATTAAATGTTTTTTTCCCTTTCTCCATATGAAATGGACCTTGTACCTATGACAACAACGAAAACAGATAATTATAACAATCTGCATATAAAGGAATTTGATTAGAATTTTTTGTTACATTTACAGCCACACAAAGTCGAGAAATATTTGAAGGGATACATAAAAGCCGAAGAGAAAGACAGAATGCATACACTTAACCACTTTAGTCATGTGAGAAGTACTGATCCAAGGGAGGCAATGCGTATTCAGAGGGAGACCGCTGAACACCTGAATGTCATTAGTGAGAGAATTAACCAATCACTGGACATGTTACATCACTTCCCAAATATTGAAAGGAAAGTCCTTCCTAATATCAGTAAGTAACCAATCACTGGACTTGTTACATCACAAAAATTGAAAGGTCATTCTTAACATCAGTAAGGAACTAATTACTGGACATGTTACATCACTTTCCAAATATTGAAAGAAAAGTCCTTCCTAATATCAGTAAGTAACCAATCACTGGACTTGTTACATCACTTCCCAAATATTGAAAGAAAAGTCCTTCCTAATATCAGTAAGTAACCAATCACTGGACTTGTTACATCACTTCTCAAATATTGAAAGGAAAGTCCGTCTTAACATCAGTAAGTAACCAATCAATCAATGTCTCTCTATAATTCGGAAGAGATTGTGAAAAAAAATTGCTAAATCTAAGTTAAGAGAAAATCTTTGTTAAGAAATGATTGTAAAACAGAAGCCTGATAGATAACTTAATATATCACAGAGCACCTTGGTTATGATATAAATGTAACATCTATAATGAATAAATCAGTTCACAAAACTTTAATATTGTTTATAGATTTGTTGTTTTCAGCACAAACGGAACTTTGATGTTTGTAGCTTTTTGTTGTTTTCAGCACATACGGTACTTTGATATTCTAGATATTTTTGTCTTTAATTTTATTCACAGAGAAACTGTTGTCACAGTACAAAGGTGTAACAAATACTGCTCTGAATGTTGTCATGCGGCCATTCACAAAAGCTGAACAGAAGAAGATGGATACACAGACACAGAACGATAAATTTAGAAGTATGTTAAGTTCAATTTTGTTTTAAATACATGCAGCCAAGTTTACTAGCACGTGAAAAACACCTTTTGTCAAGCCTGACATTGCCATATGGCGAGATTAGGTGTTACTTTTGCGGTGTAATCGTAGGCGGCAGCAACAGAGACAGCATGTCAAAATGTGAAAGTTTATGTTAAATTAATGTATTTTCTACTTGATCAAAAACTAACCAGGTGAGACATTTAAATCCGTGGAATTTTTGTCTTGGTTTGGGTTGCTAAGAGTTTGTTCAGTGCCAATATTGTGAGAGGAATTGAGCAGTGGTTTTCCCATCTGTCAAGAGTTTTTCACATATTTTGAGGCAGTCAGCTCTACATTGATGAAAAAAAAACCAGAGTAGTCATAGTAATCATAGTATTTTGTACAAGTTTTTTCTTTATAAATTGTTGTCTGTAAATTACTGAAAAATCTTACAATTTTTTCATTGCTTTTCTGCATGAACACTTTTCCAGTCTCATCAATTAAATTTAAGATTTCCTTTTTTTTAAATAACTTTGGCTGATGTAGCTAGAGTTGTAAAAAAATATCACTGTGAACTACCCCCCCCCCACACACACACACACACACACACACACACACACACACCACCACCTCCACCACCACCACACCACTCTGATTTCTGGAAAAAAATGACAATCGCACTTCTAGTCTGATTATTTATTATTATTTATTATTTTACAGATGAGGCTTGGGTTGCACCATCTCAGATTGAAGAAAACAAGACACCCTCTAAATCAGTCGCTGAAAACGACGGAAATAATGAACAAATCCCAGAAAGAAAACCAAAGAAACAGGATAAAGAAAATAGAGTTTGACCAAGAAACCATGGAAAATGAACATAAATATGTCGCTCATCACATGCAAAACCAACATTCATTTGAAGAGGTCAGTATAGGTATACCCTAATAAATGATAATAAGAGGTTATACAATAAACCTCATGTCTGCCTGTCTGTCTGCCAGTCCTGTCTGTCTGTTGGTCTGTCCCATTGCTGTGTCTGTTTTATACTTTCACATCTACAGATGTATTTTGCTAAAACTTGGAACAACTATATACAAACATGAGATGATGAGTAACATACCAAATTTAGATGTGTAGGTCAAAGGTCAAGGTTCCAGCTCAAATTTTGGAATTTTCAAATTTTTGAATTGGTGATATTTGTCTCTCAAAAGACATTCCATTAATCATTGTCATGATTCAGGGGCCTAGGAAGTCAATAACGAATCACAATGCCTTTCATGATCTTGGTTCAAATCCTAGTAGTTCCTTCCGAGATAGTTCATCAGTTTTCTTGTCTAAAGATAGTTGTTTTCTCTGGATACTAGGGAAATCCTCTGCCATTCCAAAACTGACCACCTCTATAGAAGTGAAATCCTGGAGTGTAAAATAGAATTGCTTCACTCTACTGTGCTACAATTTTACTACGGTAACGTAACTGCCATCTTGCGTACTCTTTCTTCAAATAAAACAAGTATTATATATGCTAAGGTACCCAAAGTCAACCAGACCTTAAAACTTGAGATTATAAATCTTATCTTCTATCAATCTTTAGGGGCCTTGGTGGCAGAGTGGTCTTAAGTGTGAGCTTACAGATCACAGTGTATGTCACCGTTCAAATCCCACTAGAGACAGATCCTAGTGTGAGAAAGTTTGTCAGTTCACTTGCCAAAGGACAGGCACTTCAGTTTCCTCCACCATCCCAGAACCGACCGCCTCAAAACAAGTGAAAGAATCTTGACTGGGGCATAAAACACCATTACTCCACTCCACTCCATTCCCCTCCACTCCACTCCATGCCTATTTATCTTTAAATTTATCTTTTAGAAAAGTATATTAATATCTAGCTTAATATTATCATAGTCATATTAGTCAGTATCATGATGCCGTTTTCGATGTTGTCAAAAAATCTCAAAAATACATCATGGTAACATAGTAAGTCATAATGACTGATGAGTTCAATTTTATCCAGAAATTTTAAAATTACATCTTGGGCATATATGAACTGTGAGTTCACAGTATTTTGATTTTTGAGTCTTTTGTTTTACAAGTATTTTGATTTACGATTATTTTGATTTAAGAGTATTTTGATTTTTCAATTTCAGAGCTCGGGTATTGTCAGTAAACATCTTCATATGAACACCAGTACTGGTAGTATATTCGGAATTGCCATCGGAAGTGTCGCTGTTTTCGTAATTATTGTTGTAGCTGTTATCATGCTTAGGAAGAGGACACATCGGCATCCAATAACTCATGGATTTGTGGAGGTAGATCCAGCAGCCTCGCCAGAGGAACGTCACGTGGCCAACATGCAGATGAATGGTTACGAAAACCCAACATATAAATACTTCGAGATAAAACAACCAAAGTAGATCAACAAAATCAAGCCAACTTCCCTATGCAGAGAATGGAATCTCCTAAAAGGGAAATTTTATAAAGAAAAACAACAAATATATTTTTTAGGAAAAAGTGAGGTAGGATTAAATTTAGAACAGGAGACCAGCGTCCAGTACATCTTGGAATCTTACGATCAAATATAATACAAAGATTGAACTTAAAACAGGGAAGTTAGCAACAGATAACTGACGGGTGATTTAAATCCGTGATTGGTTAATAAATAATTTAAATCCGTGATTTGTTAATAAATAAATGTTTCTTCTATATATAGATTCCAAATGAAAGCATGTTTAGATGTTTTGTTAGACAGATGGAACATGTTATCATCAGAATGTTTGGAATTAAATATCATGGATTTATTATAAACAAACGTTTTCTTGACCTTACAAACCAAATTTATCTCTAAAAACTTTGGACAGCTTTATGGTTACTATAGCGATGTATAAATATTGCTTCAAGGTGTTTTTACTGACATTTACGTAACACAATGTTTACTGTAAACAATTCACCATTCCATAGATGTATTCTGGTTTCATTAACCCTCTCACCCATGCTGACCAGTGAAACGGTCCAAAATTTTAAATGGATTATTCCATTAAAATTATAGGTGAGATGATTGATGCCCAGTAATCATTGTAAGA
The DNA here is from genome assembly GCA_029721355.1 of Tegillarca granosa. Taxonomy (NCBI): domain Eukaryota; kingdom Metazoa; phylum Mollusca; class Bivalvia; order Arcoida; family Arcidae; genus Tegillarca; species Tegillarca granosa. Next base: position 614,561 of record CM056611.1, read on the forward strand.
TTGTGATATTATTACATTTGGTCATTTTTTTATTTCATGCCAAAGTGCTAGGTTTTCTTACATATTTTTATATAGTGTTGCACTGAATGTTTTCAGATTTTCTCTTTCACAAATTTGGCCTTTTTCAAGACTAAATACCTTGTTTCGAATCGAAGGAATTTTAAAATTTAGACTTATAATTCTTCTTTAATTGCCCTAGTAAGCCTGATGCTACATTTAAGTGTCAATAATTTACTGGAAAAATTTTTAAATTAAAGCTTTATAGTCAAACTCATTGACCAATAAGATCAAAGTTCAAAGGTCAAGATGTTGCAGATAATAAAAGTAGCTATGTTAATCAAAACAAAATATATGTAAACAATTCATACCTCATGTAAGAAAACCTATATAACAAATATACCAGTCCCAGAAAAAAAAAAGAGTGTGGCCAGCGAGATGACAGATTTATCTATCAGGGAAGGGAGTGTGACCAGGGAGATAATAGAATAATCTATGACCGACAGAGAGTGTGACCGATAAGAAAACCTAGCATTTTAACGATGATGATTATAATAAAGTGTGAATTCATCATATATTACTATGATCATATTTGTATATTTTAAAAGAAAATATATGTTCATTTTATATTATTGTATTTGTGTACTATTGTTCTAGCTTGTAGTCTAAATATAGAATAAGTCACATGATCAATGTAAGCCAGTATAAAATTTTATTATATTTACAAGAATTTTTTTTTAAAATTAAAGGAATATAATTGTGTTTTATTCCAGGGAGTTTTTATTCATCAAAAATAATTTTAAATTTTTTTTAAAAACAATTTTACCTATTTCAAGAGTTTAAGTCTTGAAAAATTATGGTTCTTGAATGTTGGGTATAAAAACAATAGGGTTGTTTTCACATTGCTAATAATCCTAAAAAAAAATAAGAATGAAAATGTGTTGGCCTACATTAAAAAATTTTACATTCAAAGAAAAAAACAAAAAATACAAATAAAAAGCATTTACTTTTTAGACATGGAACAAACAAACAACATTAATTTAAAAGGACATTTTTAGTTTATTTTTATGAATTTAAAAAAATAAAAGAAAATGTTTTAAGAATTTTTAATGCTTCTATTTTGTCTTTCAGTACTTGCATATTTGCATACATTTTACCATTATCAGTAAATGTGTTGTGTGACAAAACTGATCACCATGGTAACTTGTTTATTAAATATTTAAAAATCAGGACTGCACTATTTTATGTTGCACTTATTGTAATATATCATAATAATAATGAAAATAATAATAATCATATTGCTATTTATGTCAATCTGTATAATGTCAGTGTAGTGGATTGTATCTATATATATGTCTCTCGTTCTTCCTTCCTTCCTTCTTTCTACACACACTCCATCAGAGGGCATGAAATACCATTGATCCCCAATTTTTTCACTTTGGACCTGTAATATTTTCCTACTCCAGACCCAGAAGCAATAGTAATTTGGTAATTGTGTTTTAGTAAGTACAAGTCCAATTTACTTTTTGGGACCAGCAGATTGCCAAAGTCGTCCAAAGAATGAATATTTCAAGCATCATACCATTAACTTTAAATTAAAGTTGAAAACTTATTCAGGTAAAGAGTCACAGGGTAAGTTTAGTTTAATAACCAAATAAAATGCTAAATAACTTCCCCTATATCCACAGTGGAAAAGTCTATTTTATCTATTTTGGATTGTACCATTTGCTTATAGGGGTTATACTGTGACCTTTTAGACTGCTGATCACTGTAATTGTTATCATCATGTCATTACCGACAAAATAAAAATTTATTAATTCTAGAAAGACGAAAAGCTCAACATTTGAGATGTGTGTCATTCTACAAAAGTCAAGTTTAATCTGGGGGCGTTATAATCAGAAAAAAATGATCACAATCAATTTGTCTGAATTTATACAGGTATATCAAACTGTACCTTCAAAAATATTTTTCATGATATAGTTTTAAATTTATAAAAAATCTTCTAAATTTTTATAAAAAGTTGACTGACAGTGACAGTTGTGACTTCTTAAAAATATATTTTATTCAACAGGTTAAAATGTTTATACAGTAATTAGAACAATTTTAATTAAAAGTAGTATTTTGGATCAACTTAATGTGTTAGATGTTTACACCTGTATCTTCCAACCATTTGTGTTAGATTTTCACCTGTATCAAGGTATAATTAACAGGTATAATGTTTATAATTAGAACATTAATTAATAATTAGGGTATAAATTTTGGATGAACTTTTTGAGATATTTTTTCCCTCCTTGGATTTTAAGTTGAGTGTACAAGATTTTCTTTTGTTTTTTTCTTGTTACTTGTATCCATTTTGTTTTGATTTTCTTGTTTAAAAAATAGTTGGATGTTTGACCTGTCACCCCTCTTTGTAAATGGTATGGTCTGAATAAGAACAAATGGTCATGCATGTACTATTATTAAGTAAATGGTGGTCAGGTTAAAATCTTAATTTTGAAAAAGAAAGATAAATTTGTAATATCCTCATTGACAAATAAATACAAAAATAAATAAATAAATAAGTAAAAATGATATGTCAGTACCTCTTAATTAATTTCTCAATTGTAAAAACCAAATAAGAAGTCTTAATTTTATCATTCTAATAACGATTTTCAGGAAGTCAAAACAAAATGGAGTCATTATTATCAGCGAGTTGTGATTTCTTGTAAGATGTAGACGTGCTTTAAGGCGGTTGTACAGAACCATTTATTGTGTTAACCATGCATTATTATTGATTTTTAATAATAAAACTTGTACACTCTTCGTTGTTATATTCCTGTATTTATCAAGTGATCATTGGTTCTCTACAAATTGTTCAACATTCTTGAGTAACATTCTTGCTTACAGCAGATCATAGTGCGAGAAAGTTGGTCAGTTTTAATATTGAAGATTTAATTATGTCTGCATATCAGCAGACATCTTGTTGTTACTCATAACCTTTATTATTATTATTATTATTCTCCCTTGTTTCTGACAGATTATTTTCAGAGACATCTCCTACATTTCTTATCCGATCAGGTTGAAATTTTGTCAACTGGTAGGGATTGACCATTGGGAGGTCACTTCATTACTGTTTTTCGGAATTCTGAAGGATTTTGGAAAAATCTGGTTAAAACCACAGAATTCCAGAGCATTCTTTCTAGAGAGTTCTTTCTTTCTTTCTTGAAATTTCCTCCGCTATTTGGAGCACCTTTTTAGAGAGCTGATACACAGACATATAATTGCTGGCAATTATACATTCTAGTTAGATTTTATTATTAGTATTTTACATCCCATTCAAGATTCTTTATTGTATAACCTTGCAGCCAGTCCAGAAATAGTGGAGGAAACCAGAGTGGGGAAAAAAACCCATTGATGTTTAGCACGTGAACTACAAACATTCTAACTTGAAGATCATACCAAGTGGGATTCGTACCTAGTAAGTGAGAGATACTGTGATCCGTAAGCACTCGCTTACCTTTTGACCTTTCCAGTGCTCTTAGAGCAATATCCAGGGAGGGTTCTTTAGCATGCAGTGACATGGGCATTGGGTTGAAAGGTCTCCTCAGAAGGACCCTGTGACTTTCATTTCAAAATGCTTAGTGCGTGGTGAAAGAACAATCGCTACCAATTTTAAAGTTTTGGTCAGACCCAGACAGGGTTCAAACCCTGACCCCCCACATGTGAAGTGAGCACTCTACAAACCTAGATGATGAGAGGTCTTGATCTGTAAGCACATGCTTAAGATCACTTGGCCACCAAGGCCACTTGTTGCCGGAGATTGAATATGATTGGAATAATGTTGTTTTATGCTTTTGTCAAGATTTCTTCCCTCATTGAGGTGATCGGTTAGGACAGGTGGAGGAAATCGGAGTGCCTGGAGAAAACCACTGATTCTCAGCAAGTAAAGTTACCAATTTTCTCACATTAAGAACTGGCAAATTTGAACCTAAGGGGTGAACGGCATAGTGATCTGCAAGTGCATGCTACAGACCACTTGGCCACTAAAACCCCTTGATGCTGAAGAGAAAAGATCTATGATTTTCACAAGTTATTCCATTTCCATCAAAAGTAGAAGTAATATGTAACGAGAGCATGTACATTTTTGTACATTCAAAACAACCAAGAATACGAAACAAAGTTAATGATAGTAACAGCCAAACAAGACAAAAAACCATCAGTACCACTAATTAGTGAGATAATATATAGTGGTGCTCTGGATATTGACCATCCCCCAGTCTCATTTATCATCAGTAATTGGAAGTAAAGCATCTGTCATAGGAGCCAGAGTTTGTGCATTCAAAGTCCAGTCAGGTCATTCATATCACTTAATTTTAAGACAAGAATATTACTTTCACGCTTTGCCCCGGGCATTAAAAGGGCAGAGTATCGACAGGTGTCAGGATGATGTCTTGTCTGCAGCAAACACTGAGCTAGCACATGAAGTGGCTCTGGGTGAACATTAGTTCAAGACAGACCATAAAATACACATATATCACACACATGTATCACGTACATATATTACACACATGTTTCACATACATATATCCCACATGTATCATACATACATCACACATGTAACATGCATATATCATGCATGTATCACATACATATATCCCGCATATAACATACATATATCACACATGTATCATACATACATCACACATGTATCACATACATACATCCCACATGTAACATACTTATATCACACATGTATCACATACATATATCCCACATGTAACATACATATATCACATACATATATTACACACATGTATCACATACATATATCACACACATGTATCACATACATATATTACACACATGTATCACATACATATACCACACACATGTATCACATACATATATCACACACATGTATCACATACATATATCACACACATGTATCACATACATATATCACACATGTATCACATACATATATCACACATGTATCACATACATATATCACACATGTATCACATACATATATCACACATGTATCACATACAAATATCACACATGTATCACATACAAATATCACACATGTATAACATACATATATCACACATGTATCACATACATATATCACACATGTATCACATACATATATCACACATGTATCATATACAAATATCACACATGTATCACATACATATATCACACATGTAACATACATATATCACACATGTATCATACATATATCACACATGTATCACATACATATATCCCACATGTATCACATACATACATCACACACATGTATCACATACATATATCCCACATGTATCATACATACATCACACATGTATCACATACATATATCACACATGTATCACATACATATATCCCACATGTATCATACATATATCACACACATGTATCACATACATATATTACACACATGTATCACATACATATATCACACACATGTATCACATACATAGAAGAACTTGTTCTAAAATTATTCTTAGAGATTAATATCTTGCTCCCCTTCCTAAAAAAGCTAAAATGTTGTTTGTACAAAAAACTATATGTGTCAAGTTGTAATATGGGTTCTTGTCAAAGATGCTATACAGGTTATGTATGAACAGGCTGTTTTGGATCTGTACCAAAAGGAAATATCAGGCTCTTTCAAGATTCCTGCATTTTTAGTGAGTCAATAAGCATCAAATTGTGGAGAAAACTGGAGTACCTGCAGGAAAAAACTTTGACAAGCAAACTCATAAACATGTATAAGCCAGACCTTCAAGACCATGTGCTTCACTAGCCTTCATACCCTCATATAGGTTACCAAAGTCAATACTTAATTAAAGTTTTTTTTACAGAATAAAACCTCACTAACATCTGTATTTATGATGTTATAAAAATCTCTAAAATTAACAGAAAAAACTCCAAATATATGTAACAATTTTTTTTAATAAAAACATCAACAAGTTTTTGTACTTTGTGAAATAATGACAATGTTTTATGCCCTTATATGGCATTAAAAGTTTCCAGTAAAATCTTGTTACTATAGTAACTATGTTCATATATAAACACACCACATGTCTATTAAGACTTCCCTTGGTTCCCCCCACCCCCAACCCCAACCCCACCCATTAAATTCTATGTAAAAAAAATTAAAATTGACAGAAACTTTCAAAAGGACAGATCTAGAGATCATTTCCATTAAAATCGAAATTTTAGGGGAAAATACAAAACGAAGTCTTTCCCTTTTCATCTCTTGTTACAAATTATAAAATACCTGCCATAACCTGGTAAATTTTCCTTTTTGAGCTCATATTTTCCATAATGAACAACAACTGAGTATCAAAATTATTAAACTTTTTGTTTTGAAGGTCATGACATCACAAGTTACCAAACATGTTATTTTGACAGAAATTTACCCAAATTTAAATTTAATCTTTAATTCAGATTTTTATTCAATTTTTACTTTTCTTCACATATATGACCCCTAACCCTAACTCTAACCCCTTCACAAAAGGGACCCCAAAAGGTCCTTTATCTTATATGTGTGTACTTCTCTTTCTACACTACTGGACCCAACGAAATTTAGAGACAACTTCACTGGTCCAACTGAAGCTCTCAATGGATAGAGTAAAGGATTTGAATGTTGAAAATGAGGTCACATGATCAATCTTGTCTATATTGTTTTTTCTGACCCATTGCTGTTTCTAATTCCAGTTTTGGGTCACATGACTGTATGGATATGAATAATGAGAATAAAGTCACATGGTCAACACTGTCTATATTGTTGTTTTCTGACCCACTGCTGTTGCTAATTCCAGTTTAGGGTCACATGGCTGTATGGATATGAATAATGAGAATAAAGTCACATGGTCAACACTGTCTATATTGTTGTTTTCTGACCCATTGCTGTTGCTAATTCCAGTTTTGGGTTACATGGCTGTATGGATATAAATAATGAGAATGGAGTCACATGATCAATCTTGTCTATATTGTTTTTTCTGACCTATTGCTGTTTCTAATTCCGGTTTTGGGTCACATGACTGTATGGATATGAATAATGAGAATAAAGTCAAATGGTCAACACTGTCTATATTGTTGTTTTCTGACCCATTGCTGTTGCTAATTCCAGTTTTGGGTCACATGGCTGTATGGATATAAATAATGAGAATGAAGTCACATGATCAACACTGTCTATATTGTTGTTTTCTGACCCATTGCTGTTGCTAATTCCAGTTTTGGGTCACATGGCTGTATGGATATAAATAATGAGAATGAAGCCACATGATCAATACTATCTATATTGTTGTTTTCTGACCCATTGCAGTTGCTAAATCTGGTTTTGGGTCACATGGCTGTATAGATATATATATTGAGAATGAAGTCACATGATCAATATCGTCTATATTGTTGTTGTCTACCCCGTCGTTGCTGATACAGGTTCTGGGTCATGTAACTGTAGGGATTTGATGGTGCTTGTTGCTGCATTCTGTGTGCTTCAATCATGGCATTTTGTTGTTGTAAAATTCGTTCTCGTCGAATCTGCATTGAAATGGGGTCTGAATTTTGTGACTGAAGTTGACCTCCACCTCCACCATTATTATTCCAATGTGGATTATCAAATTGTATAACATCTGATTGTCCAGATCGGTCAAACACACCAGGTGAATTAGACCCACTGTCTCTACTTTTATTATGACCTTGTGGCATGTAACCTTGAACTTGCTGTCCTTGAATGTTAGCTTGACCAGATAAAACTTGATTTGACATGTCCTGTCCATGCCATGTATTGGATCGCTGCATGGCTCCAGGACTGTTCATACTGCTACCATATTGTGGACTCCTATGCTGTGGCTCTCCTCGCTGAGGCTCACCACGGGGGTTGTATGCTGATGGAGAACCTGTAGATCCTGTGCTGTTATGTGTAGATCCTGTAACAATAACATTAAATTTGTATAAATTTACTTTATATACAGCAGAACATTGACAAATGGAAGGGGCCTGGTGGGCTGTGGTCTGAAGCTCGGGCTTACGAATCACACTGCCTCTTACCTCCTTGGATCAAATTCCCACTCGGGCAGAACCAAGTGTGAGAAAGTTTGTTAATTCTGTTACCGAAGGTCTTTGATTTCTTGTTTCTTGTTTCCTCCACCATCCCAGAACCAACTGCCTCAATAAAAGTGAAAAAATCGTGACTCAGGTGTAAAACACCATTACTCAACTCTCAACATGTGATGACTGGAACATATATACCTTAAACAGTACAATTTTGCTAGAAGTTGAGATATCTGTTTGTATGAAACAAGCCAGATATCCTGTATAACAAGAAAAAAAAATTTTTTTATGTTGTAAAATTTGCACATTCAATATGTGTCAGAGAAAATAAAATCAATTTAACCATGATTACCTGATCTCGTCTGTAGTCTTAGCTGGTTACCAAACAATTCAACACCATTCATTAATTCTATTGTATATGGCACTGAGCATGAATGTTTGAATGTAATAAAAGCAAATCTTTTAGACTTTCCATTTGTATCCAATGGTATCTTGACTTTCTCCAGAGGACCTGCCTGAAAAGTAAAATTTAAAAGATACCTTGAAAAAAAGTGACATGCTGTTCTATATCACATCAGCAAAGAATTTTTTAAGTAAAATTTTCATGTGTTGAGGCTGGTTGTTAAATGTTTGGATTAATGTCTGAAGTTTTAACAGGAAAGAGAAAAATTACAGCCAAGTGCTGTACCAACTCAGCTAACAGACAGCTATATTTTTACCCATTATCTTTTAGTTTTCTACATTCCTGTGGGAAATCTCACCCTAAATTCCCTCCCATGGACTTTATATGGCCTGTAACCAGTTGACTACTTGAACCCAGTTGAAGGTACACAATAACCACCAAACTGAAACAGGAAGGTAAAAAAAAAAAACCAAAAAAAAAACCAGTGGATCTAATCCAGGACCTCCTACACTGTAGTATTGGCAAGTGATCCGTCCATACTGCTACAAAGAGATAGGTTGCAAACCTGGTGAGATAGAAAAACATTCTAGTCAATGGGCTAACCAAATATTTGGATTCAGCAATTATGTTCACTTTATCTCAGTCAGTACTGTTGCTTGTGCCAGTCTGATTATATTAGGACCCCTTGTTGTTGTCGTGACCAGGGTAAACCTGGGGTCAGTATGTGCCTTTGTTAGCTACAAATTTCCCTCAACTACATTCTTTATTTTGTCAATCAAACTCTGATACAAGTTACAAAGTAGATGTGTGAGCAATATGCTATCTGATTGAACTAATTTCTGGGTGTTCCTATAAAGTGGAAGTTAATACAGAGAAGAAAAGAAGTGGAAAACATACAAACACAGTGATTGTATACAATAGCCTACTTGTGTGAAAAAATGCAAAAACACAACATAAATATCTCACTGGTAACGTGTTCACTGACATCACACATAAGGGGTTATGGTTGGTCATAGGCGGTGCAAAAAATCCGAAAGACCTGACCCATCATTATTGGGATTTCTAAAACATAGACTCGGGAGGGGGTGCGTTACTGAACCAATAATATGTGATGTGATGGAGTCTCATACTTGTAAAAATAGTTCAAACAATAACTCCTCTGTAGCTCTGTCTGACAAGTTCCCGACCCATAACGTCCTGTCCTTCTCATCTCCCATTTTTTTCTATGTTTTCACTAAATCTATTCAAAGTGAATGTTATCCCTCCCGGATCGATGGCCTAAATCAAAATCTTTTACACGCTTGGTAACACGAGTTATCTCCCCTGATGTTGTAAAAAAAGTACACATCTTTCCAGTGTTAACACATAAACATAGAATATGAAATCACAAATTGCAATATGATTAATTTCACCCTTTTGTTTATATGTAAAATAACCTTCAGTTTTCTTCGACTCCTACTCGTAACGAATATCGATACCATCTGATTGGTCAAGTTATAAAAAGAAACGATCTGACCCTCAAACGTTTTAATGATTACATAAAGTAAAGTTGCTGAAAAGTGTGAAATGTCGACCCCGTTAGATAAACGTGAAACAGAATTTGAAATAGAAAAAGGAAAGCCAGAGATAATACCGTTATTGGTGAGTATCCGTATTCCACCGATTTAATGACCAGTAAACTGGTATAATATAGGATGATTGGTCAGTGACTTGCCTCAGACTGGTATGCTCTACTGTATTTTAGGCCTCATTGAAGCTTTTGCCATAACGTGCCACTGAACCCAAGACCTTGAAGTCATGCATTGTGCCTCAGTCACACTGTACCTAAGTCACAATTATACCTGAGTCATATTGTTTCTGGGAATTGCATACATCACTGTACATTGTACCTTAATTATAGTCACACATTGTACATGAGAGTCCCGCAATGTGCCCGAGTCATACATTTGACCAGGGTCACACTTGTATCTGGGAGTCACATATTTTACCTGAGTCACACATTTTACCTGAGAGTCACACATTTACATCATTGTACCTGAGAGTCACACTTGTATTTGAGTCACTCATTGTAATGGAGAGTCACACAAAGTTGGCTTTGTCTTAGTTCAGTGCTTTCATTTCTTTTATTTAATTGCAAAATTTGCTAAATTTTAGTGCTTTGCATGTCATATTATTTCACTTTATGTGTTGTGCTTTTGTATTCATGTGCTTGTTTGTTTGATTGTGACTGTATGTAATTTATGTGTATATGTGTAAATTCTGTAAAAAGCTCCTAAGAGCTTATGTTTTACTGTTGTTTTTAATCATGCCGAATTCAAATAAAGTTTTCTTATCTTATCTTATCTTACACGTACCCGAGAGTTACACATGTACCTGAGAGTTACACATGTACCTGAGAGACATGCATGTATCTTAGTCACATATCATACTAGAGAGTCACATATGTATTTAAGTCACATGTGTTCAAAAGTCACACATGTATCTGAGTCACACATTGTATCTGAGAGTCACACATGTACATGAGTCTCACGCATGCACCTGACAGTCACATGTGTATCTAAGTCACACATTTTTCCCAAGTCACACACTGTCTAAGTCACACATTATACACGAGAGTCACACATTGTATCTGGGAGTCACACATGTATCTGAGGCTGAGAGTCACACATGCATCTGAGAGTTACACATTTTACCCAAGAGACACACATGTATGTGAGTCACACATTTTACCTGAGTCACACTTGTATCTGGGAGTCACACTTTTACCTTTTTTTTAAGGCACAGGTTTGTTGTCAATATTTTATGTACCCTTGGTAGATATAAAAATTTATTTTATTTTTCAGCATCCAAGATGGCAAGAAGATGTAAATTTCGTATCTTATCAACCTCCACCTGTAAACAAAGATGATCATGGTTCATATGAGGAGTGGCTAGATAGGTTAAAGTTCATCATAGAAGATCTTCATTGGTTACTTCAGCTGTCACATGACAAATTTTGGTGCCAGGTAACATATAGAACAGTAAATACACTACAAACTGATTTTATAGTTATCTGTTTTATAGTATTGAGAAATTTGAATTTTCGTTTGTAGAGTAAAAACCATATGCTGACCTCATTTGTCTACCTCACAATATGACTACCTGGCAGTTTGCCTACCTGGCAGTTTGTCTACTTCATGTAATGCCTACCTTGTACTATGCCTATATGATATATCTACCTAGCAATATGCCTACTTCATGATATGGCTACCTTATGATATGGCTATTTCATAAGTTCATAACATGCTTATCTCACGATTTGCCTACTTGGCAATATGCCTACCTCAATAAATGCCTACCTTTTAACATACCTGCTTGCCTAATGACATATCTGTCTTGCACCACTAAATATATACATATATACATGTATATAATAGTAAGTAATCTCATGTTTATATTTTTATTTCAGTACATCAGTCTTTGTATCTAAATTTACCAAATTTTTCAATTGTATATATATATTAGTAATTCTCTTGCTTTATTTATTCATTTTAATTTCAGGCCATGATATCGTGTAATCATGTATATATAACTTACAAATAATTTTTATTTCAATTTCAGGTAGTCTTTGACGAGAGTTTACTGGGATTGATAGATACATATCTAAGATATGCTCCAAGGTAATTTTTTAAATACATTGTGACAAACCATATCTCTGGTTTCAAAGTTTATGGGCTGAGATCCTTACTAGTCTGGCTTGAGACTAGAAAAAATGTCCTTATACTTCTGTCACAAAGAAGTCATAATTCAGAAAAATACGAGTCACAGAGTTTAATCAGTGGACCGTGACCCGTAATTCTCCTGCAGAATCAAAATATGTAATAGAAACTTGTTTTATTTACTCGATTGTTTGCCAGATTGTTTCTTGGAGTTGTGTCCCTTTAATTTTTTTAAAAATTAATGTTTAAAGTAAATCTTTAAAACTCTCCTTTTTCCTTTATCAGAAATTTTTCATTTTTGTAGATCATATGATGTTATATACGAGTTAACTGAGGAAGGAAGAGAGAGACACAATGAAGTACACAGATTGATATTTATGACCTGTCTCAGAATGGCTACCTACAAAGAATCCAAGGTAATCTAGTTATTTACAATAAATGTCAATAACTTTATAATTTTATATTTTTATACATCTTGAAAAACAGAAAATGTTATTGCTCGGCAAGCTTAGACGCCCTTTTGCTGCAATGTTGGAGATTAATCTAGCTACACAAGTACCAAAATCTGGTATTTTTCCCTTGAAGAAAAAATTAATATTTTCACCATAAAATTATTGCCACATTGTCTTAATATTGAATAACTGGCTAAAACAAAAAATTATCAATTTAAATCTAAAATAAACGCCCAATTATTTAGTTCTAAGACTTGCATACTTTTGTCTGTTAATTTGCACTAGATACATGTTCTTTGTTTTGATTTATGAGAAAATATTGATTTTATTCTCAGTGATCATAATTAATGTTGTTGTTGGTTTTTTTCTTTTTTTTCTTTTTTTTTAAATAGGAACATCATATTACACCAAGTGTGTTTGGAGAAATTTTGTATGAAAACTTCCTGTTTGACATCCCTAAGATTTTTGATTTGTGTGTACTGTATGGCCAGGGAAATGGGCCGCTACTGACGAAAATGATTGAAAATGTATTTACACAACAAAAGGAATATAATAATGATCTTAGGAACATTATACCAACAATAGCTCAGGTAATCATTATGAAGACAGGTAATCTTGTGGGGTGTCTGAAAACTAGGGCTGTCACGGGTAACCAGATAACCGGCCATGGTTAGGTTACAGGTCAAAACCGCTTACGAAATATAGTAACCGATAACCACATGCATATATCTAAATACATACTCTCTGTATATCTACACTTTTCTTTCTCTGTTAAATGTTTATTTCGTTGAATAATAAAGTAAACTGACCTATTTACCACATTTGGCAGATCAGTTAGCACTCTGCTCAATGAAATATCCTAAAATTGCAAAGCTTGCAAAGAAAGTTTTGTGTATTCCCGCGACATCAGTATCGAGTAAGCATTTTCAGCTGCCGGAAGAACAGTCACCAAGCACCTTGCATCTCTTGATCCCGAAAACATTGATATTATTTTGTTCCTCTATAAGAAACTTCAACATCCAAAGATGTAGGAAACTGGAATGTCCAGAGAAAACCACAGACCGGACAAACTTTCTCACACTAGGATCTGTGCCAAGTAGGATTCAAACCCAGGCAGTGAGAAGAACTGTGATTTGTAAGTGCGCGCTTTAGACCACTTGACCACCAAGGCCTCTAATTAAAGAAGAATGTTTTATCCTTCCATTTCTGATTTCCATTTGTTTATTGAAAGGACAATACATATAGACAATACATATATGCATTTTTGTACATCTTTACAGGTTTTTGAAAATATCCAAGAAAAATGTGGGTTGCTTCACCCTTCTGAAAGTTCATCACCTCAGAAACTTACCAATCCTAAAAAAGAAAAATCGTTATTGGTTTCCATGGAGATATCTAAGTTTCAGGATATTGTTTTTTACATGGCAGATATTGGTATTACATTGAGTTCATTTTTGGAGGTTTACTCACCAGCTGCTGAAATTTTTCTGAAAGAGAATTTTTTAAACAGGTAACAGCTACTTATTTATTTATTTCCATGGTGACATCTTAGTTTCAGAATTTTGAGTTATGACATGGCAGACTTCGATATTTTATTTGTTTTATCAAGAAGAAGGATATATATATATATATAATATCAGCAAAGCATATGAGAATGTTTATTTCTGCAGATAATATAACCCATTCAAGCACCAAATTTAGTCCAGTCCCCCCTCCCCCAGCACTGCTATTTTGCTATTTTTCTGCTGAGAACATTGCTATGCATGTTTTTAAAAAAAAAGTTTTATCAATTTCATGTTTATCATAATCTGAGTTAACAAATATATGGCCACAATTTTAATTTTCTGTCGTAGTAAACGGTATTTTTTATTGTAAATTAACAGATAACATTCTGATTGAGTGCATTAAATCAGTAATAAAGATGAGTCAGGAATAGCAAGTTGAATGATCTGTTTTACTGTACAGGTGAGCTACTTTCTGCTGGGATGTCTTGTTTTGTCCTCTAGATGTACAGTCACGTTACAAAATTAAGGTCTGATAACTCTTATTTAGTTTGTAGAGTGCTAGCTCCATAAGTGGGAGTTTGTATGTTCAAACCCTGTCCAGGTCTGACCCAAGACTTGAAAGTGGGTAGTGACTGTTCTTTTACTAAGCACTCGGCCTAATGAAATGAAAGTCATGGTTCTTTTGGATTGGAACTTAAAATAAACGAAGTCCTGTGTCATGGCAGGCATGGCACTATAAAGAACCTTGCTGTATAATGCCATCAGCGCACCACACAGGCAAAATTTCTGCACTTTTGCCTATAGCTGGCAACATCTCAATATAAGTGAAATATTCTTGACAGGAATGTTAAACACCATTACTCAACTCAAGTCAATAACTCTTATTTATTATTATTTATTTATTATTATTTATTTAATATTTATTTATCATTTATTACAGTTTGAGTATTTTCTATGATGTTGTGGTACCAGAGATTTTATCAGCCATCAAGATTAGACAGTTTGAAAATCACAGGTAATGTACTATATAAAAAATCACAGGTAATGTATAAAAAAAAAATTACAGGTAATGTATATAAAATTCCACAGGCATTGTATATAAAAATTCATAGGTATTATATATAAAAAATTAAAATGTATATAAAAATTTACATGTATATAAATATTTACTTGTATATAAAAATTTACTTGTATATAATTATTTACATGTACAGTCGACTTCGGTTATAACGAAATTGTAGGGGGCTGATCGATCACCTCGTTATAGCCGATATTCGTTATATCCGAAACCGGAAGTCGGGGAATTAAAATGACTTTTACAAATGAGTATATAACAAAGACATTAACTTACTTTATTGTTGATTTAATATCCTTATTATCCTGACTTGTCCTATAAAATGTTATTCCAGGTTATTTTACACATTATTTACATATTTCACACATTATTTACATCACATATAAAACAGTTACTCTTCTTGTCATAATAAATATTTAGCAGTTTAAGCCCTATTTCAAAAAATTGGTTATCCGACCTTTTTTTTTTTTGGTATGATCATCACGAGTAATGAATTTTCTCATATCCTCGAGAGAACTGAACAGTTCATTCGGTACATTACCTCTCTCATGCATAAAAAGTTTCAGAGAGTCTTTACAGTTTATAGCATCAGTGCACGAGACATTTTTTCTTGTACAGGAATTTGATCATCATCGTTACCATCATCGCACTACTCAGTGTCATTTTTGTGCAAAATAGAGGAAGATCTTCATCCGGGTCATCATCCGATTGACGACTGTCAAAAACAAACCCTGCCTTCTAAAAAACAATTTGGCATGCGGATGAGTGAAACCTCGTGTCAAGCCCTATGCAGCCAATCGATTGCCAATTTTAAATTAATGACGGGGTCACTAATATTCTTATCATAGTTTTTCAACAGGTAATCGATAAGACACTTGCGATATGAAACTTTGACGTTTCGAAATACACCTTGGTCCATCGGTTGCAGAATGGAAGTGGTATAAGGGGGAAAAACACAATCTTTACTGATTTTAGTCCATTAATGACAGGATGAGCTGGGCAAAAAAGTAGAATTTTTCTTTTTTTCTTAGTCATGGTTTTTATCAAGAGTTCGAAGCCACTTTTTTGAATTCGTTCCGTTAGACATTTTAAAACACAAGTAAAAACTTCATTCATTTATAGAATAACATTTACTACAACATAAATACTACTCATTATTAGTTCTAGTTGATTGACTTTATTATCAGCGTTGCGACATAAGCAAATTACATCAGTATTTGTAATCAGGTATGTGCCGTCACAGCTGATTGACTTCTGAGCACTCGTTATAACGGGTGAGTTTTATATACTTTAAGTTACAAAGGGGCAAGTATTTTGCCTCGCTATAAGCGATATTTCTTTGTAACCGATCTCGTTATATGGGGTAAGAAATAAACAAAAAAAATAGACACCACGGACGGGGAAATTAAATGACCTCGTTAAATGCGATATCTCGTAGTAACCAATCTCGTAATAGCCGGAGTTGACTGTATATAAATATTTACATGTATATAAAAATTTACTTGTATATAATTATTTACATGTATATAAATATTTACATGTATGTAAAAATTTACATGTATATGAATATTTACATGTGTATAAAAATTTACATGTATATGAATATTTACATGTATATGAATATTTACATGTATATAATTATTTACATGTATATAGAAATTTACATGTATATGAATTTTTACATGTGTATAAAAATTTACATGTATATGAATATTTACATGTATATAAAAATTTACATGTATATAAAAATTTTCATGTATATAAAAATTTACATGTATATAAAAATTTACATGTATATAATTATTTACATGTGTATAAATATTTACATGTGTATTAAAATTTACATGTATATGAATATTTACATGTATATAATTATTTACATGTATATAAAAATTTACATGTATATGAATATTTACATGTGTATAAAAATTTACATGTATATGAATATTTACATGCATATAAAAATTTACATGTATATAATTATTTACATATATAAAAATTTACATGTATATAAAAATTTACATGTATATAAATATTTACATGTTTATAAAAATTTACATGTTTATAAATATTTACATGTGCTCTATATTGAAATTCACAGATAATATATGTAAAAATTCACAGGTATTATATAAAGAATTTCACAGGTATTTAAATTCTACAGGTATTGTTTATCAAAATGCGTTGTATATAAAAATCAAAGGTATTTTGTTATATCAAGCGAAAATGTCTGTACAAAGATGTATATAAACTCACAGGTATTGTTTATTAGTCCTAAAGTCCCCTTCAGCTTTCGCCGGTAGGGGACTGTAGGTTTGCACTCTGTCCGTCTGTCCGTCACGCCTCAGTTTTCCACACTTTTTTACTAAATAATTTTAGATAATGAACTGATTTTTGGTATATAAGTCTACCATCATGAGTTACAGATCAAGTATACGTTTCGTTTCCATCTGCTAATTTATACCAGAGTTATGGCCCTTTGATCTTTGAAAATTCACAGAAATTTTAGTTTTCCACACTTTTTTTCTACACGCTTGCAAAAATGGAACTAATGTTTGGTATGTGACTCTACCATGATTAGTTACAGATCAAGTTTATGTTTCGTTTCCATCTGCTAATTTTTACATGAGTTATGGCCCTTTGAACTTTGAAATTCACTGAAATTTCAGTTTTCCACTTTTTTTTTCTACACGCTTGCAGTTAATGAATTCTTTTTTGGTATGCAGGTCACTATTACACTCCATATCAAGAAATGTTAGACTAGTGCCTCCTGTAATGTATGTGTAATGATATATTATAAAACAAAAACTAAATTGCATTACAATTGACCTAGTAATTATTCTCTTTCCACACACTGTCAAAAATAAGAAGGTTTTGGGAGAATTAACCTATTCATGATTTAACCTAAAATTTTTGAGAACTCCATTGCTGGTTTTTGATTTTACTATGATCAAGTTTTGCTTTACATATTGAACAACCCGTATTATTTATAACTATAAATCTTTGTACCATATAATAAGGTACATTTTACCTAAAACTTTGGGATTAATGAAATTTGCGACCGGTAGGGGACTATGTATTGTTTTTCAATACTCTCAGAATGCTTGTTAATAATCTTTTGTAATGTAAAGTTTTTACTGGGACTTTGTACTAAAATTTGTGAACAGAAAAATAGGATTATTAATTACAACAAAAATTGTACTTGCCAATTGACACATCCAACAAAGCTAAGAACACTGCAATTTGATATTTACCATTGAAAAAGACACACACAAAAAATACAAGCACTGATGTAAATATACAATGCTGAGATCATGTATTAGAGCCCTGAGGTGATAAAGTTATCAAGGGCTTTATTAGGATGTTTTACCGATAAAACAAGATGTCACGGTTATTTAGCAGCAATACAACAAGAATAAACCCAATTGCGATAGCCAGTAACTTTGGCAGTAAAAATTTGTACTGTGTCAAGTACTTGGTAATATCCTGTTATAAACAATCAAGAACTTGGAACCAAATATAGATTAAGATAGAAAACATGACAAGGTCAACACATGCATTTCGTATTTAGTAATTTCTCGGCCACTGATTATAAAACTTCCAAGTCATAAAAATGTTATCCAGTGGTTTTTGTGGGCTCCTGTGACTCACATTATCAAAGTCCTTCAAAAGTTTTATGGCCTTCATCACAAAATTGTGATAAGTTCAACCTTGCTGTATCAAAAAATTTTCCTGTATACATGTATATTTGACAACCCATAGTTTAATGTTCCTTTTATTCTTAATTTGATTTCAAACATGGCAGGTCTAGCTAGTGACACAGGAAGTTTTTATCCATCTAGAACATCTAGCCAAACTTCGCTGTTGGAAGTTCATGTGTTTAACTCTATTTGCCAATGTTCATACTTGGCTTTTAGGTTTGTGATCTGTATATGTACCAGTGTGTTTGATTTTCTTTTAGGACTGTGATTTAAGTATAGACCAATATGTTTGTGTTTGATTTTTATTGATACTGAAGGTCTATAAACAGATAATTTTATCTTTTCAGCCATAAACAATTATTACGACAAAAGATGAGACAGGGAAGGAAATCCTTGTTAAAGATTATCCACTTAATTATAACTCATTGTTGTATCCAGCCATTACTGGAGAATATGTATGTACATGGACATTAAATATAGATATATATATATATATATATATATATATATATATATATATATATATATATATATATATATATATATTATTGATATTATTGGTATATATATTTCTCATAGCTGTCAAGAGTTTTTTAAGTTAACATGTGACAATCAGAAAATGCATGCACAAAATATTATATTTGATGGATGGGGGGAGGGGAGTTCTTGGAGCATCCCCCTAGGGAAATATTTTGAAATATTTTCATAAAATTGTACATTCTCCTGCATTAGAATTACTTGATTTTAAAGAGAGAAACATAAAATACAACAAGAAGCCAGAATATTAGCAGATCAATCAGTAGGTAATTGCCACATCTACTCATTTATTAGCAGCTGCTGAATTGTAAACAAACATTAAATAAGAATTCTATTGCCTCAGGTTATATATACGTGTATATATATATATATATATATACAGTAGAGTTCGGCTATAACGAAGTCCAGGGGACGGCTTAATGGACTTCGTTATAGGCATATTTCGTTTTAAACAATTTTCCAGCCCCAGTATCGTTTTGGAGAATGCAGAGACGAGTTATCTCCCTTCGTCAATACCGGAAGTAGAGGACGATAAAAGAAATTAAAGCTAATATATGGTTAATGCTAATATTTAAAAAAAATATATATATAATTTATCAATTATGATTTTTTGTTTAAGATAATCAATAATAATCGCGAACCGTCATAAATATAACATGTATTTTTTAAGCATTGAACCATCCATTAGCTTTAGTAGCCGGTAAAGTTTAAAGTTCTATCTGTTGTATTTTCAGTAAACTCAAAAAAAAAAAAAAAAATTAGTTAATCCAATCAATTTTTCTTTCTCACAATCTGATACCTATTTTTTTTATATTATAACATTTAATTAATCCAAATTGTTGAAAACATGTGACTTTAATCCGTTGCGAAAATTTATTGGAAAATTATATATCTCTTTAAATGTCACAATGTAAATCCATGTTACTTTTCGGAAAATAATTTTAATCCGTTTAAAAGCCACATTCTGAACACTAATCACTAACACATGCTAAAAAAAACGTTAATTTTTGACGTTTCACAAATTCGGCTGCATACAAATATTTCTAGATCCGACAAACTGTCATATATTTTTTCACTCACATCCTCCTGGGTATCCAAATAAGGTCTCCATTTTGTAAATGATTCATAGGCACTTTCCATATTTATTTTCGAAATAATTAAACTGTCACACACAATTTCATTCATTAAAATAACTTTTCACAAGCTTCACTAAACCCTCGGCGTGCCTCTCATTAAGTTCAGTGAGTTTTGAATAAACACGTGAAGGTATAACATCAAAGATGTTACTTTCGGTGTATAGGTGATTTAACACCTATGATCCTATCATGACATCCACGCTTACTGTCTGGTCGGTTGCATGTTTTGAAGTGGTTTCTTTTTAATCTTTTGTCTACGGTAAGTCATAATTAGGATCAATTTTAGTGACTTCGTTATACACCATATGTTTACAGTTCTATTTTTTTCAGGGGACGTGAAATTTACTACGTTATAGGCATTTTTTCGTTATAGTCCAATTCATAATAAGCAATTCAATTAAACATAAATTATATAGTAAATTAGTCGGGGAATTTTTTCTAGTTCGTTGTAGGCCTAAATTCGTTACATCCGTCTTCGTTATAGATGAACTCCACTGTATATATATATATATATATATATATATATATATATATATATATATATATATATATATATATAATGTCCCAATCAAGAATATTTAACTCATTTCAAGATGTCACAAGCTATAGATGAAGTGGCAGACATTCTTACCTTTCCATTTCACTCAGGACAATGTGCAGGGAAGGTTCTTTAGCCTACTGTGACATTGGGCATCGGTTTTGTATGGTCTACTCTGAGCATCCTGTGACTTTTATTTCTAAATGCTGAGTGCATGGTAGAAAAAAAAAAACAGTCGCTTACAATTTTCAAGTCTTGGTCAGACTCAGCCAGAGTTTAAACCCTGACCTTCCACTTGTGACAGGACACTTCACCAACTTAGCTACTATTGTAGCTTTGTTTATGTAGAAATGAGCTGTATCTCATATTAATATATATTTTATGTTTTAGAGAAAGTCAGGAAGATTATGTAGAGGAATTTATACAGATATTCACCGGGCTGTTAAATGAAAGAAGGTAGATTAACAGTAAGAGATTGGTGGTTGGTTGGCATGTTGTTTAACTTCACATCAGCAATTTTTCAGCTTAGTGCAACAAGAGCAAGTTTATAAATATCTAAGGATTTATCTAGGAACAAGTCTGTGTGTTATAATCTGCAGTGTACTAACATGCACTGGAGGTGGCTTATATTAAGATGCTATGTACTAGCATGCACTGGAGGTGGCTTATATTAAGATGCTGTGTACTAGCATGCACTCCAGGTGGCTTATATTAAGATGCTATGTACTAGCATGCACTGGAGGTGGCTTATATTAAGATGCTATGTA
Source organism: Tegillarca granosa (assembly GCA_029721355.1). Taxonomy (NCBI): domain Eukaryota; kingdom Metazoa; phylum Mollusca; class Bivalvia; order Arcoida; family Arcidae; genus Tegillarca; species Tegillarca granosa. Next base: position 636,413 of record CM056611.1, read on the forward strand.
CTAGCATGCACTTGAGGTGGCTTATATTAAGATGCTATGTACTAGCATGCACTAGAGGTGGCTTATATTAAGATGCTATGTACTAGCATGCACTAGAGGTGGCTTATATTAAGATGATGTGTACTAGCATGCACTTGAGGTGGCTTATATTAAGATGCTATGTACTAGCATGCACTGGAGGTGGCTTATATTAAGATGCTATGTACTAGCATGCACTAGAGGTGGCTTATATTAAGATGCTATGTACTAGCATGCACTCGAGGTGGCTTATATTAAGATGATGTGTACTAGCATGCACAAGAGGTGGCTTATATTAAGATGCTATGTACTAGCATGCACTAGAGGTGGCTTATATTAAGATGCTATGTACTAGCATGCACTTGAGGTGGCTTATATTAAGATGATGTGTACTAGCATGCACTTGAGGTGGCTTATATTAAGATGATTTGTACTAGCATGCACTCGAGGTGGTTTATATTAAGATGCTGTGTACTAGCATGCACTCCAGGTGGCTTATATTAAGATGATGTGTACTAGCATGCACTTGAGGTGGCTTATATTAAGATGATTTGTACTAGCATGCACTCGAGGTGGTTTATATTAAGATGCTGTGTACTAGCATGCACTCGAGGTGGCTTATATTAAGATGATGTGTACTAGCATGCACTCGAGGTGGCTTATATTAAGATGTTGTGTACTAGCATGCACTCGAGGTGGCTTATATTAAGATGTTGTGTACTAGCATGCACTCGAGGTGGCTTATATAAAGATGCTGTGTACTAGCATGCACTCCAGGTGGCTTATATTAAGATGTTGTGTACTAGCATGCACTCGAGGTGGCTTATATAAAGATGCTGTGTACTAGCATGCACTCGAGGTGGCTTATATTAAGATGCTGTGTACTAGCATGCACTCGAGGTGGCTTTTATTAATATGTTGTGTACTAGCATGCACTCGAGGTGGCTTATATAAAGATGCTGTGTACAAGCATGCACTCAAGGTGACTTAAATTAAGATGGTGTGTACTAGCATGCACTCGAGGTGGCTTATATTAAGATGGTGTGTACTAGCATTCACTCAAGGTGACTTATATTAAGATGCTGTGTACTAGCATGCACTGAAGGTGGCTTATATTAAGATGCTGTGTACTAGCATGCACTCGAGGTGTTTTAAGGTGCTGTGTACTAGCATGCACTTGAGGTGTATTAAGATGCTATGTACTAGCATGCACTTGAGGTGTATTAAGATGGTATGTACTAGCATGCACTCTAGGTGTATTAAGATGCTATGTACTAGCATGCGCTTGAGGTGTATTAAAATGCTGTGTATTAGCATGCACTCGAGGTGTATTAAGGTGCTTTGTACTAGCATGCACTCAAGGTGTATTAAGATGCTATGTACTAGCATGCACTTGAGGTGTATTGAGATGCTGTGTATTAGCATGCACTGAAGGTGTATTAAGGTGTTGTGTACTAGCATGCACTGAAGGTGTATTAAGATGCTGTGTACTAGCATGCACTTGAGGTGTATTAAGGTGCTGTGTATTAGCATGCACTGAAGGTGTATTAAGATGCTGTGTACTAGCATGCACTTGAGGTGTATTAAGATGCTATGTACTAGCATGCACTTAAGGTGTATTAAGATGCTATGTACTAGCATGCACTCAAGGTGTATTAAGGTGCTGTGTACTAGCATGCACTCGAGGTGTATTAAGATGCTGTGTTCTAGCATGCACTTGAGGTGTATTAAGGTGTTGTGTATTAGCATGCACTTGAGGTGTATTAAGGTGCTGTGTATTAGCATGCACTCAAGGTATATTAAGATGCTGTGTACTAGCATGCACTCTAGGTGTATTAAGATGCTGTGTATTAGCATGCACTCGAGGTGTATTAAGATGCTTTGTATTAGCATGCACCCGAGGTGTATTAAGGTGCTGTGTTCTAGCATGCACTTGAGGTGTATTAAGATGCTGTGTACTTGCATGCACTTGAGGTGAATTAAGATGCTTTGTATTAGCATGCACCCGAGGTGTATTAAGGTGCTGTGTACTAGCATGCACTTGAGGTGTATTAAGATGCTAGCTCACTAAGTCAGTATGCTACAAACAGGCATGTCACTCCCCATTATTCTGACACTTAATGAATCGGTCAATATTCTAACATCTTAATGATGAGTTTTAGATTAAGAAGTAGTATCTTAAATTTTAAAGTCTTATTTATGACTCGTCCAAGGTTTTATTTGCTGTGTATTAATTTTTTGGGGTCGTCTTTTTTCACGAAATTTACTACCAAGTGGACAAGCTACATTAAAATCAATTTGATAATTATGTGTTAGGTTGTAAGAGAATTGAGTGGCTTTTCTTAAACATCAAACAATTAATTCCGTTCCAACTACATTTGATTTTTTTTGTTTCAGATTTTTAGCAGACTTTGAAAGCCATTTCAGTTTTCAGGATTATCTGGACATTTTACTTCAGTCACAGTGTGATATGTATCCTTTATTATAAACCACTGGTTACACTAGCTCTTTGGTTACACTAACTTATTCCACAGAAACCACTGGTTACACTAGCTCTTTGGTTACACTAACTTATCCCACAGAAACCACTGGTTACACTAGCTCTTTGGTTACACTAGCTTATTCCACAGAAACCACTGGTTACACTAGCTCTTTGGTTACACTAGCTTATTCCACAGAAACCACTGGTTACACAAGCTCTTTGGTTACACTAGCTTATTCCACAGAAACCACTGGTTACACTAGCTCTTTGGTTACACTAGCTTATTCCACAGAAACCACTGGTTACACTAGCTCTTTGCTTACATTAGCTTATTCCACAGAAACCACTGGTTACACTAGCTCTTTGGTTACATTAGCTTATTCCACAGAAACCACTGGTTACACTAGCTCTTTGGTTACACTAGCTTATTTCACAGAAACCACTGGTTACACTAGCTCTTTGGTTACACTAGCTTATTTCACAGAAACCACTGGTTACACTAGTTATTTGGTTACACTAGCTTATTCCACAGAAATCGCTGGTTACACTAGCTCATTCTACAGAAATCACTGGTTACACCAGGACACTCCACAGTAACCACTGGTTACACCAGGACACTCCACAGTAACCACTGGTTACACCAGGACACTCCACAGTAACGACTGGTTACACCAGGACACTCCACAGTAACCATTCCATTGGTTACACATGCTCACTCCAAAGTAACCACTGGTAACACTAGCTCACTCCATAGATACCACTGGTCACTAACCAAGCCCACCATTACTACTGGTTACAGTCACACTCTGCCTTAACCACTGGTTACACTAGCTCACTCCACAGTCTGAAGTTGTTGGTTTCAGTAATACAGTTTAACCTTGATTAATCATAACATTTGTACAGTAAAATTAAAAGGGGATTGATAATAAATTGTGGGGACTTTTAAATGAAGTTAGGTTGTTTTACTTTATTTGGGCACCCAGGTTTCCTACATTATCTCTGAACTTTCTACAATATATAAATATGTAACTGGGGTATAAAACACCATTAATCCACTCCAAACCACGTCTAAGTTCTAGAACTGATATCAGTGACACAAACATAAATAGACCAAATAAAGTTGATTCCTTAATGAACCAGTGATGAAACTAGAACGAGATACATACAGGATGCCATCAACAGCGCATTTGCCACTTACGGTAAAAGACGTAAACCAACTGGAGCCACAAACAGAGGAGGTCGGACCAGTCCAGATGGTTCACCCGGACCGTTAGAGGAAGGAGCTGTAGGGGGAGTAGATACTAGTTCTAGTTTCCATAGCAACGATGCCACAGTAGACCTGGAAGAGGTGAGTAATTTACAATAATTCTACTGGGAAAATTTCTGTTATAGAAAGTTATCTATTGCTGCTCTGGTCTAGTGGTTACAAATCACAATGCAGAGATTATTTAGGTTCAAATCAACCTCGGTTAGATTCTAGTGTGTGGGATCTTTTCAGTTCATGTACTTAGGGCAATTCACAACCGAACTGATCGCCTGGATAAAAGTGAGAGAAACTTTAGTTGGCCATGAAACTCCATTATTAAACTTGCTACTTCTTTGCCATTATTCCTTATTAGTTCTAAGATCCTTTTTTATCAAGCCTGGCAATGCCATAAGGCGAGACGTAGGTGTTACCTTTCTGGTGTAAAAATGTGAAAATTTATGTTAAAATTTGTTTTTTTACTCAATCAAAAACTTACCAGGCGACACATTTAAATCCACTGTTGTTATATGAACTTATATCCAATCATTTCTCATCGTCTTATGTCTAGGTTCAAAATTCTATATTACAGTAGAACTACAATAACTCAAACTTTGATTACTCGAACACCCTGATTACTCGCAAAAACCACTGAAGACCCATGCTTTTCAAGTTATCAAAGTTCTACGGTACTTTGTTCCACTCCGCTCCGTTTCTATCGTCTTTCCAGTCTTCTAATAAGGTTCATTGATGTTTGAAAAATTTGATGCATCCACATTAAAGAAGTTTTGTTAGAGGAAGCGCTAAATGTATTATTTTTTAACTTTTTTGTTTCAGGAAGCAAGTGCATGTGCACCAAAAATGAAGGGTGTTGAATTAGAATCTATGATAACATCTGTCAAAGATTTACTTCCTGACCTCGGTGATGGATTTATAGAGGTACGTTATACTTCAGAATAAGGATACATAAAGACAAATATACATAAAATTAAAGATATAACATCTTACATTCTTAGAAAAAAAATGCATAAATTAAGATTAATTAGAATTTTACAGTAACAACATTAGAAGATGTTTTTATATATAAAATATGTAAAAATAAACTTAACCACAAAAAATGTACATTTTTGCCATCGTCAACCAACATCAGTTTCATAATCTTAATTGTTGATGTCACAGTCAAAATTATATTGATATGTCTTGGTGTTTGAGCTTGTCTGTACCCTAAAGTAAAACAGTAAAATGTTGCTCAAATTAATCACAAGGTTCTCAAAGCTGAGTTATGCAAATTTTTTAACCAATCTGACCTATATGGCTTTTCATTAGTGACTTGAAAGCAAAGCTAAACTCTACTGTTTTCATCCATGATTTTAACAAAACCTGATGTTTACCATTTTTACCCTTGACCAAATAATTGAAATTTGTTCACAGTTGAGTGTGGTAAAGGTGTTTTATGCCCCAGTCAAGATTCTTTCACTATTTCGAGGCAATCAGTTCTGGGATGGTGGAGGAAACCGGAGTGCCCAGAGAAAACCACCAACCTTAGCAAGCAAACTGACAAACTTTCTCACACTTGGATCTGTCCCAAGTGGAATTTGAACCCAGAAGGTGAGAGGTGCTGTGATCCATAAGCATGCACTTTAGACTACTCAACCACTAAGGCTCCATGTGTTTACAGTACAGTACAGTACAGTACATGTTATTTTTATCTGTATCTAGGTACCCATTGAATATATCTACAGTGATTAAAGTACATTATTGTTATATGTTTTAGTTGTGTTTAGAAGAACTGGATTACAACGTGGAGAAAGTTATAAATGCGCTGCTAGAGGATAAGTTACCCCCATCACTTTGTAACCTTGACAGAGATTTACCAAGGTCAGTATGTTAGAGGATAAATAACCTCCATCACTTTGTAACCTCGACAGAGATTTACCAAGGTTAGTATTTTATAGGATAAATTACCCCCATCACTTTGTTATCTTGACAGGGATTTACCAAGGTTAGTATTTTATAGGATAAATTACCTCCATCACTTTGTAACCTTGATAGAGATTTACCAAGGTCAGTATGTTAGAGGATCAATTACCTCCGTCACTTTGTAACCTCGACAGAGATTTACCAAGGTCAGTATGTTAGAGGATAAATAACCTCCATCACTTTGTAACCTTGACAGAGATTTACCAAGGTCAGTATGTTAGAGGATAAATAACCTCCATCACTTGTAACCTTGACAGGGATTTACCAAGATTAGTATTTTATAGGATAAATTACCCCCATCACTTTGTTACCTTGACAGGGATTTACCAAGTTTAGTATTTTATTGGATAAATTACCTCCATCACTTTGTAACTTTGATAGAGATTTACCAAGGTCAGTATGTTATAGGATAAGTTACCTCCATCACTTTGTAACCTTGACAGAGATTTACCAAGGTCAGTATGTTAGAGGATAAGTTACCTCCATCTCTTTGTAACCTTGACAGAGATTTACCAAGGTCAGTATGTTAGAGGATAAATAACCTCCATCACTTTGTAACCTTGACAGACATTTACCAAGGTCAGTATGTTAGAGGATAAATTACCCCCATCACTTTGTTACCTTGACAGGGATTTACCAAGGTTAGTATTTTATAGGATAAATTACCTCCATCACTTTGTAACCTTGATAGAGATTTACCAAGGTCAGTATGTTAGAGGATAAATTACCTCCGTCACTTTGTAACCTTGACAGAGATTTACCAAGGTCAGTATGTTATAGGATAAGTTACCTCCATCACTTTGTAACCTTGACAGAGATTTACCAAGGTCAGTATGTTAGAGGATAAATTACCTCCATCACTTTGTAACCTTGACAGAGATTTACCAAGGTCAGTATGTTAGAGGATAAATTACCCCCATCACTTTGTAACCTTGACAGAGATTTACCAAGGTCAGTATGTTAGAGGATAAATTACTCTCATCACTTTGTAACCTTGACAGAGATTAACAAAGGTCAGTATGTTAGAGGATAAATTACCTCCGTCACTTTGTAACCTTGACAGAGATTTACCAAGGTCAGTATGTTAGAGGATAAATTACCTCCGTCACTTTGTAACCTTGACAGAGATTTACCAAGGTCAGTATGTTAGAGGATAAATTACCTCCGTCATTTTGTAACCTTGACAGAGATTTACCAAGGTCAGTATGTTAGAGGATAAATTACCCCCATCACTTTGTAACCTTGACAGAGATTTACCAAGGTCAGTATGTTAGAGGATAAATTATTCTCATCACTTTGTAACCTTGACAGAGATTAACAAAGGTCAGTATGTTAGAGGATAAATTACCTCCGTCACTTTGTAACCTTGACAGAGATTTACCAAGGTCAGTATGTTAGAGGATAAATTACCTCCGTCACTTTGTAACCTTGACAGAGATTTACCAAGGTCAGTATGTTAGAGGATAAATTACCTCCGTCATTTTGTAACCTTGACAGAGATTTACAAAGGTCAGTATGTTAGAGGATAAATTACCTCCGTCACTTTGTAACCTTGACAGAGATTTACCAAGGTCATTATGTTAGAGGATAAATTACCCCCATCACTTTGTAACCTTGACAGGGATTTACCAAGGTTAGTATTTTATAGGATAAATAACCTCCATCACTTTGTTACCTTGAAAGAGATTTACCAAGGTCAGTATGATAGAGGATAAATTACCTCCATCTCTTTGTAACCTTAACAGAGATTTACCAAGGTCAGTATGTTAGAGGATAAATTACCTCCATCTCTTAGTAACCTTGATAGAGATTTACCAAGGTTAGTATTTTATAGGATAAATTACCACCATATCTTTGTAACCTTGACAGAGATTTACAAAGGTCAGTATATTAGAGGATAAATTACCTCCATCTCTTACTAACCTTGATAGAGATTTACCAAGGTTAGTATTTTGTAGGATAAATTACCTCCATCACTTTGTTACCTTGAAAGAGATTTACCAAGGTCAGTATGATAGAGGATAAATTACCTCCATCTCTTTGTAACCTTAACAGAGATTTACCAAGGTCAGTATGTTAGAGGATAAATTACCTCCATCTCTTAGTAACCTTGATAGAGATTTACCAAGGTTAGTATTTTATAGGATAAATTACCACCATATCTTTGTAACCTTGACAGAGATTTACCAAGGTCAGTATATTAGAGGATAAATTACCTCCATCTCTTACTAACCTTGATAGAGATTTACCAAGGTTAGTATTTTGTAGGATAAATTACCTCCATCACATTGTAACCTTGATAGAGATTTACCAAGGTCAATATGTTAGAGGATAAATTACCGCCATCTCTTAGTAACCTTGATAGATTTGCCTGAAAGTGTGCATTTATTAATCATAATGTCTCTTACAGCCTATGTAAAAATCACACTCGCAGATTTTAGTGTGAGAAAGTTTGTCAGTTCACTTGCTGAAGGTTAGTTGTTTTCTCACGGAACTCATGTTTCTTTTGTCAGTCCCAAAATGACTGACTTGAGTTAAATATCAGGACTGTTGCTTAAAACACTATAACTCAACTCAACTCGCCTAATTAAAGGATATATTACTCTCTCCTTTTAGTAATTTTGACAAAAATTAACCAGTGTAATAGAACAAATTTCCCAGTCACTTTAATCAAGTAATCTTGACACAGCAACAAACAGAATTTCATTTCATGTTTTTTTTTTTTTTTGTAATGATGCTTTTTGCGTTTGTTGATATTGTTAAAACTAAATAAAGAATCTTTATATTTCAGAAGAAAACAGCCTCAAGAAACCGTGTTATCACAGAGAGCTAATGTTTACGACAATGACGAGTTTGATGTTTTCTCGAGGGATTCTGTTGATACATCCAGGATACACAAAGGAAAACAGTAAGGAATATACAAAATACAAAATAAAGAAGAACTTCAATATTGGAGCCATTGGGGGGGGGGGGGGGGGTTCAAGCGATCGAATATCGAGATAAAACCAGAGGTTCAGGTCCTCATGATTATTAGCAGACAGAGAATCTGCTTTAAATTTGTAGTAAAATATATTGTTATTTTATCATTGTATACAAACTCCAAATGAACACTGGAAAAAACGACAAATAATATTCAGTTGTGTTATTGTGCAAGTAGATTTGTAACCATGGTAACAAATAATTATGAATAATATCCAGTTTTGTTATTGTTCAAGTACATCAGTCTGTAGATTTGTAACCATGGTAACAAAAAATGATAAATAAATTCCTTTGTTCAAGTAGTTTTGTAACCATGGTAACATATAATGATTAATAGTATCCAGTTTTGTTATTGTTGAAGTACATCAGTCTGTAGATTCGTAACCATGGTATCAAATAATGACAAATAATATCCAGTTTTGTAATTGTTCAAGAACATCAGTCAGTAGATTCTTAACCATGGTAACAAATAATGACAAATATTATCCAGTTTTGTAATTGTTCAAGTACATCAGTCAGTAGATTCGTAACCATGGTATTAAATAATGACAAATAATATCCAGTTTTGTAATTGTTCAAGGACATCAGTCAGTAGATTCGTAACCATGATAACAAATAATGACAAATAATATCCAGTTTTGTAATTGTTCAAGTACATCAGTCAGTAGATTCGTAACCATGGTAACAAATAATGACAAATAATATCCAGTTTTGTAATTGTTCAAGTACATCAGTCAGTAGATTCGTAACCATGATAACAAATAGTGACAAATAATATCCATTTTATTATTATTCAAGTTCATCAGTCTGTAGATTCGTAACCATGGTAACAAAAAATGATAAATAAAATTCCTTTGTGTTATTGTTCAAGTAGTTTTGTAACTATGGTAACATATAATGATTAATAATATCCAGTTTTGTTATTGTTGAAGTACATCAGTCTGTAGATTCGTAACCATGGTAACAAATAATGACAAATAATATCCAGTTTTGTAATTGTTCAAGTACATCAGTCAGTAGATTTGTAACCATGATAACAAATAGTGACAAATAATATCCATTTTGTTATTATCCAAGTTCATCAGTCTGTAGATTCGTAACCATGGTAACAAAAAATGATAAATAAAATTCCTTTGTGTTATTGTTCAAGTAGTTTTGTAACCATGGTAACATATAATGATTAATAATATCCAGTTTTGTTATTGTTGAAGTTCATCAGTCTGTAGATTCGTAACCATGGTAACAAATAATGACAAATAATATCCAGTTTTATAATTGTTCAAGAACATTAGTCAGTAGATTCATAACCATGGTAACAAATAATGACAAATAATATCCATTTTGTTATTGTTCAAGTACATCAGTGTGTAGATTCCTAACCATGGTAACAAATAATGACAAATAATATCCAGTTTTATAATTGTTCAAGAACATAAGTCAGTAGATTCATAACCATGGTAACAAATAATGACAAATAATATCCATTTGTTATTGTTCAAGTACATCAGGCTGTAGATTCGTAACCATGGTAACAAAAAATGATAAATAAAATTCCTTTGTGTTATTGTTCAAGTAGTTTTGTAACCATGGTAACATATAATGATTAATAATATCCAGTTATGTTATTGTTGAAGTACACCAGTCTGTAGATTCTTAACCATGGTAACTCTTCCAGTTACCGATTTTCTACCTTTGCATTTGTGAACAACAAATTGCTTTTTTTTTTCTTTTTTTTTTTTTTTTTTTTTTTTTTGCCTGTAAAGTTTCCACAACAGGAGCCATCCATGTATATGAATCATTATTGCAACAAACACTAGCCAGTGCTTTGTCTATTATTAAGATTTGTTTTAACCTGTGATGGTATTCTCTACAGGAAGAAGACAGATAAACTAACATTGGATGATAAAGACATGACCGACATTAAAGACCATCTCAGTATGAAATACGGCTATCAGGTTGTGGAGTTTGATAGCGACGCTGCGGCAGTCGGAGGTATGAACGAGATGTATGATGATGAATATGATGATACTTATGACATAAATAATGTCGGAGCTGATGACGCAGATTCTGCTGATGAACTCACCTTCAGGAGGTAGGTAGAACAAAGTCCCGCTTTCACACTGGTCACATGACAAGACATAAAGACTCTGTTAAGAAGTTTAAATTATTTGTATTGTTCCAGTACTTAACTACTGTAAAATCACAAATATTCATGGGGGATTAAATTTCTTTTTTTCGTGGGTTACTGAAAACCACGAAATTAAATGTCATCAAAATTTTTTTATTTCCATTGCCCTCAATGGAATTTGTTTTAACAAAACTCGTTTCCACAAAAATTTCTACCAACAGAATTTTTCAAAAAGGCCTAACCACGAAATTTCAACCCAACAAATATTAATGATTCTACAGTATACATTGTATCAGTCATACCCACTAAGCCTGGTTATATTATTTGTAGTAGAAAGCACCCTAAATAACGGACATAGGTGGTCGAATTTTTTCAAACTCTTGAGAAATGTCTATTAAGTATTTATTGATAAATTGAGTCTCAACAAGCAATTAATTTATTACGTAATTTTTTTAAATTCAAGTTTCCGACCGGGTCGGACCAAAGACTTGAAAGTGGGTAGTGACTGTTCTTTTGCTAAGCACTCCACATTACAAAATGAAAGTTACGGTTCTTTTTGATAGGAGCTTAAAATAAACAAGGTCCCGTGTCATGGTAGGCATGGCACGATAAAGAAGCCTGCTGTATAATGCCATCAGCGCAACCCACAGGCAAAATTTCTGCACTTACGCCTACAGCTGGTGACCTCTCGATATGAGTGAAATATTCTTGACTGGGACATTGAACACCATTATTTAACTCAACTCAACTTGACTGAATACTTTTATGTACATGTATATTGGTTTTACTATTTCAGACCATTTACAACTCCCCGTGTACTGGAAGGATTTGGACAGAAAGATGAGGCCGAGGGACAAGAGGAATCTTCGGGATCAGAGGTAATAAGTTTTATTTCAGGAGGTGAATCTTAGAGCCAGGAATAACTTTTTAAAATATGAATTTGCCGTTACAAATATTTGATATTTTGAAACAATGATATCAGGGTCACTGAGTATTGTTTTAGTCACTGTGGGGTTTTTTCATTAAGACATACATGCAGATAAGATTTCATGCAGAGTTTCTGGCTCATTGTGGAAAAGATAAACTACAATAACATTAACACAATATAAACACTGGATAAAATCATGGAACTCTTTTGTATTAAAGTTAAAAATACAAAAAATGCCTACTGTACATGTATTATATGATAATTTTATATAGATATTATTATAAAATAATTGTTTTGATTTTAGGATTCTGATTCAAAGCCAGAAAAAGATGAATTTGTACAAAACCCCGCTTTATTGAGACAGAAAGCTGAGGAAAGAGCACAGTTTATGGCAAGTCGTAGGGGTCGTCGTCATGGACACCAGCAATCACAGAGAGACCAAGAAGGTCAAGGTGACAGAAAATATGATGTAAAGGGGAAACCAAAGGGTCAAGGTCAAGAGAGTGATGTATTAAGAAACAGAAAATGGAAGGAGAAACACAAATCTTCAGCGGGGAATCATAATCGTAGATACATGGCAGACAAGAAAAGGATGGCTTTTCCACCAAGATAAACCATTTGAAGAAGATCATTTTGAATGCTATAATTTTTTTGGAAATTCAGAAACTGGAAAATAACAAAAAATCTCTGCTGAGAAAAGGATAATTGACAAAAAGAAAACAATCTTTTTACACAATAGACTTTATATATATATTTATTTATATACATTTTCATCATGATCAAGAACCCACCCATCAATCTAAGCTGAGACATAAATTTATTTCTTGTGAACATTAGATACAAGAACATTATTAGAAAATGTTATTGCACATTATAATGTATATATAAATTACTCCCCTTAAGTGTTATATTCAGACCACAGTTTTTTTTTCCAGTTTGTCAATTAAAATTTTTTCTTCTGTATTTACTACATTTCTCATAGGATCCTTGATGAAGTTAGGTACAATAGTTCATAAATCTAAATGAGTGTCTATGTAGACAAGTGGTTTCAAATCACAATGCCTGTCACTCCCAAGTTTTGAATCCAGCTCAGGCAGGTCTTGGTGTTAATAAGTATGTAAGTTTGCTCGCCAATGTTCAGTGATTTTTTTACTGGGTACTCGGGTTTCTGCAACAGTCTTAGAACCTGACTGTCAACAATACAGACTAGGACATAAAATGTATTTTTTCTACTCCTAAGATCATGAAAAAAGAAATGTCTGTTGCAGGGCTCCACAAACGCCGGTAAGGTCAATCGGGGGTCAGCAAAGGGTAAACTTCAACCCCCTCCCCCCAAAGAATCGGCAAATGGTATGTTTTTAATTGTTTACATGCCGACATTAAAGAATATTTAATTAGATTTTGTCTTATTATTTATGGGGAAAAAAGCTGACTCAGATATTTTTCAATCGGCTTTTTGAAGTTTGAATCGGCGTTTTTTGCCAAAAACCAGCATTTGTGAAGGCCTTGTCTGTTGTGTTTTTAAATATTAATTGTCCATAATCTTTTTAATGCAGATTCATCTAGTTATATTACTTAATTTTTATGGAAAATCGTTGGTAAACATGTAGCATTGACTTTCAGGGCTGGAACTTGTCTCAAGGAAATCAGTAACTTGGTTGTAAATTTTCTCACAGATAGCTCACAATTCATAAAAAATTATCCTGCTATAAGCTTCTTGAAAAGACAATAAACAAACCAGCATTGATCAACATTACCCAAAAGAAACACAAAAAAACTTAAAAACTGTAAAAACGGAAAAGTCTATTTAAAATATTTATTGTTAAGTTTTCTATGTTAATATTTATTCTGAGGCTTCTATCATTTCCTTGATTTATTTATTTGAAGGGTTTCAGTACCTTCATTACTTTGGTTTGTTTACCCAGAGTGTCTCAGTACTTTCAGTACTTTGATTGATTTATCAAGAAGGTCTCCGTATCTTTAATGCATTGATTTTTTTATTTGGATGATTAAGGTTTCAGAACATTCAGTACTTTGATTTGTTTTTTCACTTTGCTGTATAGTTCATGAGGTTAATAATAAAAAGAATGAACATTGCATAGGTGTTTTTCTCTATTCTTTGAATTTCACTTGATTCTTGACTCTATACAACCAGTTTATATTTGGGGATTGTTTCTTAGACTAAATTTGTGGAGTTATTTGGCATTGCCCTAAATAGTTTGACTTTTATACGTCTTCTTTGACCTTCACATCTGCCCCTCATGAACAAAACAAAAAACCAAGAAGTTTCATGTGACATAAATATGTGCAAAGCTACCACATTTAACAGAGGTGGTTGACCTTGAGTTCGTTTTAAGGTCATTAAGATTGGTAACTTCACTACCTGGTTGGTCTATTTGGGTTGTCCTTGACCTTCAATTCAGAATCACCTTTCTTATATATTTAAACAACTTTGTGCCATGAATAAAAGTTACAGTGTCTGGCAACATACAGTATCTAGCAAGGTACAGTGCCTGGCAATATACAATGTCTGTCTGACAAGGTACAGTGTCTGGCAGAATTCAGTGTCTATACAGTGTCTGGCAAGATACACTGCCTGGCAAGATGCAGTGTCTCTCTGACAAGGTACAAGGTCTGGCAACATATTATGCCTGGCAACATACAGGGTTTGCACGATACAGTGCCTGACAACATACAGTGTTTGGCACGATACAGTGCCTGGCAACATACAGTGTTTGGCACGATGCAGTGTCTGGCAACATACAGTGCCTGGCAACATACAGTGTTTGGCACGATGCAGTGTCTGGCAACATACAGTGCCTGACAACATAGTGTTTGGCACGATACATGGCAAGAAACAGTGTCTGTGAAGTTAGTTGGCCTTATTACTGTACAGAAACCGATACTTCATGATAAAACATTACAATAAAATAATTCATTTTGTCACAGAACCATAATGACATCAGTGGAAGTAAATTCAGTTCCTGTTTAAAGTAAGAGGAGCGGTAATATCAACCATGTTTCTAATCTTTGTTTATCTTTCCGTTTTTTCTTTTTTTTCTCGTGTGTTTGGCTGTATTGGCTTTTGACCTGTACACAACATGTTCTTGTTTGATAAATTTTCTCTTTGTCAACTCAAAGTTATCTGTAAGTTGGCTTCTCACTACTTTTATATTTAAAATTGCACACAAAAAACTTTTCCTAGACACGGTTTAAAATTTTAAGAATATAATATATTCAAACTGTCCACATTGTACAGTATATTGTTCTGTTATCAGTCCGTTCTATATATTGACCTGTATAGTTATATTTCATAATAATCTGTCATTAAAGATTTTAATGTTTTAAATTAAAAAAAATCAAAAGTAGTACATGAGACCGTTATTCTTATCAGAAATCAAACAGTCATCAAGTACGGGATGTCTCAGTTAATCAAGTACGGGATATGTCAGTTAATTAAGTACGGGATGTCTCAGTTAATCAAGTACGGGATATGTCAGTTAATCAACATATTTCAACCGGTAATTCAACCTCTAGCTTACGAACACAATATACTGCAATGCTGGTCGATTTTCATGAGGCGTTAACCAAAAAGTCACCCTGAGTTCGCGTTATTCGGCATACAAAAATTTACCCACACATCGCAAGCATACAAAAACTTGTTCTTCGATTAATCCATAGAAATTAGTACCCTAGCGCTCGTCGTTAACAGTTGAACAATCGGGGAATCGCAAATGCAACGTTAATCAACATTACTCTGTTCCAATATTCAGCTTAAAGTCATTTTATGTCAGAATATACCCTGAGGCTATCATCATTAAAATTCCAATATAGCAGATAGAGTACACATTTTTCCACCGGCCCGATGTCCATCTTGCGTATCTAACATTTTCATTTAGGGTCAATATGACAGGTCTAACTGCTCGCACTTCACAATTTTGTCTTATCTGTAAAACATTTACGCAATGATATCGACGCTGCCGCTTAATTTGGACACGTGTAACCTGGTTATCTAACCACTGAATTTTAATTTTGACTACATATATCAATGATGTGGTCAAAAGAATAACAGTCATATATTTCATTTATACGAATCTTGTTAAAACTTCTTCAAAACTTTTGGATCGATTTGTCCATTTTATGGCTAAGGGGGTTGACTAAAACTTTTCCTATTCGTAAAACTCTGCTTAGTTTGAATATATTTACTATCCATAAGCCTTTCTCCACCAAAATGCACAATAGAATAGTCCTAATTATTATTCATAACCAGAGGTTAGACGATAAGGTCAAATTTGTGGGATTTTCGGTTCAAACGAGGACGCTATTCTCCTAGATCCATTAAAACATAATACAAAGAAGAACGTCCAAAATTATGTCCAAAATGTCAGGTAAGTTATAATGTCACCAGGTATGTTTTAAATTGATCAAGAAATATCGTCAGCAGAAGTGCGAAAATATGGTTCCACCAAAATGGATAAGTGACATTTGGTATTGTTGTCAAAGTCTTTCAGATCTTAAACTCCAATGCCAACTTGTGTCAACTTTATATATATATATATATATATATATAAATAAAGTTCCGACAATAAGTTCCGCGGCAGTCTTTAAAATCAGTTTGATCCATTATTCTCATATTGCCATCAGGAGCCGGACAGCCCAGGATTTATTTTGTTTGACAAAGTGCGATTGGTTTTGTTATTCAATGTGGTTTTCCCCAGTCATAAGTACATGTAATTTACTTTGTACTGAAAAGTGTCCAATTACCGGTGATAAAGTAGCAAGTTCAATGTGTAATATTTACCAGTAATAATCGGTAATGTAATAGAAATTCTTTATTTTTGTAAACAGATATTCTCCGTGTTTAAAAGCTCTACTCTAACAAAAGGTCTAACTACCAGTAGACATGAAATACAAGAAGTTTAAAACCTGCATGTAGGTCAATGTAATTTCCCCTGTTTTTATATAGGATGGCATCATGGCTCCAAAACGGCAACATCAGTATTATAAAAAAGCCGTTCGTAGGCATGTATTTCTACATTTTAACTTCGAGAACACCATTCCAAGCGCACGATTTGCTGATTTAGACAGTTCTTTAGCAGTTTTCTGCATGTCCAAATGTTCATCAAGTCATAGGCCTAGGTAACGGTGCGTATCCAAAAAGTCAATAATAGACTCACCACATTTGAAAACTCCTCTCCAGCCAATAAAAAGGCGCCATAGTTTTGAGATAGACACTTTTTGTTTCCCTTTGAGAACATTTAAAATATCACGTGACAACTTTGCCCACTGATGATCATTAATTAACGGAATGACTTCGATATAATTTTTTTTAAATATTCTTTTATTGTATTTTAGTAGAGTACTGGGCGGTTTTTGTGTGTATTGTAACAATATCAGGTTAGTATATTGGTATTTTTTCAGTGTGTGTGTGTGTGTGTGTGTGTGTGTGTGTGTGTGTGTGTTTTCATAAGCATAATTCATAAATTTTTGAACATTCTTGTCTCAAGTTTGTACATGGATTTTGATATTTTAAAAAAAGAGAGAGAATTTTAAAGGCCTTAATTTATAGAAATGTAGCATTAAAATATACTACATGCTAAACCGGATTTTTATATATTTTTTCACTGATTATCTAACACAACATGGACTTTTTATGTCTGTGTTTTATATATAGATGTTAATTACCAAATTGACAAATTTTCTATATAAGTGTTTAGCTTGTGACATTTTTAACCAAAACCTATGAGGTTGTCGTTGCTACAGGCTATGGTATTTTATTGATCCCATTAAGTGTTGTTGAACTAAATAAAGATAAATAAACATGGAACATTTTTCTGTTTCGATCAACATAAAATTTTTTATAAGTATCTGTTTTATGTTTGGTATCAGTGATGAGGTTAGATTTTGTAACAACAATTAACATACTTTAGTTGATAAAGTACTCGATCCATTTGTTAGAAATTGAATCAAAGTACTGAAAGTGCTGAAAGACTGGAGAACATTTTTCAATGTAAAAGCTTAGACCTATATCAGTATACAGTCAAGCCTAGATACTAACGGGGTTTTAGTTGATTAAGTACTCGATCCATTAGTTAGAAATTGAATCAAAGTACTGAAAGACTGGCCTTCACTGAGAAAGTGGAGTGGAGTAATGGTGTTTTACGCCCCAGTCAAGATTCTTTCACTTATTTCGAGGCGGTTAGTTCTGGGATGGTGGAGAAACCCGGAGTGCCTGGAGAAAACCCCCTACAGTACCTTCGGCAAGCGATCTATTAAACTTTCTCACACTAAGATCTGTCCCGAGTGGGATTCGAACCCAGGGGAATAGAAGCGTTGTAATCCGTAAGCGCGCGCTTTAGACCACTCGGCCACCGAGGCCGCCCTTCACTGAGAGAAGGCTTAGACCTTTATCAGTATACAGCCAAACCTAGATACTAATGGGGTTTTAGTTTGATAAAGTAATAGATCTATTAGTTATTAAATTTAAAAATCAATTAACTTTTCATTAGCTCACCCGAGTTAAAGGCTCAATACTTGACATAAAAACTGTCCTCACTATAAGTAAAAAGCGATATAGTTTAAGCCTAATGGAAAAAATACAAATGGTTACCAATTTGTCTCTTTACCCGTAACCATCCAGTGGATACCAATTTGCTTTTTTCTAAAAAATGTAGGAGACACCAATTTGCTAATCTACCCGTTACCACTCAGTAGATACAAATATGCTTCTTTTCCTGTAAACAATTTGCCATTTTACTTCAACCATTCATGATCAGAGGAAAGTACCACCTTAACTTTGTTGATGCCAATATACAGCTTTAACAATAGCCACTCAGTGGATACCAGTTGTCTCTTCACCAATTTGTTACTTCTAAGTTCGTAATCATTCAGTACGTACTAATTTCCAATTTACCAAAGTTCAAAATTGAGTTCTACCAAGGTGTACTCGTTATTATTTCTAGGTCTGGCTTTCTTTGTATACACATGTTGTTGTCAGCTTTGACTTATTTTTCTGTTTTTTAGGTTTCAGATCAGTTTTCCCGTCAAATATCACTACTAGTAAACCCATTGGTAAGTGTTTCTAGTTTATCTATCTATTATTGATCAATTTAATAACAAATATACTTTACCGGGTTAAAATAAAAGAATACAACAGTGGAAAGACAATAAAAATCTGTAAGATAACTTATTTATATATATGGAGGGCCTTGACATACAATCACCTTGCTTCACAATATGGAGCACATGGTATTTTTTATCGTATGACACTAAGTACTACGTCATGATGTAACAATATCCTAGTGTTACCAAATTTCGACAGAAAGAAGAGAAAACTGCTTGAATTGTCAATTTTGAATTTTCTTAATTAAGAATATTTACTTTTATGAAAGTACACTGAAATTGGTTAACACATATTTCGTCCAGTTAAAATAAAACTCCCGAATTTCACGGACTGGACACAATATAATAAAACTGTCAAACTTAAATTATGATTAATGATAAAAAACTTTTTTATTTTCAGTAATAAATATAACTGATAACTTTAACACAACAACAGAATCAAGTAAGTTTTTATTACACAGAAAATGCTTAAGACTAATGGAAGCTTACGAGGATATTTTTTATCGGAACTGATTCACGAAAAGAAAAACAGGTGCTATACGATACAACATCGTCTCAGAAGCATTTCACCCGGCCGTATTTTGAATCGATTTTACTAGAATTATCCTGAATTTATTTTTTGTTCACTAGAGTAAATTAAACTGCTTTAGGGTCTGCAAGTCTCGTCACGTAACCATCGTAAATTTGCAATTTCTGGGTATAAACACAATCGGCGTAGATAGAACCGCTGTAAATGACGTCACGTAACTATTGGACTTTGGATGTAACCGACGGTAACGTTTGTCTGGTGACGTCATTTACAGCAGATATTTTGATAATGAAACAAAACAAAAATGTTAAATTGCACTTTATTCTTTTGCATTTTTCATTTTCAGATGTCAGTGACAATACAATTTTTATGATGTACCCGGAAAATCAAAGATTTAACGAAATTCTTAAATTCCTGATTACGTCAAAAGAAAACACGACAGTACAAGTATTTGCCGACACACCAAGCTATCAACAAAATTTTACAATTAAGAGCGGTTCGGGAATCGGGGGTAATGTTTTAGCTGTGTCACAGCTTGACCGGGGGATAGTTGAAACTAAGGGTATAAGCATGATTTCGGACAAAAACGTGTCAGTGTACGGGATATCACATTATGACTGTTGCAATACAGATGGCTTCTATGCGCTCCCATACAAAGGTTTGGGAACATCGTATAAAACAATATCATACCATGGACCACAGAATAGTTTTGTAGGGGTGCTAGGTACCCATGGCAACACTGATGTAAATATAACACTGAATTTTACTGGAGTTATTGATTGGAAGGATGATAAAATTAGGGCAGGATATACAGTTCAAATCAACCTTGATCGTTTATCTACATTCCAGTTTTTAACCGACAGAGACTTGACAGGTATTGAAAACGTATATTAATTTTCTGCTGAAAAAATACAAATTTTTGATACAACTTTTCGGTGATTTGAGCTTTTTTTCTTGTTCTTTACTCGAAATTTTTCACTCTTAGTTTAGAAGAAGGAATTTTTATTATTCTTTGATTTATTATTTTTATTATTATTATTATTATTATTATTATTGTTGTTGTTGTTGTTGTTGTTGTTTTGCGTCCCTATCAAGCACATATAATTTTATGGAAGTAGATAGTCCTAAATTTTCTAAGAAAGACCAAGTAGACAGTTCTTAAATCAAAGACAATAGGCATAGAACCGAACAAGCTTTCTCAAGTTAGAATGAAAAAAATTATCTGATAGTTCAAAAGCCATGTGATATCTAGCTTTTAATTACAGACACACTCTCTTTCGACTAAGATATCAGCGCCGTTTTTAGGATGCCCAATACTACAACAACTGCACCTCTCTCTCTCTCTCTCTCTCTCTCTCTCTCTCTCTCTCTCTCTCTCTCTCTCTTTGGGGCCTCGGTGGCCGAGTGGTCTAAAGCACGCGCTTACAGATCACAGTTCCTTTCACTGCGTGGGTTCAAATCCCACTCGGGACAGATCCCAGTGTAGGAAAGTTTGTAAGTTCGCTTGCCGAAGATAAGTGGTTTTCTCCAGGCATTCCACTCTCTCTCTCTCTATCTCTATCTCTCTCTCTCTCTCTCTCTCAACTTTCACTTAAAGTCAATTTGCTATTTTTTAATTTTAGGTACAACGATTACCAGTAACAAACCAGTTGCAGTGATGTCCGGTAACACATGCTCGTACGTACTTGGCGCAACTTGTAACCACCTCGTGGAGTTTCTTCCGCCAATTTCAAACTGGGGGAGAACTTTCGTGATACCAACAATTAAAACAGCCAGCAGGATGATAATTCGTGTCGTCCCATCAACACTCGATAGTATCGTGACTTTTTACGATTTTCGAGGTCCGCACGAAATTAAGATAAATGGAACATATGAGATCACTTTGTTAGCGGCGACGCTGTATCTACTGAAATGTGACACCCCGTGTCTTGTTGCGCAGTATGCTGTGTATACACAGAGGCACCCGGCTCCGTTTATGACACTTGTTCCCGCTGTAGAACATTATGAGAATCAGTACACATTTATAACACCAGATGTCGCTGATTTCAATAATTACTTCACCATAGTGACCTTACAGAAGCACGTGGATGATATCCGGTTTGATGATATACAGATAACCCGTATACGTTATATTGAGCAGCATTTACTAAATGCTGATGGGGAATATTGGGTGTCCTTGTCCATCATGATTCCTTCCGGTGTGCATACACTGAAGCATGCGCATTCTGATGTTGGATTTGGTGCTATAGGTTATGGCTTTAAGCCGTACGATGCCTATGGATTTCCTTTAGGTATGAAAATGCCTGTAGAATAATATAGATTGCATTCGAACGATCCAAATTGAGTTTCTTTTTTTTTTAAGGTATACCAATCAAGAATAGACACTTAGATTTGTTGTTATGTAGCTGAAATTATACAAAAGACCAAAACGATAACAATAAATAAATAAATCAATCAATCAATCAATCAAAAGGTAAACGAAGGTAAGAAATAGGTTTGTTGGACGGGTTACCCCCAACTATTCAAAAAGTCGAAAACTCCGACCGTATCACATCAAGTAAACATGGATCGGTTAAATTTTGTTTTAAATGTCATCGACAGTGTCTCAACTTTTCGTGACTCAGTTGGCAGAATGCTAATTTCGTAAGTGGGAGGTCAGTAGTTCGAACCATGACTGTTCTTTCGCCAAGCACTCGGCATTTAGGAATGAAAGTCACATGTTCCTTCGGATAAGACCTTAATCTCGATGTCCCATGTCACGGCAGGCGTGGCACGTTAAAGCACCTTCCCTGCACATTGCCCTAAGCACACTGCAAATGTCAACATTTTTGCCACTTTATCTATAGTGTGTGATGTCTCTATATAAGTGAAATGTTCTTTCACTGGGACGTCAAACCTCATTTAATCAATCAATAAATAAAATATTAGTGACGAAACCATTTTTAGCTCACCAGACCGAAAGGTGTATGTGTTTGCGTGCGTGTGTGCGTCGTTAACACCTATTTTCGACTTCTCCTCCGAAACTGCTGGACAGATTTCAATGATACTTTGTCAGAAACATGTATGAGCTGGTACAATTCAGATTTGTTCATGGCGTTGCCATTGCTATCTTGTCGCTGTGACCTAGGGGTGCAAAATTTTTTAAAAATCTTCTCCGAAACCGATGATGGTAGAAAAAAATCTTATGTGAAATTTGGCTTCTCTAGGGTCTTAAGCCTTTAGTTTGTTCATTTCATGAAATTGGTCGAAAATAAGGTTACGCGTTTTTGCGTTAATTTATAAAAAAAAATTGTAAAATGGCTTCAAATTGTTATAACTTGACTATTTGAACAGATATTGACATGGGGTTTTCAGTTTTGACTTTTGCTTAAAATGACCTTTAAAATGGGGTCAAGGTCACAAATCAAGGTCATAACCTTATTTGTAATTTGTGGAGTTTTAGGCAATTTTCTTGCAAACATTAAGAGATAAATGAAATCAAAACATTGTTAAAATGTTTAGTGGGACAACATTTTACAAGGTACCATTTTTCGTAAGCCTTGTATATTAGAATATTGTAGGTATTGCGACAATGATCATTTTGATATATGGTTCAAGGTCATATGTTGAAATGTTAAGGCAATAGCTGCACAAGAAGACTTAAAATGTTAATTATCTTGAAAACAATGAACTTTTTGTAAAGGCATGTATATAAGAATATTGTAGGTATTGATATGATGAACATTTTGATATATGGGCCAAAGTCATACATTCAAAGATCAAGGTCATAGCTGCATAAGAAGACTGAAATTGTTAATTATCTTGAAAACTACTTTTTGTATAGGCATGCATTTTAGAATATTGTAGGAATTAATGTGACAATCATTTTCATATATGGTTCAAGGTCATACATTCAAAGGTCATGACTGCATAAGTATACTGAGATGGTTAATGATTTGCAAATTATTCATTGTACTATAGTTACTACATGCATATTAGGTATTTATAAATGAAATGTGACTATTTCTGATTAATTATTGTGGCATTTCTAAACATGAGGAATTTTGTAAGGTTTTGTAATTAAGTTCTTTGCAAACGATTTTGGACATACCCTCAGGTGAGCGTAAAGGCCCATGGTCCTCTTGTTTATAAATCCCTAGGACTAGTCATAACACAAGTTCATGTGGTTCACAGATGTTTCTGATTTGCAATGTAGTATACAGTGTGTTTATATGATGACGTTTAGAGTGTTAGTACACTTGCCCGCTATGCCACAGATAAACATCACAGACCACTAAGTCCTTTATATACTGATACCGAGCCAACCAATAACCTACTGAGTGCTAGTACACTTGCCCGCTATGCCACAGATAAACATCGCGACCATTCAGTCCATTATACTGATACCGAGCCAACCAATAACCTACTGAGTGCTAGTACACTTGCCCGCTATGCCACAGATAAACATCGCGACCATTCAGTCCATTATACTGATACCGAGTCAACCAGTAACCTACAGAGTGCTAGTACACTTGCCCCTTATGCCACAGATAAACATCAGCGACCATTCAGTCCATTATACTGATACCAAGTCAACCAGTAACCTACAGAGTGTTAGTTCACTCACCTACCATGCCACAGATAAGCATCGCAGATCACTCAGTCCATTATACTGATACCAAGTCAACCAGTAACCTACAGAGTGCTAGTACACTTGCCCCTTATGCCACAAATAAACATCAGCGACCATTCAGTCCATTATACTGATACCGAGTCAACCAGTAACCTACAGAGTGCTAGTACACTGACCTACAATGTCATAGATAAACATCGCAGATCACTCAGTCCATTATACTGATACCGAGCCAACCAGTAACCTACTGAGTGCTGGTACACTTGCCCCCTATGCCACAGATAAACATCGCGACCACTCAGTCCATTATACTGATACCGAGTCAACCAGTAACCTACAGAGTGTTAGTTCACTCACCTACCATGCCACAGATAAGCATCGCGACCACTCAGTCCATTATACTGATACCGAGCCAACCAGTAACCTACAGAGTGCTAGTACACTTGCCCGCTATGCCACAGATTAACATCAGCGACCATTCAGTCCATTATACTGATACCGAGTCAACCAGTAACCTACAGAGTGCTAGTACACTGGCCTACAATGTCACAGATAAACATCGCAGATCACTCAGTCCATTATACTGATACCGAGCCAGCCAGTAACCTACTGAGTGCTAGTACACTTGCCCGCTATGCCACAGATAAACATCGCGACCATTCAGTCCATTATACTGATACCGAGCCAACCAATAACCTACTGAGTGCTAGTACACTTGCCCGCTATGCCACAGATAAACATCGCGACCACTCAGTCCATTATACTGATACCAAGTCAACCAGTAACCTACAGAGTGTTAGTACACTCACCTACCATGCCACAGATAAACATCGCGACCATTCAGTCCATTATACTGATACCGAGCCAACCAATAACCTACTGAGTGCTAGTACACTTGCCCGCTATGCCACAGATAAACATCGCGACCATTCAGTCCATTATACTGATACCGAGTCAACCAGTAACCTACAGAGTGCTAGTACACTTGCCCCTTATGCCACAGATAAACATCAGCGACCATTCAGTCCATTATACTGATACCAAGTCAACCAGTAACCTACAGAGTGTTAGTTCACTCACCTACCATGCCACAGATAAGCATCGCAGATCACTCAGTCCATTATACTGATACCAAGTCAACCAGTAACCTACAGAGTGCTAGTACACTTGCCCCTTATGCCACAAATAAACATCAGCGACCATTCAGTCCATTATACTGATACCGAGTCAACCAGTAACCTACAGAGTGCTAGTACACTGACCTACAATGTCATAGATAAACATCGCAGATCACTCAGTCCATTATACTGATACCGAGCCAACCAGTAACCTACTGAGTGCTGGTACACTTGCCCCCTATGCCACAGATAAACATCGCGACCACTCAGTCCATTATACTGATACCGAGTCAACCAGTAACCTACAGAGTGTTAGTTCACTCACCTACCATGCCACAGATAAGCATCGCGACCACTCAGTCCATTATACTGATACCGAGCCAACCAGTAACCTACAGAGTGCTAGTACACTTGCCCGCTATGCCACAGATTAACATCAGCGACCATTCAGTCCATTATACTGATACCGAGTCAACCAGTAACCTACAGAGTGCTAGTACACTGGCCTACAATGTCACAGATAAACATCGCAGATCACTCAGTCCATTATACTGATACCGAGCCAGCCAGTAACCTACTGAGTGCTAGTACACTTGCCCGCTATGCCACAGATAAACATCGCGACCATTCAGTCCATTATACTGATACCGAGCCAACCAATAACCTACTGAGTGCTAGTACACTTGCCCGCTATGCCACAGATAAACATCGCGACCACTCAGTCCATTATACTGATACCAAGTCAACCAGTAACCTACAGAGTGTTAGTACACTCACCTACCATGCCACAGATAAACATCGCGACCATTCAGTCCATTATACTGATACCGAGCCAACCAATAACCTACTGAGTGCTAGTACACTTGCCCGCTATGCCACAGATAAACATCGCGACCACTCAGTCCATTATACTGATACCAAGTCAACCAGTAACCTACAGAGTGCTAGTACACTGGCCTACAATGTCACAGATAAACATCGCAGATCACTCAGTCCATTATACTGATACCGAGCCAGCCAGTAACCTACTGAGTGCTAGTACACTTGCCCGCTATGCCACAGATAAACATCGCGACCATTCAGTCCATTATACTGATACCGAGCCAACCAATAACCTACTGAGTGCTAGTACACTTGCCCGCTATGCCACAGATAAACATCGCGACCATTCAGTCCATTATACTGATACCGAGACAACCAGTAACCTACAGAGTGCTAGTGCACTTGCCCGCTATGCCACAGATAAACATCAGCGACCATTCAGTCCATTATACTGATAGCGAGCCAACCAGTAACCTACAGAGTGCTAGTACACCTGCCCCCTATGCCACAGATAAACATCAGCGACCATTCAGTCCATTATACTGATACCGAGCCAACCAGTAACCTACAGAGTGCTAGTACACCTGCCCCTTATGCCACAGATAAACATCAGCGACCATTCAGTCCATTATACTGATACCGAGCCAACCAGTAACCTACAGAGTGCTAGTACACTTGCCCCTTATGCCACAGATAAACATCAGCGACCATTCAGTCCATTATACTGATACCGAGCCAACCAGTAACCTACAGAGTGCTAGTACACCTGCCCCTATGCCACAGATAAACATCAGCGACCATTCAGTCATTATACTGATACCGAACCAACCAGTAACCTACAGAGTGCTAGTACACTTGCCCGCTATGCCACAGATAAACATCGCGACCATTCAGTCCATTTAACCTGTCCCGAGCCAATCAGTAAGATCCTTAGACAGGGAAAACCCCTTCTTTCTTGTGGTCGACGGGGTTCGAACCCACACTAGTGAGATGTTTGAAGGCTTGCGTGTAAACCACCCAGCAACTGTTGCACCGTAAGAAATGGGAAAACGGAATATGGTTTAAGTCATGATCGTCAAGACGCAACTATAATATGGCTACTGTGACTGTTTTGCACAATATAAAATTTTCAGAAAAAGTACACGAGCAATATTACAATAACATGCATAAATAATGTGAAATGAATTCAAAAATAAGACCAAGGTTTTATACAAACTCGTCTGTACAAACATTAAAGGCAGGTGGTCTCAATATACAGGTTTTATTAACTGCATGTTATTAAACAAACTGTAAAAAGGTTATATTAATGATAATTTATTAAGGAAATAATGACAATATTTGTATTAAGTCAAGTTTAACAATGATATATCTTTGATAGTATTAGCACGTTGAAAAGTAATGTTTCCGCATGAGTAAAGCTGTAATTTTACGAGTTTCCCTATCAATCATTAACATTCATTAATTATAAGGCCCGATAAGGAAAACCAAAATATCTCACTAAAACAAAAGACGTAAAATAGAGGTCACGTGATCTTACGTCATCGTTGTCGTCGTCGTCTTCGTTTTTATACAATAAACAAAAACACAAGTCATGTCTTAATTGAAATCAAAGAGATAAAACTTTTGACGTCGCCGTCAGAAATACGAACGTATCACGTGACCCAACCGATACGCGACTACTTGTTGTTGACGACGACATTTTGACGTGTAATTTTGCTTCTTATTTAAGAGTTTATTTTAAAGTTGCTAATTTTACTCTTCATAAAATGTATAGACTCTGAGACTTGGAGTATTTCGGATGTTTAGGAGAGACTCGGAGTTTTTCGGACGTTTAGGAAAGACTCTGAGTATTTCGAACGTTTAGGAAAGACTCGGAGTATTTCGGGCGTTTAGGAGAGACTCGGAGTATTCCGCACGTTTAGGAGAGACTTAGAGTATTTCGGACATTTAGGTGAATGTTGTAGTGTTTCGAACGTTTAGGAGAGACTCGGAGTATTTCGGACGTTTAGGAGAGACTCGGAGTAATTCTGAAATTTAGGAAAGATCCGAGTATCGAGGATATCAAAGGGAGATAAATCCTGTCTATTTGTGATGATTTTATCAAGATTCTTTCTTTCACTTATATTTAGACGGTCAGTCCCTCGGGTAGTGGAGGAAACCAGAGATACCGCCGACCGGAGACCGGAGATTTTATGTTTAAGGAAACATTTATTTCTGCTCATGTCATTTTATGAGAAAATTTATGATTTTGCGTTTTAAAGGGACAGAATTTTTAACTTTTAATTTAAACAAGTAAATGTTTTAAAAGAGAGTTTTTGACCCTTATAATAACTTCAAAAGAATTAAAACAACCTTAAGGTGCCCCTAAATTAAATAAAAGTCATCAATAAGACTTAACACCAGGCAAAAAATTATAATGAGATGAAAAACAGCAAGGAATAACGATGATATCACAATATACACAGGACGGTAGATAGAACACGGATGTGAAAAAATAACAAAGTTATAAAAATAACCTGTCGACAGGTGAAAACTTCAAAATGGCGGTAAGTAAAATCTTACTTTGTTTTATAGTAGACAATAGTTTTATATATACACACACACAACCTCTCTCTCTCTCTCTCTCTCTCTCTCTCTCTCTCTCTCTCTCTCTCTCTCTTACTCTCTCTCTCTCTCTCTCTCCACTATTGACTCAGTAACGTAATAATATATATATTAAAATCTATCTTGATACTTCATTCCAATATTTGATTATACATGTAGCTTCTATGACTTTAATTGTGGTTGCGTTTTAGAAAATAATTCCTTTTATTTTCTATTAAACATGGAATTATTTTTTTTAATTCTAATGTCATTACGTTTCATAAATAAATACTTGAAAAAACCTTGAAACAACCCCTAAACAAAAATGCTATATAACGAACAAACAAAATACGGAGCAAACAAATGGTTTTAAAAATTAGATTGAAATCGCTGCTAATTAACACCAAATGCTGAATGGTCATTGTATGTGTTTTGTAGATCCTTAAAAATCCCTTTTTTCATGATGTCCGCCATTCCTTTCGGTCTAGGTCCTAACGATCTCTATCAGCCTTTGTAACCATTTTCAGTTCTATCAACACCTCTTTTTACATATAATGACTAATTTGACCGCCATTATAGGTAAAATAATCATTTTCAGTCCCAACAACCCCTCTTATTTTACACCCACTAACGGATTTATTTTAGTACTTTGACAATTCCACTCGTCCCTAACACTCCTTTTTGTTTAACATGTGCGTTCTGTTGAGTTCAGGAACTTTTTTACGGCATAAAACAGACTAAAATTCCTTTCAGGTCTAACAATTACTCTAAGCTAACAGTCCCTTTTATTTTATCAATTTACAGCATACAATGTTGAGTTCCGGGATGTTTTGCCTAGGTCCAGATAATCCATCTCTGTTCTAACATTTCCTATTATTTCACAAACATTGGTGAACTCGGATTTTGTTATAAGTCGTTCTGGTTTCTAATTAACATCCATTGGTAAACTCAAGTAGATATTATGTATTGAACCGTACACCGGATATTGTTGATATTAGTTTTAGGAATATATGTATTTCTGGTGGTGCGTAATCTCTGCCTTACAGTTATTTTACTTTGTTTATTAAATTGACACCGGATGTTATTGACAACGGTTTTACCAAATTTTACACTAAAGGTGATGCGAAATCTCCGACATTGTCTATTAAAGCGTACACGGAATGTAGTTGATGATAGTTTTACCACATATATGTTTGTTTTAGGGGATATGTCAAATCAATCATACAGTTATTTTACTTTATGTATGGAAGAGTTTTGTCATATATGTTTGCAGATTATGAATCGCTCTGTCTGGCCGTAGATTTACTTTTGTTTTGAAAGCGAAAACCGGATGTTGTTGATAATAGTTTAACCACATTTTATATTTAAAGTGATGCGTTATTTTTATCTGACCGTAGGGTTACTTTGTTTATGAAAGCGTACACCGGATATTGTCGATAATATTTTACCACATCTTATATTTAAAGTGATGCGTTATCTCTGTCTGACCGTAGGTTAACTTTGCTTATGAAAACGTACACCGGATATTGTCGATAATAGTATCATATTGTATATTTCAGGTGTTGCGTAATCTTTGTATGATACTTATTTTACTCTGTTTATTCACGGTCATAAATGGAAATAATCATGTAAGTATCATATACATGCATACATACAGATGGACAGACAAAGAGACAGACAGACGGACAAATAACAAAGACATACAGATAGAAAGACAGACGGACAGGTTAACAGACAGAGAATGACAGGCGGACATGTCAACAGGCAAAGAGAGACAGACAGACGGACAGTTTAACAAAGAGACATGCAGACATACGGACGGACGAACGGACAGGTTAACAGACAGACAAAGAGACAGACGGAAAGTCACATAGATATACCTAGACACCTTAAATGCATTTATTCGTCTTTCTTAGAAGTAAACAAAAAAGTTAATTAAAATAAAATCGTAGCAATTAAAAAACAATTAGCAAAGTTATCTCCCATGGGCAAACTCTATAATTTTTTATCCATTGTTTCACATGATAATTGTACGCGTTTGTTTCCAATCATAGATAAAAAGAAATCTTATTTAATAATGATTTCTTGTAAATATCCCAAACTTATTCCTCAAATATGAGAGCGTTTTTGTTTTTCACATCATTCCAAACCAATGATATTGACATTGATCTCTTAGTACAATGGTTTATTTGTGAACTGATAAAAAGATAACGTAGTCTATATTCTGATAGGTGGATCATGATATAATGTTATCATACCGCACCTACTTAATCACCAGGGAAAGGTAAGAATTCCATTTTTAATACTTATTGTTGAAAATACAACAATTATCGCATCAAACCCATTGTCATATATGAAGGGAAAGGAGTTGCCTAAAATGCGGCTCGCCTTTTTCCGTACTACCTCGAAAGAAAATTAAGTTAAGACAAGAAAACTGGAAGATTTTCAAGTAGATAAAATAAAAAAAGGATTCGAATATGAGAAGAATTTACACGATCTGATGCTGTGGAAGTTGAGTAAAAGAATAATGACACGAGTTTAACCAAACTTACGCTCTATTTATAGTTGTATTCTGAATCACACACACACACACACACACACACACACACACTATATATATATATATATATATATATATATATATATATATATATATATATATATATATATATACAGCGCGTATCATACATGACATTCTTTGTTGTACTACAGTTTTAAACGATATACATTTGTACGATATTTTTATGTTTTTAAACAAAGAAATATTTGACAGATTATATAATACTTCCATCGTTTACAACTGTTATATTTATCTTTCTTTTAATAAGAAGGCTGAAGATTTACAACCGTTTGTTTGATGTAAAGTGACACGAAATATAAAATATAAAAATACATAGATTAAACAGTGTTAGCCAGAACCTTGACAATGTGTCATTTGAGACTCTACAATATAAAATCATAATAAAAAGGTTCTTAAAATGTTTGATTGTCCAGAAATAAGCTAATAATGTAACCCAAATACCTAACCATCTCTGATTTGAATTAGACATGTTGGCTCAATTTAATCGGCTACTTTTACATCGTAAATGCGTCTGAGTGTATTCCACTGTATGAGGCTAGGCGCCCCCTGGCGCGAAAGTTAAGCAGTACTATAAGACTTTCTTTAACATCTCCTTATCAAACCTGAGACAATACAGGTACGCTTCACGAAGACGTAGCCTCTTACTGGTTGTATAAGGCCAAGAAAAACGTACAATCCGACGGGGGCAAAAGAGAGTGGAGAGTGGAAAATTAGTGTGCTAATACTGGTCGTAGAATGCCATTGCAATGAACAAACTGATGGAGCGTCAAAAAAGCATCTAAAATCACTACTTTACTGATTGTAAAGAAAAAAATAATTTTTAAAAATAGGATGGGATGAACATCTGAAAATAAATTATACATGGCCTGATAAATTGTTTTTATGTGGTCGATGTAAAACATATTGTACTATAATGAATACAAATGAACTTTTTATAACAAAAAATAGCTAATTGACAACCATAATTATTCATCTAAAATGTCTGAATTTGCTGATAACATTGTTTTAATATCATACAAGTTAACTTTATTATTCAGGTTTACTAAAATGAAATATTCAACCTGAGTAACACCTCTCTTTGCACAGCATTTTGGATATAAGTTACGGGCAAATCCTAAAATTCTACGTCGGTTGGTCCTCTTTTTGTTTCGGTGGGATTTTTTCTAATAAACGATATGAATATTTTATTTGGCCCAATGATTTGTTATTACAGTTTTATTATC
Source organism: Tegillarca granosa (assembly GCA_029721355.1). NCBI lineage: Eukaryota > Metazoa > Mollusca > Bivalvia > Arcoida > Arcidae > Tegillarca > Tegillarca granosa. Next base: position 668,761 of record CM056611.1, read on the forward strand.
ATTGTACTCTGCACACACACACACACACACACACACACACACACACACACACACACACACACACATATAGACTTCTGAATTTCAAAGATCTACTGCTGGTAGTGTAAAACTTCCCGAAGGTATCCATAACTCAGTAGGAAGTACTTTGTGCTGTCAGAAAATATACCATTTAGCAAAATCTTAAGTCGTCTTAATTTTTGAAATTTATTTAAAACTAAGGTCTGTTTCCTCATGCAAAACATTCCTTAGCTGAATTTGGATTCACACATTTTTGGAACTTTAGATTCATTAATTTTCAACTGTTTGGCGTATGTTTTTTAATCTATATAATTTTTCGGCCCCTAGTGTCACTGAGGAGGAATGATTTTCAGAAATGTGCACAAATGGTACATTAAAATTTAACAGGTTTTTATGTTATATATTAACTCTTAACTACATAACTATTATGGACAAAACTCAACGGGAGAATTGCATAAGCCAAATGGTAATCCTTTGTATTTGTAATCCAATATGAGAGCACCATGTTGGTTTTAAGAAGTTGTAGGTAGAATTATAATAAAGGTAGTTGAGGAGAATAATGATAGGACATGTGGCCTATATTTATTCATTTCCAAAATCAAAATTTATGTAAATTCGCTAACTTTGGGAACATTTATTTGAAATGACAGACGAGATACACACTTCAATTCAAACTAGCGATTATTAATATTTTTTATCAAAATCATTTTAGAATTGCTAGTTATCAAACATTTTGTATTAAAATATTTGAAGAGTAAGAAGCTAACACTAATAAAATGCACTTATATACTAGTGATATTATTTCATAAAATATATTTTTGATATATAATAGTTTAAAACCGCAGCAAATAGATTTTACCACGAAGCTGACATGATTAATTAGAGATCTAAATATAAGTAAGAATGCCATTTTTTTAGTTAAGGAATCTTTACTAGTACTATTATCACGCCACTAAATATTTGCTCTCATGTCCCTTAAGTGACAGAAATGTTGTAAGTGGTCTATACATTTGTTAGTTTCATCCGTTGTTGACATGTATTATGTCATGTTCTTTGTTATGTTGGTTGTTGTCAAGTATACTTTCTTTCTGACTTTCTAAACATATTGTATATTTTTTTTCTTTCTTTACATTGCAGCACACGAAATTAAGTAAGTATAATTTATTTTTTATTTTATTTCCAATCTCGACACTAACATTGCCTGAAATTAGCGCAAGTTTTTTTTTTATTTTTTCCTAAACGGTAAATGATAGTCACTGTTACTTAAAATTGAATATATCTTACAATTTGAAAATAATGAACAGTCTTAAACTACAGACTTTTTTTAATTGTATTTATTAATTTTTTTATTTATTTATTGTAGATGCAGCATGCAGCTCTCATTTCTGTAAAGCAGGTAGAGAATGTGTAGAGGTCCTGGGTAAACCTAAATGTCAGTGTATAAAGTCCTGTACCACGCATGCTCACAAAGTGTGCGGAAATGACGGAAAGACGTACCATAACAACTGCGAACTTCATAGAACAGCATGCGTTGAAAAACGTAAAATACACGTAGATTACCGCGGGGCTTGTAAAAGTAAGATAATTACTATGATGTTTTTTTTTACATTTATCACGATAAGATGAGGGATCGTAAATGTACATGATCACGTGATAAATGTCCAATAACGCTACAACAAAAGTTTCTTATCGATATATCACAGAATAGCGTTAATTATAAAAATAAAAAAATAGTTTGTTTCTATTTGAAGCTCACTCTACAAAGAAACGTCTCACCTTATTTCCATAAAAAATTTGCCAAATTATTTCTATAAGGAAACCGTCATTCCACGAGGAAACGTAACCCCGTCATTTCCACGAGGAAACGTAACCCCGTCATTTCCACGAGGAAACGTAACCCCGTCATTTCCACGAGGAAACGTCACCTCTCTACTTCCATACAGAAACATCACCTCAAAAAAACCATAAAAAGGTCACCCCTTATATATATAAAGAAACTTCGTACCTATAGAACCAATAGGATTTCATGTAGAAGTGATTTATCAAAAAATGATTCACAGATGAGGAATTAATTTCCAACATGTACACATATGGCACAGCAAAATTAACATACTTAACTTTATATCAAGCCTTTACTTTTTATCAAAACACACTAATTTACAGCTATTATTTCACATCACATCTCCGTTTAATGTCTTTTAAAGGGAGACTAAAATTGTATTAAACTTGTAAACGAAGAATTTTCGGAAAGTCAAGGATAATAAGCTCATTGTTCCAGAAACTACTTACTCGGATTTGGTGCATGAACAAAGAAAGGTTTTGGTAAAATAAATAATTTTTCAAGGAAAACCAGACAATTACATTACATAACAAAAAATAATTATTTTTTGTATTGCATCATTTATATGTATGACGTCAGCGACCTTATTCAGTACACCTACGATATTTTTTTTACATAAAAAATTGAAATTAAGAGCGGGATTCTTCCATCGGGAATTAAGTGCTCACTCTCTAATTGGAGGTCGTGGTTTCGAACCCCGACCGGGTCTACCCAAGACTTGAAAGTTGGTAGTGTCTGTTCTTTCGCCAAGCACTCGGCATTACGAAATGAAAGTAATGGTTCTTTTGGATGGGAGCTTTAAATAAACGAGGTCCTGTGTCACGGTAGGCGTGGTACGATGAAGAACCCTGCTGTATAATGCCATCAGCGCAACGCACAGGCAAAATTCTTGCAATTTCGCCTATAGCTGGCGACGTCTCGATATAATTGAAATATTCTTGACTGGGACGTTAAACACCATTACTCAACTCCATCGTGAATTACATACGAAGATTGTTTTTACACTAGGATTAAATCCTTTAAAACTTTTTGTTCGTTTTATCAGAAAATATTTGGAGGAAATTTCAAAAGAAGAAAGCAGTAACAAAGCCAAATAGACCTGTAGCATGTTACCAGGTAGAACGAGATGAACTTCACATGATGCTTGTCAGATGGATGTACACCATGGCAACCACTAATAAATGGATTAAAAGAGGTTAGTTTATATAACAAGAACATGGATTTTTGATTCGATTAACATATAATTATATGAAAATCATTATCCAAGAAAATTGATCATTGAATGGTTCAAAAGACAGCAATAACAAAATGATTTTTTTGTAAAGACAACCATAAGTATCATAATATAATGCTTGTCTCTATGAAAACACATGGCCACTTGGATAGGGTTTCAAGCTCATTGATTCAAGTGTATTAGATTCAAGCCTTTCCTAAGCTGCATTATATTTTTTGAAGACGATATTTAATTCCACATTGCTCCAGCCCAACCAGTTGCCAGCTAAATGAGCAGTGGCAAAGTATGGGGACTTGAACTCTGGATCCATCCAAAGGGGGAGTATTGACGCTTCAAATGCCATTGAAACTCGGGTAGGCAACCGGCTAATGAATCATTTAGGTCGGGTCAGATGCTAAATTTATTGGTTCAAATTTCTGAACATTGTTATATTACCTAACATTTTAATGTTACCTTTAAAATCTTGTTTATCGACACAAAGAAGAAAGAACAAAGTTTAGAAATTACCAAATGTTTTTTAACTATTTTTATTCGCACAAAATAAGAATGGCAGTTCACTCTCAGACACAATTCTTTCTTTCTTTTTTAGAGGAAATGTTGAATGATTTAGAAACAAATATTTTTAAAATGTGCGATTTGGATCATGATGGATTTGTAATTTCCAGCGAATTCTTAATGTGTACAGAACGAAACGACAGCAAAACAAGCAGCAGTGAAATTAGGACACACAGGTTAAACACACACACACACACACACACACACACACTCTCTCTCTCTCTCTCTCTCTCTCTCTCTCTCTCTCTCTCTCTCTCGTGACAAAAACAATATGCAGCTAAAATATGTTCTAGACAATGTCAAATTTAACAACAAATAGACAAAAAAGAAGACATGTGTCAAGAGAAAACAATTTTTTTGGATTACTCCTATAAAACTTTCGATTTTTTGGGCTATTGATATAGTAATGTGTGCTTATAGAACACCATTCTATTGTTGAATACTTGGTTTTCATTAAAATTTTAACATCAAGCCTTTAATATACCGAACATTGAACCTACAACTTGTTAGGTACATCTGTAATTTTTTGTGTAAGAATAATAAAGCTTTAATTATATAGAAAAAATAATTAACCGCTTAAAAACTCGTCACATTTCGAAAATTGTTATAACCAGTGATAACAATATTTATTTATTTATTTTTGGCTTTCTATTATTGTCGTATATTCTGTCGTGTTAGGTTACGTTTGATGTGTCAAAAACGATTATTCGGTAGATGTTTATTATCATAGAAAAGTATAACATGCTATACAAAATGATTTATTCTTAAGAGAAGCAAGTTAAAACCCGTCGTTTATAAGTTCTTTTGACATACTTTCAATTATATATAGGTACCTCAAGTAGAAATTAAATAGATTTAGATTAAATAATATCTTATCTTTTAATCAGAGAACTTTGCATAGATGCTATAATTGACATGGCTGACAAAAATGGCGACTGGAAATTTAACTTGGAGGAATTCAAACATGTATTTAACAAAGATTATACTCCACCCACATCTAGTGAGTAAACCTACAATATATTATAGTATAGTATGTCACTGCCCACAATTTTTGCGACCATATTTTCATGTTTGTTGACAGTATATAACCATTTAATAAGTGATTGCAGTATTTGTTTGTATTTTTGTGATTTGTTAGCTGATTTGTATTTAGGAAAATTTTCAGTCCGTCTTAAATTTTGAAATTTATTTTAAACTGGTTTTTTTCTCTCGTGCAAAGCATAATTTAGCTGGATTTGGATTTTTATAATTTTGGAACTCTAGATTCAATAATTTTAAACTTTTTGGCTTATGTTTTTATCTATCTCTTTTCGGTCTTAGTGTCACTGATGAGGAATGAATTTCCGAAATGTGCACATCTGGCACATCAAAATTTAACTGGTATTTGTATTATTTATTTACATGCTAGTTTTTTTTAAAAATTGCATTTATCATTATTGCAAACATGTAATTTCAGTTTTGTGGTTTTTCGAGGAAAGTAAATAGATATGAAATGTTAAATATTTATATACAACATGTAAATGATAAAAAAATTTAGCTTGCCAAATTCTTTTTATATTCCTGTTTCACTATATAACCTTTATGTTGACTGTTTTCTTCTAGGACTGCAGTGGAGTAACGGAGTTTTACGCGAAGTACAAATTTCTTTCACTCTTGTCTAAGAATGCTCACAAATTCTGTTCTTCTAGTTTGAGAATGCTCACTAATTCTCTTGTCTAAGAATACTGATGTCAAACACAAACATGCCAGTCCATGTCCAAATCACGATCCCAAAAACAAAGTGAAAACTTTGAAAACAGGCAAACTTGTGAACTTCCATCATGTTGTTCCTTGCGTTTAGTAATGCTGATTGATTTCGTTACTGCTTTTGCTTGTAAATCCCTCACTTTTTCTGTTGTTCTTGTTTAAGATTGATACTAATTTCGTTATTTGCTCTCGTTTTAGAATGCTCACTGAAGAAACACAGTTATGAAGATGGCTATGAAATAGGATTTCACTGTAACACATGGTAAAGTAAAAAAGATATTTGTTTTAGAGAATACTATAATTTCATATTTATCTATTTTTGCAAATGCTAAAGTTCTTAAAACCAGACCATGTTTTATCTGTCATGTTTGATCTGTCTTTAAAACCTTAAAATGCTTAAATGTAAAACTAAATTGGCCAGTTTTAAAAGTTCTTGTGCGTGTGTGTTGTGTGTGTGTGGGAGGGGGGTTCGGATTGTGATTTGGACATGGACTGGTATTTTTGTGTTTTATATTTGTAACTGTTTGAGACATTGGTTTTACAATTACACTTGTGCCATTCAAACAGATTCATATCAGTCCATGTCCAAAATCACATATCCCAAAAACGAAGTAAAAATTATGAAAACTGGCTAATTCAATTACAAACGTTAACTTCCATTAAGGAAAAGAGGCTGTGTGCTTCAGAAGGGTACGAAACTCCTTTTTACCTAGCTGAACCCGCCACATGAAACATCATATTTGAGATAAAAAGGAACGCGTAACTATGTGACATGAAATTTATCCAGTATAGGTTTGGATACATTGAATTAATAACTATCAAGAGTATTGTGAAGACAGATATAAAACTTATTAGCTTCGATTAGCCGAGGTCTTGTTTTTTCACTTTTTCAAAGGCTTTAGTAGACCATATGGACCATTTAAAGTAATGTATAGCCATATCAACATATTGTCATAACGCACATATAGACCATTTAAAGTAATGTATAGCCATATCAACATATTGTCATAACGCACAATGATTTTCTAAGTGTTAGTGTAGAGTCTAAATTTGTTTTTCACATTATTTTGACCTTTTATTTATTGCGTGTTCTAATAAGACACGTTCAAGATTTATGATAGCTTCAGTTTTTTATCACGTATTTATATTTTATCCATGGTTACAAAAAGCAGTACTTTAGATTCAAACTTGCTGTATGTGTGTAAAAACAGGCATTTCATGATATCATTTTTAATGGTTGTAAAAGTTTTTTTTTTTTACATTTTTTTTTTACAATTTTTACAATTTAATGTATTTTAGCGTTTGTGCTTGTGGTAAGTGGGTATGTGCTTCAGCCTCCTGTGGCAAAGACAATACGCTCAACGAAGGTAAGAATACAATGTACCCTCGTCATAACAGTAGTTCGTACGTTTGTGTATGTGGTAAGTGGATCTGTGCATCAGCATGTAGTGGTCATAACAAAACATTTAATGAAAGTAAGATCAAAATCTATGCTTGCCATGATGTAAGTGGGTCCTGCACATTAAGCCTGCAGTCGCAATGACAATACACTAATAAAAAAACACTAGATATCTACATTTTGTTGTAAGTTATATGTCTATAAAATATTTATAGGATAAATAGTTTGATAGCTTCCTATCTGTTTTTGAATTTACTACTATTTAATCTTTTTTTAACATTTTATTATTTCAGAATCGTTTGTGTTATTGTAAATTAATCTGGTATATTGGTTTTTGTGTAACAAATATGATTTATGTATAACCCTGTCATAAAAAATCGATAGTTTTAACTTGAAACAAATATTAACTACCCTTAAGGGTAATTGTAGTTTTAGTTTCAAACTGACAAAATATAGCATGTTTATTCTTTTTCTATTGTTGGCCTACTTTTTAAAATCTATCAAACTAAAGACTAGATTTTGGTTTACATTATCTAGTCTCTTATTATATAACACAAATACTTGCTAAATTTTGATGTGCCATATGTGCACATTTCGGAAAATCATTCCTCATCATCTTAATCATTTTGTAACTTTTTTTTTTTAACATTTGTAGGGAAACTTCACAAAGGAAAGCTTCCCGGTAACAAGATGGTGAAAAAATTTTTGAAGGGTTTTATAGCCAGTGATCTTATAGAAATAAAGAAAGTACAGAAAGATTACAGAAAAACACATTACAAATATACACATCATAAAAAATTCTAAGACAGAAAAGAGGAGAACAGATGAAATGAATGCCTAAAGAACATTTGATACATTCATTGACGATATAGTAGTATGTAGGATATGCTTTATATATATATATATATATATATATATATATATATATATATATATATATATATATATATATATATATATAGACAATATCATAGTATATACATCGGCCATTTTGTAGTATGTAGGATAAGTTTTTGATATTTACATTGACCATATCGTTGTATAGAGGATATGTTTACGGATATAACTTTAACCATATCGTAGTATATTGGGTATTTTTGGATATTTTCAAGTTTTTTGGATATGTACATCGACCGTATCGTAGTATGTAGAATATGTTTTTGATAGACATGTGTATACATTGATCAAATCGTAGTATAGAAGATATGTTGTTGAATATAAAAAATCGACTGTAGTACAGTCAAACCTGCCTTAAAGACCACCTCTCTATAAGGGTCACCTGCTTATAAATACCACCTCTCTATTAGGGTCACCTGCTTATAAATACCACCTCTCTATAAGGGTCACCTGATTATAAAGGCCACCTCTCTATAAGGGTCACCTGCCTATAAAGGCCAATAAATTTCTATCCCATTTGCTCTTTGTCTATATTATTTGAACCTGTATATAAAGGCTACCTGTCCATAAAGACCACTTTTATTGATTCCTATGGATGGCCTTTATAGACAGGTTTGACTGTATGTAGGATATGTTTTTGGATAAATACATCAATGATACCGTAGTATATAACATAAGTTTTTGGATATAGAAGAAAATGGTGTGTAATAAAGAAGTTTTCTTCAATTTTTAAATTAAACAATAAAGACATTTTAAAATTCTATTTGCCATGAACCTGTTTTGTTTCTTCGATGAAGATAGCGATTATCTTGGGTAAATTTTGACGTTAACATTCTTGTGAATATGTGTATAAGGAAAAAAAGAAAACAAGATGTGATGAACATACAAATACAAAAAGGACAATGAGAAAAAATCAGATCTGAAAAACTAAAATCAGCTTGAAAAGAGAGAGAGAGAGAGAGAGAGAAGGGGTGCACAAAAACACTATAGTCTTGAATACAAAACAGTTAATGGTTAATGAACAAAATTCTGTGAATGACAATTCTTGATTTTGCTAAAATAAAGCTTTTTTTTCAAATTGAAGTATTTAAATGGACTATAAGTTGTAAAATAAACAGGATAGTAAAGGTTCTTGAGATAGTTATACAAGCACACAAATTGACCTAATTGTCTAATGCCAGGAATTTTATAATCAGTGATCCCTATATGCGTTTATTTTTTATGTTTGTTTTTCGTTACTTATTTTCATTGCTAAAAGTACTGCTTAACTTGTTAACAAGAGGTTGAGTCGAGAAATTGTGTTTAAGCCCCTGTCATGAGTAGAGTAATGGTATTAAAGTCCCTGCCATGAGTAGAGTAATGGTATTTAAGCCCCTGTCATGAGTAGAGTAATGGTATTTAAGCCCCTGTCATGAGTAGAGTAATGGTATTTAAGCCCTTGCCATGAGTAGAGTAATGGTATTTAAGCCCCTGTCATGAGTAGAGTAATGGTATTTAAGCCCCTGTCATGAGTAGAGTAATGGTATTTAAGCCCTTGCCATGAGTAGAGTAATGGTATTTAAGCCCCTGTCATGAGTAGAGTAATGGTGTTTAAGCTCCTGTCATGAGTAGAGTAATAGTGTTTAAGCTCCTGTCATGAGTAGAGTAATAGTATTTAAGCTCCTGTCATGGGTAGAGTAATGGTGTTTAAGCCCCTGTCATGAGTAGAGTAATGGTATTTAAGCCCGTCATGAGTAGAGTAATAGTGTTAAAGCACCCGTCATGAGTAGAGTAATAGTGTTTAAGCACCTGTCATGAGTAGAGTAATAGTGTATAAGCCCCTGTTAATGGTATTTAGGCCCCGTCATGAGTAGAGTAATGTTGTTTAAGCCCCTGTCATGAGTACAGTAATTGTATTTAAACCCCTGTCAAGATTCAGAGCTGTCAGTTGTTGGAAGGTGAAGGAAACCAGACGAACCATAAACCTAAGGCAAATAAATATCCTTACAACAGGATTTTCTAGAGCCAAGGAAATTGTAAGCACAAAATTTGAGAACACTCAGCCCTTGAGGCTCCTTGAACTTTCAATGACTAAAAGAAATTGGCAAAACTAAATGCACATATTTACAATAAGACTTGAGTGCCTTTACAATGAACCCATTTGTTTTTGCTGGCATTCAATCAGACATAAATACAATATGGGGTCATGACCTCAGATTACACAACATTTAAATATACTATAATGTCAATGACCATTATCCTATTGCATCCTACTATGGTAGCTCAGTTTGCAGAGTGCTCGCTTTGTATAAGAGAGGTCTAAGTTGGAACCCTGGCCAGTCTTACCAAGCCTTGAAAATTGGTAGTGACTGTTCTTTCACCAAGCACTTGCATTTAGAGATGAAAGTTGAAAGTTTTTGTCGGAGACCTTTTATGTCTCAATATAGGTGACTTGATACTGATTGGGACGTTAAACCTCATTAAATCAATTTAACCTATTACATCATGTTTCATTTGATTGGTTAGCTTTCTAACCTAAGCTGACATTGCAATATCCTTATTTCGAAAACGGCCGTTTCATAAAATTCATGTTTCTTGGAATCATGGATAAAGATATTACTGTAGCATTAATTTTAATTTTCGGTCACGCCGTACAAAATGTTTATATAAGATATAAATTAAAAATTGAGTGTATTCAATTATATTCAATGTGAATAATGAAAGAAAGTCAGTAACAACAAACTAAACATGTAGAGCTGCACATTTGATTCAATTTGCTATTCCTGACTCCGATTCATAATACAGATTAAACACACTCAAATAGAATGTTATTTTTTACAAACCTGAATAAATTTTTGCAATCTTTTTAGGAGCTAAATTTCCTAATGCTTTACCAGCTACAAAATTATTAAGATTTCAAATCATTCATACAGTAAAACTTCCATTGCTCAAAAGTCGTTACCTCGAATACCCTGGATAACTCGAAGTCATCTGTAGGTTCCGACCACTTTCTTATAATACTGAAGTTTTATTGTTCTTAAAAAACATTTTGTTATTAATTGAATTTGATACAGTGTCCTGTCGTTTTTTGTCTGTTTTTTTTTTTTTTAATTTTAAAGACAAAACCTATACCTTTGAGTATCAAACTGTTTATTATAAAAAGAAAACTTGAACTAAAACAACAATATAATTATTTTATAGATTGAAATATATATACATGACAACAGAACATATTAAAACATTAAACCTTGTCTCCTCTTAAAACCTGTAGAATGATTAAAATGAAACATTCCAGGGTTAAAGGTCAAACTTTAAACAGAAGCCTGTCTCCCCTTTAAAACTGTTAGAATGATCAAGATGAACCATTACAGGGTTAAAGGTCAAACTTGTAATATAAAAAGAAATGTATTCAAGTGATATGCAAAAACATAGAAACATTAAAAATTTCAATAATAAAATAAGGTGGTTTCTTAAAAATAACCTACAAAGGTCAAAGTTGAAAAGACCAAGAAAGGCATTCAGATTTTGATTTTTTTTTTTTTTTTGGGACTTATTTTGTTAAAGATCAAATTCAGAATCAAAAGATCAATGAATAATGAAATCAACATAATCATTTGATTTGTGATTACAGTTAACCTTTAAAAAACAAAACGTAATAATCAATAAATAACAGTTTTAATTGGAATTGGCCTCAAGAAAAAAATCAAATTAGCTAAAATTAATTTTTTCTTCGATTAATATAAAACCATTGTTTTGTGAAGCGGGTCTTTATAAAAAGGGAGATAACTCCCACAAAAGTTCAGTGAAAAGTCACTAGATTATGACAAACATGTTAATATATTTAACTACAATGTATATTAATTACAAACTATTTACTATGGTAACACAATAAACATTAAAACAACACATCTAAAATACATGTATATTTCAACAAATGTCAAAATGAAATTAAAAGATACAAAGTATAATGGTTGTACGATAATGGGACTTTCGGGAAAAATTACTCAAATTTAATTATCAAGACAAAAATTATCACAGTTGAACTTCACCCGAGTAGCAAATGCCACAAAATACCTTAAATACATAGATGCATTACTTTACCAAGATTCTGCTACGTAATTAACAATGAATGCTGTTTAATAGACTCGGAGTAAGTAAGAAATAATTCTTTGGTATTATACTAATGCTTTTGTTCTAAAGTAAACCTAAATATTTCTAAATTTGGAGAATTATAGGGAAAAAAAGTTGAGGTAAATTAACAAAGTATATGTCAGTCATACTTCAACAAACCCTTATTTAAATTTCTTGTATTTAAAAACATCTCTAAATTCCCTAATCCATACTGACTTTTACAACCACTGTTTTGTAAAGACAAAGTTAAGGCAAACAGGAAAAATTTAAAAAATTAAAAGATTTATAACAAAATAGGATGACTGACTAAATAACAAAATCAGAAAAGATAAAAATTAAAATATGAATAAAATACAACAGTTATAGCAAAACAAAAATCTACCCCCCTCCCTTCCAAACTCTAAAGAAATGATGGATAGAGTGGAGTAATGGTGTTTTACGCCCCAGTCAAGATTCTTTCTCTTATTTCGAGGCAGTCAGTTCTGGGTTGGTGGAGAAAAGCAGAGTGCCTGGAGAAAACCACCCACCTTGGGCAAGCAAACTGACAAACTTTCTCACACTAGGATCTGTTCCGAGTGGGATTGAACCTAGGCAGTGAGAGGCACTGTGATCCGTAAACGCGCTTTAGACCAATCCACCACCGTGGCCCCTCAATGATGGATAGAGACATATGGAATATAGGAATGTGATAAAACAATCCAAACTTAATGACCAACAAACAATCTGAGGTAGTTATAAAACCTTTCATCCCTATAATAGACAATGGATTAATTCTTTTTTTCTTTTTTTTTTTTTACACTACCGTAAGACTTAATGACAACAAATACAAACAGCTATTATTAGATGATAAAATCTAAATCTACCAATCAATGATCACCAAATTATTTTTCTCTGACCATCCCTTACCACTAGATTTTTTCTTGGGACCAGTAAAAAGATTTGTGTCAATTTTCAGTTTAATTTGGCAAATTGAGATATGACCAAGACTGGAATCAATGGGTTTTAAGTTTACTTGTGGATATTAGCTACTGAGCCCCCCCCCCCCCCCCCCCCCAAAAAAAAAAAAAATGAGTCTGAATCAAAACAATCCCATGCAATGTGCAATTTAATACTGAACTTTAAAGCATGATATTTTGGTTATTTTTTCTGAAAAATATCCTTATCATACCAAATTCCACTTTTTCAAGTTATTTCAAGCCAGGAATATCTCTTAATCTAATTTTTTTTAGTTGTTTTTTTACATGTATAATACCATAACTTCTGTCACAACAATGATGAAAGTGCTGTCATGACGATGGTCAATATTAAATCACATTGCCAAGGTTTCGGACCTTTTTACACAATTTAAAATGGGGATTGTAAATAAAATTATAATATTTTTTAATGTGTCATGGAAACTTAGTGATTGTCTGTATAAAAATGTCGAGGACAAAAATCATTATTATCATTAATCAACAAATTTTCATCTAAATGACCTTAAAACATTCTGTATAAAATATACCGTAAAATTCATAAATTTCAAACTAATAGGAAAAATTATTTTAAAAAAGCTAAAAACAATTACATGTACCTTCCTTCTTTTAATAAGTCACACAAAAATATATATAATTTGTCGTTATGTTAAAAATATGGTACATTTATGGTACTTTTATATTAAGCCCAACTATATACAGTTATACTCGTTAATATAAAATGACCATCTCTAGACAAAAACCACCTGTCTGTACAGGAAACACCTCATATTGTGGCTACCTCCATATAAAGACCACCTGTACATACAGTAAAAGCATGCTATAGTGACCTGGTCTAAATAAAGACAACAGATGTAGCAACAATCTTTATCTTAAAACCCAGTATTTAGACTAAAACTTGCTTCAGTGACCACCTCTATATGAAGAGTAACTTATGAATAGTCAAACCTGCTACAGTGACCACCTCTACCAAATGACCTCATGGTCCTAAGACCAGTATTTCAAGGTTCTCTGCTTCCAACAAGCAGAACCTCTATATGAAGATTACATGTTCATTAGACCAGTATTTCAAGGTTCTCTGCTTCCAACAAGCAGAACCTCTATATGAAGATTACATGTTCATTAGACCAGTATTTCAAGGTTCTCTGCTTCCAACAAGCAGAACCTCTATATGAAGATTACATGTTCATTAGACCAGTATTTCAAGGTTCTCTGCTTCCAACAAGCAGAACCTCTATATGAAGATCACATGTTCATTAGACCAGTATTTCAAGGTTCTCTGCTTCCAACAAGCAGGACCTTCTATGCAAATCACATGTTCATAGGACCAGTATTTCAAGGTTTATACAGTACACTACGTCCTGTGGGTGGTTTGAATATACAGGTAATAAGTCTTTGCTACAGTAACATATTAAAATATACGTTACAAAAATGTAATGAAAGCGTACAATAAGGAAAGCAATATTTTTGAACTTCAACATTTAAAGATGAAATTGTGTTACATGTCAAAAATGAGTATCAAGCAAGAATCTTCACAAACAGTTAAAAAAAAAAATTTCTCAGATCTTACTCCTGTTGTTTTACAATCTGTCAATACAATTACAACTTCATCGAGTAACAAACCTCAAAAGTTATGCAAGTGGGATATTTTTAAATATTTGAACTACTTCACATTTACTTACAGTACTTGGCCAAATAAAAATGGAATTAATAGTAACATAAAATGTACAACTTTTATTTTGGACTTTAAAAAAGAAATTAAAACAATTCATCAAATTTAAGAAAAATTAACGGCATTTCAACTGTTAACAATACATAGCATTATAAATATTTTAAAAATTCAATGATTGGTAAAAAATAAAATGAAATTCAAATAAAACAAGAGGCCCAAAAGGGCCTGTGGAGCTCAACTGACAAAAATGGTTCTTGTGCCTTCATTTATATAAACTCGGTACAAGGACTTGAGCTGACGTTAAATGCTAAATATAAAAGCTGTAGGCCTTACAGTTTCAGAGAAGAATATTTTGAAATTTGACTTCCCATATAAGTATATGTAGATATATGTGCCCCTTGGTGGGACCAAAAATGGACCGGGGGCCACCATTTGTACAAATCTGGTAAAGGGACTTGAGCTAATGTTAAATGCCAAATATAAAAGCATTATGCCTTACAGTCTCAGAGAAAAAAATTTTTAAATTTGATTTCCAATATATACATATGCAGATATATGGACCCCTGGGGTGGGGCCAAAAATGGACCGAGGACCACCATTTGTAAAAATTTGGTAAAGGGGCTCAAGCTGATATTAACTGCCAAATATGAAAGCTTAAGGCTTCATGGTTTCAGAGAAGAAGATTTTCAAAGTTGATATCTCACTATAAGCCATATATGCATATGCAGATATATGGACCTCTGGGGTGGAGCCGAACATGGACCCAGGGCCACCATTTGTACAAACTTGGTAAAGGGGCTCAAGCTGATATTAACTGCCAAATATGAAAGCTTAAGGCTTCATGGTTTCAGAGAAGAAGATTTTCAAAGTTGATTTTCAATTATAAGCCATATATGCATATGCAGATATATGGACCCCTGGGGTGGGGCCAAAAATAGACCGGGGGCCACCATTTGTACAAACTTGGTAAAGGGGCTCAAGCTGATATTAACTGCCAAATATGAAAGCTTAAGGCTTCATGGTTTCAGAGAAGAAGATTTTCAAAGTTGATTTTCCATAATAAGCCATATATGCATATGCAGATATATGGACCCCTGGGGTTAGGCCAAAAATAGACCGGGGGCCACCATTTGTACAAACTTGGTAAAGGGGCTCAAGCTGATATTAACTGCCAAATATGAAAGCTTAAGGCTTCATGGTTTCAGAGAAGAAGATTTTCAAAGTTGATTTTCAATTATAAGCCATATATGCATATGCAGATATATGGACCCCTGGGGTGGGGCCAAAAATAGACCGGGGGCCACCATTTGTACAAACTTGGTAAAGGGGCTCAAGCTGATATTAACTGCCAAATATGAAAGCTTAAGGCTTCATGGTTTCAGAGAAGAAGATTTTCAAAGTTGATTTTCAATTATAAGCCATATATGCATATGCAGATATATGGACCCCTGAGGTGGGGCCAAAAATAGACCGGGGGCCACCATTTGTACAAACTTGGTAAAGGGGCTCAAGCTGATATTAACTGCCAAATATGAAAGCTTAAGGCTTCATGGTTTCAGAGAAGAAGATTTTCAAAGTTGATTTTCCATTATAAGCCATATATGCATATGCAGATATATGGACCCCTGGGGTGGGGCCAAAAATAGACCGGGGGCCACCATTTGTACAAACTTGGTAAAGGGGCTCGAGCTGATATTAACTGCCAAATATGAAAGCTTAAGGCTTCATGGTTTCAGAGAAGAAGATTTTCAAAGTTGATATCTCATTATAAGCCTTATTTTCACTTTTTACGAAGTATGACAGAAAAACGTTAAAAACGCGTAACCTAGTTTTTGACAGAATTTCACGAAATGTACAAACTACATGTTTAAGGGTGTCTAGAAGCTAAATATCACATCAGATTTTGAATATAACCTATGGTTTCAGAGAAGAAACTTATTTTAGGTTTTTTACATTCTAGGTCGCTGTGACCTACTTTTGGTTGCCATGGAAATCAATTGTACAAATTTTCATCTACTCCTTCTAGGGATCATTCCTGCAAAGTTTTGCTAAAATTGGCCCAGTAGTTTCTGAGTTTTTGCTGTTAACGGACGCACGCACGCACGTGCGCATCATGCCATAAGCTCATCTGGCTTTAGCCAGTTGAGCTAATTATGGTTTAAAACACATATATTTGAACAGCTTTAAATAGTAATGAAAATAGAATACTTCATAATGGATTTCATTTTAGCCATATAATTTAAGGCACA
This sequence comes from Tegillarca granosa, assembly GCA_029721355.1. Taxonomy (NCBI): domain Eukaryota; kingdom Metazoa; phylum Mollusca; class Bivalvia; order Arcoida; family Arcidae; genus Tegillarca; species Tegillarca granosa. The sequence goes on from CM056611.1 coordinate 685,452, forward strand.
TTCAAATATTAATATTTCAAGTTTTAAAGAGATATATTAAATTTTCACAATCTCTGATTGGTCGATCTATACTACATGATTTTTTAGGAGTCAAAATATTTATTGAGGGAACAAAGCACAAACACACATCCTAAATTATAAATATTAAACCAATCATAAAATGTATGGAAAACAATAACCTAAAAACATTATATAAAACTAAAACTTTGGGACCAATTATTATTAATGAGTACAGGTGCTTACTTAGGGAGCAAAAATCAAAGAAAAAAAAGGTTACCATATTCAGTATTTATAAACAAAAGTAGGTTTTAAACGATGATTTTTCTGCTCACTTGAGAAATTTCATTCCAATTTTTAAAAAAAGGATTTTTTTTTCAATTTTGAAGGAGAAAATTCCTAATTTTTCAAATGATGATTATTCTGCTCACTTGATGGCTTTATTCCAAATTTTTTAAAAAAGGATTTTTTCCAATTTTGAAGGAGTAAATTCCTAACTAACTCTGAAAAAAAAAAAAAAGATTAAAAGAGAAAAAGGCCAAAATGTAACAAATGGTTTCAATATAACGTGGAAAAAATAGTTTTTAAAAAACTGGACACAACTAGGAGTAAACTTAGTGTAAAAGTTTGAAGTAACATTACATCATTTATTAAATTCTTTTTTTAAAAAAAACTTTTTTTTTTCCGTTTGTTTTTTATCTGACCTAATTCTAAACAAGAATTTCTAAAAATTCCTGTTAATCACATCTGTATATTAATTTAAATAAACAGAACTTAATAAACCTCAAAGACAAGTCTCTCTCTCTCACACACACACACACACACACACACACACACACTTTTAGCAAGTCTTATCATAATACACATAAAATTAAGTTTAAAAGTCTTATAAAGTGCATAAATGGTGTACATTCAGTGAGTAATTAAGAAATTGGTTAGTTTTTAAAGCTGTTGAAGTAACCATAGTAACAAATAATGTTTATAATCCTACAAACCATACTTAGATACGTTTTCTAGTTTGTAGACCATAATAAATACAACTGTATAATCTTATCTTGGTGTAGTTCACACATAGTTAATATGTCAAGTCAAATGTCTCCACTGTGACGTCATCGAGACAACAATCTGAACAAGACTTAGTTCCTGTTCTGTTCAAAGTAGTTAAAATCAATGAGGAATGTCGCTCCCAGAAGTAACCCTTTCTGCATAACATCAAGGTCAGCTGGAACTGAAATGAAAAATCAAAGTACTGAAAGTACTGAAATTCACAAGAGACGCCTGTTTGATTGTTAAATGGAAGAAAATGTAAAATTAAACAAACAAAGTAAATAAAATGTTCTTAGATGTCAAAACTCTTACAATAATTTAAATTTATTCAGAATTTAGGGAATAAGTAGATTTTTTATCAGTCTGAAACACAAATTGAAATGACCTGAAATTAAAATATTTTAAACATTTGTTGATAAAGCTCATCACTTAGTTCTCACACTGAAGGTAATGTTTAAAATTAAAATTACATGTAGTGATCAAGGAGATATCCAACATAAAATTACATGTAGTGATCAAGGAGATATCCAACATAAAATTACATGTAGTGATCAAGGAGATATCCAACATAAAATTACATGTAGTGATCAAGGAGATATGCAACATAAAATTACATGTGATCAAGGAGATATCCAACATAAAATTACATGTAGTGATCAAGGAGATATGCAACATAAAATTACATGTAGTGATCATGGAGATATCCAACATAAAATTACATGTAGTGATCATGGAGATATCCAACATAAAATTACATGTAGTGATCAAGGCGATATCAAGCATAAATCTTCATTATCTCTTGTAATGATTTTTAAGGCATGATCAATTAGATGCAACAAAATTATTAATTTTATCAACTTTGTCAAGCATTCAGATTTTTTTTTAAAAAGTTGTAATTTTAATTACAACCAGTAATATCTACAAACCATCCAACAATTAGATGGCAGAACAGTAATGAATACATTTAATGCTCAAATTTGGTCTTACATCAAAATAATACTGAACAAGTTTCAAATCAAAAAGATAGTATCTAAAAACTATAATCCAATCACATTCCTTCAGGAGTAAAAAAACAACAACAACATTTTCTTACTTATCTTTTTGGTGATTAAACTCTTCAAGCCTTATACAAGATCAAGATTTAATGACTTTTTAAGACTGTGTGAACCCAGTCTTCCTATTGATTAAGATTGGTTACTTAGTTTGATTTAAAGAAAAAAAGAACTTACAGTTGACACTGAAGTCATTAACACCACCACATATTTCTCGAGCTCCTCCCCAATGTTTAATTATACTTCCTACTTCCTGTCCTTTCTGTGCATCTGTTACCTATAAGTTATAAACAGTAAACGTACATACATGTACATAAGCTAAATACATAAACTAAAACCTTGATATTTTGTAGGAAATCAAAAAAAAAAAAAAGAAAAAAAAAAACATTTTAACAGTCGTGACTAAAATAGTTTGATGGTTTCAGTGCTTAAAAATGTCTTTTCATGATAAATCGCAATCAATCAGTAACAATTTTGCAATCAGCAAAAAGAACAACTTTTACATTTTTATGCTCATTAGCCTGACTTCTCAGGACTCTTAGGTAAAGTTCTTGGATGCACCCATTTTAGTCAAGTTGGGTCCTCTGGACCCACCCTAAAGAATCCTTATCGGAAGCATTGGTATACATATAGGAGACTTACATTAAATACTCTATCTGTACATGGAGCACACCAACAGCACTGTCCTTCTATAATGAATAATGGCTGACGTTGAGCATCGTAAACTTCATACTTCGGAGTCCAACAGGTCCATCTGTGAATAACAAATATACAACTACCATAATCCTTTGATGTTTTTGGACCCCTATGTTTTCAGACAACCTAATTTTTGAATTTCAGTCATTTTGAAATTTCTTCTTTTTTCAGATGGCAATTTTTTACCGAACATGTTTTTGCTTAAACTTAGTCAGAGGCTCTGGTGGAAAGCTTATAAGTATCTTACATGTTAATTATTTATATAAATTTATGATGAAACAATTTAATCTGTACAGCCACTGTTCATATCTCATCAAAATTGACTAACCTGACTGTTCCAAACGAGATTGAAGGGGTGAAAAGTTGATTAATGTCACATAAGTAATTTTTGCAGCTATTCATAACAAAAAGAGAAAATTAAATTCTAAGGATAAATCCAAGAACAAAATCATATATGTGTGAGATGTGAAAGTGTGCTTTATGGCCTGTTATGTACTAATTAGCAAACTCTTCTGGCAAATTTTTGTTAAGGTGCTAGCTCACCCAATCAGTATGCCAAGGACAGATATACAACTCCCGGGTAACATTATCCTGGCACTTGGTAAACCAGTCTATACTCTGTCCATTTGCTGCCAAGCTATAGCACAGGAAGCAGTATTTCACATTATAAGACCTCAGTAGGATCCAGCCAGGGTTTGAACCTTTCATCATTCCACTTTAGGATGCAGATGCTCTACCACTGAACCAATGAGGCAGTCCCCAAATGAAAGAAAAGTTAATAAAGTTGGCACTTAAATCATGGAAGTAAAGCCCCGTTAGCTTGTAACTGGAAATGTACCAAGACAAATGACAGTTGTGTTTTCATGCAACAAACATGATCATTTCTCAAATACTTGTATAATTTACAAAGGACAAGTATTTTTTATGAAGACAAGTGAAAACTTTAAAACTATGTTAAAAATATAATGGAATAGGCTCGTTGGCTTTGGGAGGTACATGTATAAAATGAATACTTACATTTGTCTAATACCACCAATTGAAATACCTGGTGGACTTTGAATGTCCATTTCTTGCAAGTAACAACACCACATGAAGCTACCCTGACACCTGAATGGACGGTCCAGAGATAATAAAGGCTGACCCTGATTGTCTGTAATGTTCATCAAGAATGGACGAGCTGGACCACAACACTGACGTGTCATACAATCTGTGTCTGTAAAGTAACATTAAACATTGTATATATATATATATATATATATATATATATATATATATATATATATATATATATATATATATCAGTTATCTTACAAGAAATTTCTCAAAATCAAAAACATTAATTAGTCAAGGGGAAACAACTCTGAATACAGGGTTATCTTTACAGTTTCTTATTTGATCAAGGGGAAACAACTCTGTAAATATAAGGTTATCCATACAGCCTCTTATAAATCAAGGGGCAATTACTCTGTTACTGACCAATTTAACATTTATAAGAATATATTTTGGTATTGTATAGGCCCTTATAGATGGTAATAAAATAAAGAGTAAAGACAGCAATATTTGTCATAGTGTTATATATTTGAATACACAGTATTTCTTATCTGACTTACTTTTTAACTTTCTGATAAAGTGAAGTACAAGATACATAAATCATATATCTTATATTTATCTTGTAATACACTTTATCAGCTAGTTAAAAATGGAAAGCTAGATAAGAAATACTGTGTATTTGAAATGTATTAAACTATGAACAATCATGTTGTTGTCTTTTTTGTTATTGTTACATGTATTATAAATTAAAATCTCTGATACGCAGACACAATTCGTCATATAAAGTCTATACGTCAGAAACAGAAAATTTATTTTGTTTTACCTTCTTTAGCATACATAAACTGTTGATCTTGTCCATTACAAATACTGTATTTATTGTTTTTCTCCCAGCCAAGGGCAACTACAAAGAAAAAAAAAAAATATATATATATATATATATATATATATATACTTGTACAGTCAAACCTGTCTACAAAGGCCACCCATGGGAATCAGTAAAGTGGTCTTTATGGACAGGTGGCCTGTATTATTATTATTATTATTATTATTATTATATATATATATATATATATATATATATATATATATATATATATATATATATATATATATATATATATATAAATATATATGTGTGTGTGTGTGTGTGTGTGTGTGTGTGTGTGTGTGTGTGTGTGTGTAATGCAATCAGTGCAACACACAGGCAAAAATTTTGCACCTTCACCTATAGCTGGCATCGTCCCTATACAAGTGAAATATTCTTGACTCAGACGTTAAACACCATCACTCAACTCAAAAAAACATTGTGTTGTAAAACAGCCAGTACACATGCTGACAGTGTGTGTTTTTTCACAATGAAACATAACAGCTAGTCAGAAGTCCATTGTAAAGGTAAATAGAACTCTGAACCAAGATGACCAGAGGCCTTAATGCTCACCTGATAATATAACCAATATATCTCCTGCAGAAATTCAATACCGGTAGTCAATTACATTATTTAAAGGGAAAATCAAAATTTTCCCTAGTTTGGGCCTCAATTGTTTTCCCCCAGTTTGAGCCCAAATGCCAAAACATTTGCAAATTAAATATTACTTATCCTAAGAATGTTACATCTAAAACAAGAGGCCCAAAAGGGCCTGTGGAGCTCAACTGACAAAAATGGTTCTTGTGCCTCCATTTATATAAACTCGGTACAGGGACTTGAGCTGATGTAAAATGCTAAATATAAAAGCATTATGCCTTACAGTTTCAGAGAGGAAAATTTTTAAACTTGATTTCCAATATATGCATATGCAGATATATGAACCCCTGGGGTGGGGCCAAAAATGGACCAGGGGCCACCATTTGTACAAACTTGGTAAAGGGCCTCAAGCTGATATTAACTGCCAAATATGAAAGCTTAAGGCTTCATGATTTCAGAGAAGAAGATTTTCAAAGTTGATATCTCATTTTAAGCCATATATGACTATGCAGATATATAGACCCCTGGGTTGAGGCCGAAAAAAGACTGAGGGCCACCATTTGTATAAACTTGGTAAAGGGTCTCAAGACAATATTAACTGCCAAATATGAAAGCTTAAGGCTTCATGGTTTCAGAGAAGAAGATTTTCAAATCAAGTTGATTTTCCACTAAAAGCCATATATGCAAATGCAGATATATGGACCCCTGGGGTGGGGACAAAAATGGACCGGGGGCCACCATTTGTACAAACTTGGAAAAGGGCCTCAAGCTGATATTAACTGCCAAATATGAAAGCTTAAGGCTTCATGGTTTCAGAGAAGAAGATTTTCAAAGTTGATATCCCATTATAAGCCATATATGCATATGCAGATATATGGACCCCTGGGGTGGGGCCGAAAATGGACCGAGGGCCACCATTTGTACAAACTTGGTAAAGGGCCTCAAGCTGATATTAACTGCCAAATATGAAAGCTTAAGGCTTCATGGTTTCAGAGAAGAAGATTTTCAAATTAAGTTGATTTTCCATTATAAGCCATATATGCATATGCAGATATATAAACCCCTGGGGTGGGGCCAAAAATAGACCGGGGGCCACCATTTGTACAAACTTGGTTAAGGGGCTCAAGCTGATATTAACTGCCAAATATGAAAGCTGAAGGCTTCATGGTTTCAGAGGAGAAGATTTTCAAAGTTGATATCTCATTATAAGCCTTATTTTCACTTTTTACGAAGTATGACAGAAAACACTAAAAACGTGTAACCTAGTTTAAATTTTTTACAGAATTTCACGAAATGTACAACCTATATGTTTCAGGGTGTCTAGAAGCTAAATATCACATCAGATTTTGCATATAACCTATGGTTTCAGAGAAGAAGCTTATTTTAGGTTTTTTGCATTCTAGATCGCTGTGACCTACTTTTGGTTGCCATGGAAACCAATTGTACAAATTTTCATCTATTTCTTCTAGGGATCATTCCTGCAAAGTTTTGTTAAAATTGGCCTAATAGTTTCTGAGTTTTTGCTGTTAACGGATGGACGGTGCACGCACGCACGCGCGCATTATACCATAAGCTCATCTGGCTTTAGCCAGTTGAGCTAAAAAACCAAAAAACTAAGTCATATTTATATATCTGTGAGTGTGATCTATGACTTTTGTCTATATATCAAAATGATTGTTTTATTAACACTAACAATATTCTTATATAAATGCCTATAGGCTATACAAAATGCTGTAACAGTTCCTATTTCTAGTGCCAAGTGAAAACTACCTGGTTCCAAGTACTGAACACCTGGTTACCTGGCACAGTGCCAAGTGAAAACTACCTGGTTCCAAGTACTGAACACCTGGTTACCTGGCACAGTGCCAGGTTGCTATAAAGATTTTATCTGAGCTATGGACTACAAAACTAATTTTTTTTTTTTTTTTTTTTTTCAAAAATGTGTTTAAATAATAAAATTAATTGTAGCAAACTGGGCTTGGTAGGTGGCTGGGAAACTTAGCTGGTAGAGCGTCCTGCCAGTATTGGGAGAATCACAAGTTACGGTCTTGGTTTGGCCACTACACCCCCCCCTTTCCTGTTACAGCTTTTGACTTGCCTGACCCTGGGAAGTGGCTGACAAACAGGTTGTTTTGAGGGAAAAACCTGGTAGTTACAATTCAAGTAGTTGAATCAAAAAAAGGAAGGGAGGAATGTAGCCGGCCAGGCTAAATAGGTAGCCAGGAAGCTCAGTCAGCAGTGTCCCGCTAGTTTTGGGAAGATCATGGGTTTGAGTCCCAGATCAGTCACTGCATTTTTTCCCTAATTACTATAAAAAAAGTTATTTATTTCCAGTATGACATGAAGGATGTTTCACATCATTTTGTATAATGCATAAATTTTACTAATATATATATATATTTTTTTGTTTTGTTTTAAAGATCATTTGTGATTTGCAGAAGCTCTGTGTCAGGATATTTGTCAGGATAAATATCCTGACATCGAGCCCCTGTGCATGGATCAGTTAAACATGTTAGAGACTCAATTTCTAGATGAAATAGTTTACATTTTATTTTAAATATATACTGAAAAATAGACAACTCTGAGAATAATGTTGGGAAAAAAGTCAATCTGCCAAAATCTAAAACTCCCAATTTTTTTATTGACATTTATGATAAATACATTTATACATTTTTAATTTTTTAAACAGAATGGAAAGTTTAACTCATGTGAATGTTTATTTAACTTGAGTTTATGCAGTGTTGCACTTTTCAGAACGATATCAGTTATAAATAAAATGCTAGTGTAGTGGTCTGGGTAGCTTAGTTGGTAGAGCACTTGCGTAAAGTGTGGGAGGTCCAGGGTTCAACCCCGTCCAACCCTGCATTTTTTCTCCATCCTGTTACACTAGGAACTCTATACTACCACAAAGTTAGATCTGAGGATATGCCAGTATCATACAAACTGGATGTAAAAATTTAAACCTAACAAGTCATTTCTACAAGACTGATGTTACATCATGTTCCTAAGGCTATATATAAGGTGTTGTCCAGATTTCTTTGTTCCATGCAGATCTTTAATTAGTCCGAGAGATCTGACATCGATTTTATTTTACTTTTCGACTTTTGTAAAATCGACGTCGTCAATTTTACAAAAGTCGAAAAGTAAAATAAAATCGATGTCAGATCTCTCGGACTAATCTTTAATATGCAACAAACATTTGCATATGATCTAATGACAATAGATTCGACAAAAACAATTTACTTTCAATTCATTTTTTTAAAATAAATTTTAATTTGACTCGATTGCACAATTCATGCCCGATTTCTCTAAAACTGACTCGTCAAAAACTCCCGAATACACCCGGGTAGATATCGACCTATTTCTTGACCCAAATATTACAGTATTTTGCAATCCAAAATCAAAACAATAGAAATACAAATACAAGTTCGATTATCAAAATCACAAATAAATAAAAATTTACCCTCAACAAGATCAAAAATTTGATGAATGTTGATTTTATCTAAGCTCTGCAGGTACGCTAAACCGGGTGGAAGACCCTGGGGAACAACAACCATCGTGGATGGTGGAGGCATCATCTGTACTCCTTCAGGGCTTACTGGTGGCTGTTGCATTTTCACTCAAATTTCTCGTCCTTTCTTAAATCTAAGATGTAGCTCTTTCGGTGTAGATTCGGCACTTTTTGGCTTTCACGGTGATGGGATATACCAAAAATTAGCTTTACAGCAGAAACACCTAAATCTGTGTGTGTGTGTGTGTGTAAACAATCGGATGAACGACTTCCGATTAACAATCTAGACAAGCTTCCTGTTGTACACATCAATGCGCAGGATTATCTGACGCAAAACCGTAACGAATCCAAACACAGGATCCTGTTTAGCCCCACCCTTATATAATAAAACCCGAGCTTATCCGAAAGGCTTACAAAAAAAGGCGCGAACAAACTATTCGAACTGCAAGTCAAGGAAACCAAACTTGGTTTCTACCGGACGTGTCATAATATATAGAGATAGATCTATTTAATAATGATACTAAATTGTTATTTATTGTTTTTGATTCTAAGGACCCCAAAACACATCTTTTAATCAATATAATAATAATAATTTTATATTGCTCAAACACAATTTACATTATTGGTTAAGGCAATACTAACTGATTAACAAAACTAACAAACATACAAATTTAAAATTAAGAAAGCCCAGATGTTTGGAGTAAGTCTCAAATAATATATTAAAGTATAAGTTATAATAAATCAATGTGCAACATCCAAAGGGTTTTGATTACATGTTACAATGTATTTTTATTTCTCAATTTGCAGTTCACTTGTTGTTTCTGATGTCAAGACTATGAGGTTTATTATTTCTCTTAATGTCTTTTGAATGTAAGATATATATGTAACGGGGGGTTCGTATTACAACATACACCGTTTAGGTTTCAGCCGCAGCATTTATTATTCACCCATGGTTTATTTACATATAGATAAAATATAGTCCTAAAAAGAAGAAACGAAAGATACAATTACTATTTTGCATAATATTACAAAATACACATAGTTCAAAGATCTCATTAATATTACCAAAAATATATATAGACATTGTAAAAGAAACTTGTTGTCAGTATTCAACAATATAGACTGATACATTAATTCTTTATAGGTATTTAATATATAAAATATTACTAAAGGGAGGTAATTCTATCCATTTCTTATGACCGTATTAACAATAACATACGGGAATAATAATAGCAATAACACGGAATATTTACATATAATTAGATAATATAATGAAATGGACTTTGTAAACCTCCAAATACAACTGGTATAATTTCTAGAACTACATTACCAAATACCAGTAATAACAAAATCATCTGACATACAGATGAATAATTAAACACTATATATATATACAATAATTGAGTAACATATTTTATAAAAAGGAGTTTTACCATTATGTGGTACTAGACTCTACACTGTCCATATGGTATTTAATGCAATAACTCAGATAACAGCCAGACTACAAATACATAAATAAACCAATACTAAGGTGTCTGACTTACTATGTACATTGAATACAATATACCCGTACATATATAAAGATATAGGTCAATTCACGGTGTCTATAAAAGTACAACGCGTGTCACGGGTATAACCGTGGTTAGACTATTATGTAAATAATACATGATATTATACAATTTATATGACTATATAAATATATCAAAAATGTATGAAAAATAGCATAATTTCGCGATTACGCGGAATAAATATTCAATAAGGGTAAACGTATTGGTAAGAAGAAAGTATAAGTAAAGTTAGTAAACTTACAATTTAAGCAATCATTCTTTGTCCATATATTTTGTGAGAATATAAGCTGTCCACTGTCATGGCTTCTAAAGGTAAGTAATTTTGTCATGTGACAGGTAAGTAACAATAGAAAAACCGAGAAAATAAGAACGAGACTAAAGGTAAGGCAAAATGAAAGGTAAGTTTGTGTTTAATGTGTTGATAGCTATGAAATAAGAAATAAGAAGTTAAACTATGAAATATATGAAACTATGAACCAATATATACAAAATCCAACACCGCTACATATATATATATATATATATATATATATATATATATATATATATATATATATATATATATGTATGTATGTATATATAAAACAGTGATAATCCAGGAATCTTTTTTTTTGAGTTAGTGGCCAAGTAAAAGTGTAAAGTAGTCCCTACTCCATGTTGTAGTGTGGTGAAGAGGTTTTGACATTGTTCAGTGGGAAATTTGGGGTTTCAGATTTTAATTTTTGGATTCAATCAGAGGGTGAGTTTTGGCATTTAATAATAATAATAATAATAATAATAATAATAATTTATTCAGTAATTCAGGCCATAACCCATATTACAATGACATCATATATGTTTGTATTTTCCGGTGATAAATAGCATTTGATACCACACTATCTAGTATAAAGGTCTTATATTGTCTCTTGTTATTTTGGTTGTATTAAATAAGGAACAAAATGGCAGGAAAATATTGCAAATATATATATATACTAGTATACTAATAGTTTTAACCACTATAAACAAAGTACATGTGTAATAACAATAATAACTACGGTATATACATATACATATATATACTTTTACCCACTAAAATGTCAATACAATCTTTCGATTAGGTTACTGTGAGTATTTCTTTTCTCACTGCCATGGCTTTATATATATATAGGCCAACACATTTCAGTTTATTAAAGTCTGTTTCATGAAATAGAGATTTGAGTTTAGCCTTATCTGGTAATGTATGACAATACTTTGGCAAAAAATTTACCCTCAGGTCTCTATAAATGGGACATTCTAGCATAAAATGCAGTTCATCTTCAATTTTATGCATATGCATATTATAGGTTTCACAATATCTGTATTCATATTCAAGATTTTGGTGTCTACCCACCTCAACTCTAAGTTTATGTGTAGAGCAAATAATTGCCATTATTGAATAACGCAGATGATAGCTTAAAGATTCCACATATTGTAAAAACAACGTATCTGTGTCAATTAAGGAAAAAAGTGAACATCTACTAGAATTGTTGATTTTTCTTCCAAACGTTGTTGACTTATGTCGCGAATGCGCTGTTTAAATAACAACAAAAATAGTTTCGTTGTCAACTCCTTGTGCTAACCAGGCATGTCCAAATCCTAAGCTAAAGAGAAATTCTCTTACTGAAGTCGCCCAGTTGCGTTTTCCCGAATCGTCCAGTACTTTTAACATTCTATAACACTGGTATGGGTATCTTGAACTATCTAACTGCAATAGGCGTAACCAATATTTAACTGGTTTACACATATAATTTGTATATAATGGGTATCTTTTACAAAGACTAAGAGCAACAACATTTGGGGCATTTGTCCTACATTGATGATCCACTTGCAAAACTTGTGTTGAACTACTTCTATTTCTTCTCTAATAACTGTTCCCCACACTTCCGCTCCGTAACACAGAATAGGAGTTATTCTGGAATCAAATAGTCTTAAACCTGTTGTACTGTCCCTTTTTCCAAGCTTACATAATGTATGTTTAATTATATTTAAAGTCTTATTTGCTTGGACAACAAGTTTTGGCATTTGTATCTACAAATTACTTGGCTTTCTTTAACTACTTCAGTGGAGTCAAATCGCCAACCACCAGCTCGAGACAAAGTCTAACACAAGTCGTGCAAGATGAATTGTGATGATCCTAACAAATGTGAGTTAGCAAATTGGATGAATTTTAACAAAGTTTGATTCATTTCTGTTATCGGTGCTACTCCATATTTAATATTAAGATACTTTTGAAAACAAGTTACTATGGACATGTATATAAATTTCTTGGTTAAGAATACTCTAAAATGATTGCACCACTGCAGTAGCTCAGTTGTTGGAGTACCTGCTCCATAAGTGAAAAGTCATGGGTTCGAACCCTGACCAGGTCTTACCCAAGACTTGAAAGTGGGTAGTGACTTTTCTTTCGCCAAGCATTCGGCCATCAGCGCAGCAAACAGGCAAAATTTCTGCACTTTCCCCCATAGTTGGCGGTGTCTCAATATAAGTGAAATATTGTTGACTGGGACATTAAATACCATTACTCAACTATCAATTCTTCCAGGTTTGAGCCTTCGGTGGCAAGGCTTTTTAAGGTCTGAAGGCTAACACCACAATACTCGAACCCCACACACCACATTCGGAGAATGATAAAATGTTCTTATCTACTTGAAAAGGGGAACCAATTTTCTCATGTTGACAACCATCGGAATTTAATTTGACCTGGTTGAAGACCATTAAATCTACTGACCTCAGGTTCAGGACCATCAGAATTCCACTGGCCCCAATCTGAGACCATTAGAATTTTTTCTTTAAAAACAAAGACGCCAAAAAAAAAAAAAAAAAAAAAAAAAAAAAAAAAAAAAAAAAAAAAAAAATATATATATATATATATATATATAAAATATATATATATATATATATAATAATAATAATAATAATAATAATAATAAAAATAAATAAATATTGGTAATAATGAAAAAAAGGATCAAGCTCATGGTCCATTACACAGTTTTTGGTAAATTTTCTGAGAATGAAATGATCATAGTACAGTCTTGTTTATCAACAGTAGTTTAGCATGGATAACAGCATGGTGTGCTCGATGGATAACAGCATGGTGTGCTGGGTGGATAACAGCATGGTGTGCTGGGTGGATAAGAAAACAAGGACAAGAAGAAACTAAAAATGTTATGTACAGTGCTTTGTATAAATGAAGAAATAAGCAATCTCAACACTCTAATTGTTTTTTAAAATTGTATTTTATTGTTACATAGCAACCAGACTCACGGTCAAATATGACATATAAACAAAATAAAAGTAACTCCATTCTTCACTCATTTTGTTATTAATTTTTTTTTTAAAAAGAAAACATTAATATACATAACAAAGAAATATAACAGATTTTGCATAATTATCTGTTCCCTGGCAACAGTTTTTTTTATATAATAATTAATTTTAAAAAAAGTCATTTTTTTAAATCAAAATTTTTTTTCTAAAAAATTTAATCATACTACACACTATATCAAATGTTTTGATAAAAGTCTATCCTAAAGATGCTTTCACCCCTATAGACCTGTGGAATGATCCAAAAATGAAATAAAATGGGTTATTCCATTGTTAATGCAGGTTTGAAAGCTTAATTTTTATTGTCAAATTCACTACATTGGAACTTGAGATCCTATAGCACTTGGCATTTGAATTCCAAGATTTTTAGCTACTTGCAACTGAGCCTTCGCTGCATCAAGTAACGAATACAAATGCGCCATCTCCGATTCCGTCCTAGCCAATCCTATCGCTCTTTCAAAGTATTCCATAGCTTTGTCCATATTTCCTCTGTAAATATATATAAAAAAAAAAAAATAAATAAAAATAAATAAATAAAAATTAAATTAAATAAATTAATAAAATAAATAAAGGGGGGGGGGGGGGGGGGGGGGGGGGGGGGTAAACACATAATCTCACTCGATGCCAATTATCAATTATGTATAGTGTTTTTGGTGTGAAATTTTAATATGTATTTGTGTACAACTGAATGCTGAAATAACATTCTGAGATCTATTGTGTATTAAAATTATAAATAATATACAGTCAAACTTCAATTATTCGAAGTTGAAGGGTCTTCATTGTAGGTTCGAATAATCGGGGGGTTCGAATAATCGAATAAGTTAATTTGAAACTTCAAACCTTGATCCACTGTACGTTTTCTTAAGACACAACAGTATTCTATTGCACATTAAAAGTGTTTTATCGGTATCAGTTTATAATGAATAATGTAATGACCTATCGTGATTAATTCCATAAAAACAGAAATATTAATTTTATTTCAATAAAAATAAAAATTTAATACCATCTGGTATAAAATCAAACACGCGTGGCAATACATACGACACAGTAAGAACAGCCATCCAGAGAAAGTACACCATGCTTTTTATGCAGACAATACACGTTTTTATGATTTTACAGAATTTTAAATGAAACGAAACTGAACAGGTCTATAAAATTTCTAGAACTGAAATGTGAATAAGGCCGAAAACTGTCTCTGTCAACTTTATTACAAAACAATGATTTTTTTTTTAAAATTCCCAGACTAGACTGTATAAAATATCAAATTGATATTCAGATGCCTTTTTTTTTTTTTTTTTTAAATTTTTTTATGATGGTTACCGTGGTCAACAGAATTCTTTTTATCGTTTACTTGAGTATCGCTACACACGTGCAGCTCATTTTCTATTACCTGGAATTATAATTACTGTTTGATTGAACAATAACGATTAATTTTTGCGATTGATGATCAACATGGCTTACGATGGACAACACATGGCTTACGCATGTCTACAAAATGACTGTCAGTTACGCTTGGGTAACATAAACGGGTAAAGGTGAAAACATACTTGTTTGTATTAAATTGTACAGGTGAGAGTTGTTTCGTTTAAGAAATGAATAAAAATGTCAACTTCGAATTTTTTGGGGTATATTTCCACTGAAAAGTCTAACTTAGGACTCAAATTAGGTTCGAATAAACGTGGGTATTCGAATTACGAATGTTGAATAAACAAAATTTTTTAATAAGAAGTTATAGTGCAGGGTGGTCAGGACCTACGGAGAACTTCGAATAACCTAAGGTATTCGAAGAATAGAAGTTCGAATAACTGAAGTTTGACTGTACTGATGGTTTGTGATTTTTTAAATTCAATTCTGACTAATAGTTACTGCATCATGAATTGCTTCACTTGTGCTCTGTCCCTTTTCACCAAGTCCATCAAATTCGGAATGGTGGAGGAAACACAGCAACTGAAGAAAATCACAACAAGAGGCCCAAGATGGCCCTAATTTGCTCACCTGAGTTTAAATGTAACTGGTATGTCTTGATAATACCTGGTTAAGTCATAACATGTTGCCTCAATAGAAGTGGTTTCAGATAACATTATTTTTATTGTTTTGGTTTTTAGCTATATAGGTCACTGTGACCTACTTTTGGTAGCCAAAGTGACCAGAAACACAAATGAGAATGGCAATGGTTTAAAGGTGTTATTGAATAATATGAATGAAATGTGTCCAGAAGTGTCTGAGAAGAAGTCTTTTGATGGATGTACGGATGTATGGCAGAGTTCCTATCCATAACAAAAGCTCACATGAGCAATTTTCAGATCCAGATTTAAGACTTTACAGATTTGACACATTAATTAAAATATTTTTAAAAAAATTGTAAAAATTCAACTGCAAATTATTTTTTAAAAATTGTTCAATTAATTTAAATAATATCACATAACAATGATTTTGTAAAACAAAACAAAAAAAAATTCAAGGTTTTAGCTAAATCTACATATCAGTATCACATGTTTTTCAAAAATAATAATTCACTAAAAAGTAAAAATTCATAACATCTCTTTTTTATACACCATTGTAAGTCATAAAATTCAGAAATTAAAAAAAAAAAATTAAAAAAAAAAAAGAAAAGAAAATAAGATGCTTTAGATGCCAAATATCACATCAGATTTTATCTCAGTGAAGTGGTTTTGGAGAAGAAATTTTTTTTAGGTTTTCAACTATTTAGGTCAATGTAGCTATGGCAACCTAAAAAGTAAAAAATCATAAAATTTCTTCAATGCATCATTGTAAGTCATAAAAATTCAGAAAATTTAAAAAAAAAAAAAAAAAGTGGCTCCACTGGGATTTGAACCCTCGACCCTTGGGTTGCAGTATCACATGTAATTTTTTTTTTTTTTTTTTTTAAATTACACTAAAAGGTAAAAATTCATAAAATCTCTTTTATGCACCATTGTCAGTCAAAAAATTCAGAAAATAAAAAAAAAATTAAAAATTAAAAAAAAAAAAAAGTGGCCCTAGTGGGATTTGAACCCTCGACCCTTGGGTTGCTAGAATTGAAAATAAGAAAAGGCCGAAAAAAGCGACTTGTATCTTACAGAATTTCATGAAAATTGTCAAAAATATGTTTTTTTACTTAAGAAAATGATGTTTGGAAAAAGAGTTCACCTTAATTTATTCATTATTGTAATTTTTGTAAAAAAGTACAATTTACAATATACAAAAAATAAACGCAATAACGCGTAACCTAATTTTTTACGAAAATTATTGAAATTCACAAACTAGGTATATAAGATGCCGTAGATGCCAAATATCACATCAGATTTCATCTCAGTGAAGTGGTTTTGGAGAAGAAGATTTTTTTTAGGTTTTTAACTTTGTAGGTCATTGTGACCCACATTTGGTAGCTATGCAACCAAAAACACAAATCTTAAAGGCAATGTTCTATAGATGCTTTGGACCAAGTTTAAACAAAATGTGACCAGAAGTTTCTGAGAAGAAGTCATTTGAAGCAATTGTTGACGGACGACGACAGAGGGTCTGCCTCTATTGATACCAATGGCTCACATGAGCACTTTGTCAAACTTTCTCATGTCAAGTGGGATTCAAACCAAGCTGAAGGTGCTACAATCCAACAAATTCAAGGATTTACATTAGCGTTTACTGACAGGTGCCATTTTACTGACCTTTGAACTTCAAGTGTTCCGAGAACTTCATAAGCATATTCACATTTACTGTCCATATCTATAGCTTTATTAATCATACTCATTGCATCATTTACATCCTGCTTCCACTGAAGTCTTAACAACCTATGAAATACAAACAGAAAATTGTTACCATAGCAACCTACAGGATAATTATAATAAATACCATAGTCATCATAATAACCTGTGAAACAGAAAAAGTAACAGTCACCTTATCAATAGAAACAGAAAATTGTTACCATAGCAACTTACAGAATAGATAGAAATAAAAGTCTTCTGAAGTACATGCTAAATATAGAAAATTGTTACCATTGCAACCTACAGAATAGATATAAATAAAAGTCTCCTGAAGTACATGCTAAACAGAAAAAATAACTAGACACAATAAGCAACTAAGGAATTGAAAAATAAAATTGTCACCATAGCAACCTGAAGAATACATAAAAGACTAAATCACTATTCTAGATTTTTTTTTTTTTTTTTTTTGTATTCCTCCATAAACTTGTAAAGCAATTTTTCAAAGCACCAAATCCAAATCCCTGGTGACAAATTTTTCATATTTTGTGTAACGTTGCACTATCAAGTAACTTTGTCAATTAACAATTATTTTCTATATGATAGTATACAAGTACAACACTGTATTGGCCAATCTCTGATCAAGCATGACCATTTCCAGTTTTGAAATTAGTTTGTTTATTCTTCTTCCCCCATGCTGGAATTGTACAATTTCAATATGATTTGTGAGTTATGAATCCAATGTAAACCAAAGGTGACAATCTTTCCATGATTTCAGATGGTATGATATTGTTTTGATAAAAATTGGAATGGAATGAATTGTTTTAGTACTCTTTAGTATACTGAAACTCACAAACACATCTTATCTAAGTCTTGGCTGAATGGTAGATAGGGTTCCAGTTCATCACCGTTAATATACCAAGTTTCTGTTCATACATACCCTCTGTGTACAAAAGCTGTGGAATTATCAGCATCCAATTCTATGGCCTTTTCAAATTCTCTGTCTGCTTCATCAAATTTTCCTGCATCGCCAAGCGCCTGTTAAATATTAGACAATACAAAATTATTCTGACAGTTCTAGGTGACCTCTGACCTTTGTCATTGGTCTTGGTGATGGTGATGATAATTCTAAGTGACCTTTGACCTCTGACCTTTGTAACTTGTCTTGGTAATTTAAGTCCTTATAAAAGGCCGACAGTAAAGATTTTAATTACAAAACACACTGTTTTCATTGTAATGCTTGGGAGGTGCAGTGTTGTATGTGAAAGGAACAGTGATGTTTGTGAATGGGGCAGTGCTATTTGTGGAAGGGACAGTGCTATTTGTGGAAGGGACAGTGTTGATTGTGGAAGGGGCAGTGATGTTTGTGGGTGGGGCAGTGGTTTATATGGAACTGACACTGTTGTTTGTGGGTGGGCAGTGTAATGTTTGGGATGGACTGAGTTGTATATGGAAGTTGCAGTGATGTAAGTGAGTGGGGCAGTGGTTTATATTGTACAGTGTTGTTTGTGGGAATATGGAATGACAGTGCTGTTTCTGCATAGGGCAGTATTGTGTGTGGGTAGGACAGCGCTGTTTGTGTGTGTGACAGTAACATATACCTGTATATATATACTTACCTGGGCATACAATGCCCTTGCATCACTGTAATCAGGAAACATATCTACATTTTGTTTATAGGATATCAGTACGGTTTGTGGGAGGGGCAGGGAGGTACCAGCCAATCCTGCTGCTGCCTTCTTGTGTTCTATAACAAATAAAACATTTAATTGGTCAGAGTCGACATTAAATCACAAATACATGAGACTTCAATTTTAACCAAGAATATTAAAGAAAAATAATTGGTTCCAAGCAGGTAATTCCTTTATTTTTTTGTCAGGTGACATTGTAATAAAAGTAAGATAATCCTAACAGTACCCAAGAACCCTATTCAATCAAAAAATAAATTTGACAACAATTTCATCAAATAATTATTGGAGCTTGGCATCTTTACGTAGTCTAATTAAATTAGTGAAATGATATAATAATAAAATCTTAAATAATATACTAAAACCATCCTGAGTGGCAAAAAATGTGCATAAAACAATTTGCTGCACTCTCTACATAAGCTGTGCCTACAATCATGAATTTTTTTTAGACTTAACACTGGAAATAAATAAAGACAATTACACTGACCCAAAATTTTAAAACACTGCCCTGTTTTCTTAAGGCTACAACCAACAACTACAAAAATTTCTAGACTGAACATTTGAAATCAGAATTATATTGATCCAATTTTTAAAACAAGCCCCCCCCCTCCCCCCCCCCCATTTTCTAAAGGGCTGGGTCACTAAATACAGAAATTTCTAGACTTAACATTTGGAATAGGAATTAAATTGACCAAAATTTTTTTAAACAAGGCTCCCATTTTCTAAAGGGTCGGTGAAAATAAATACAGAAATTTTTAGACTGAATACTTGGAACAAGAAATACATACCTGCAAATGATTTTTGTACGTGGGAGGCTGCAAAAGCTGGACATTTAGATATTGAGTTTTCTAAGTCTCTTATTGCTTCATCTAGTCTGTCAAGCTGTATATTATGCTAAAATAAAACAATTATAAATGATTAAGGTCAGTCGATATACTTTGTACTTTCATAATCAAAATCTTGAAGAGTTTTTTTTTTACTTTAGTCTATAAGCTGATTTGTAAATAATTAATACCAGAAATACCAGTCCATGTTTGAATCATAATCTCCAAAGTTAAAATCTTAAAACTGACAAATTAAGTTAAAACAAGTAAATTTCACCGCAAAAGTGAGTTCAGGTGCTCAGGAAGGAAAAAATAGTAAATTAATAAATTTCACCGCAAAAGTAAGTTCAGATGCTCAGGAAGGAAAAAATAGTAAATTAGTAAATTTCACCGCAAAAGTGAGTTCAGGTGCTCAGGAAGGAAAAAATAGTAAATTATTTAGTAAATTTTCCCACAAAAGTGAGTTCAGGTGCTCAGGAAGGAAAAAATAGTAAATTAGTAAATTTTACCACAGAAGTGAGTTCAGGTGCTCAGGAAGGGTAAAATAGTAAATTTTACCAATAAGTGAGTTCAGGTGTTCAGGAAGGAAAAAATAGTAAATTTTACCATAAAAGTGAGTTCAGGTGTTCAGGAAGCTTTAAGGGTAAAATAGTCAATTTTACCACAGAAGTGAGTTCAGGTGCTCAGGAAGGAAAAAATAGTAAATTTACAACAGGAGTGAGTTCAGGTGTTCAGAAAGGGTAAAATAGTAAATTTTACCATAAAAGCGAGTTCAGGTGTTCAGAAAGGGTAAAATAGTAAACTGGGGTGGGGTGGGGGTGGGGTGGGGGTGGGGGTGGGTGGGGTAGTGTTGAATAATATTCAATGATTGTGATAATTGGTTACATGTAAATTCAAACTTACATGCCCTCTATGGTGATATATATCTGCATTGTCCGGATCGATTCTCACAGCCTTCGCAAAATGATCTAATCCTTCTGTATTCTTTTCTTGCTGCATAAGTATTGTTCCTTTCTTTATCAGTACATTTACATGCACCTGTAACCATGGAAACATATAACTAAATCTTTTAGATAAATCGGTGGTTAATATTTGGATCTGCAGTGTTTATATTAATAAAATATCTCTGTTTTAACTGTTTCGAAATTGGTTAAACAAACTTACAATCACACCTATATCTACAGATATCACCCAGAAACTGACAAACTTTCTCATACCATAATCTGCCCAATTTAGCAAACCCCCCCTGGGGCACTGGAAAGCAATGTGACAAATGGGACTATTTGGCCACAGATGTTTTTTTTATGCCAAACCAAAGTTATTTTTACTTGTAATGTGTGTGTGTGTGTGTGATTATTTACTGAGACAGATTCTAGTGGTGTGTGTGTGTGTGTGTGTGTGTGTGTGTGTGTGATTATTAACTGAGACAGATTCTAGTGTGTGTGTGTGTGTGTGTGTGTGTGTGTGTGTGTGTGATTATTAACTGAGACAGATTCTAGTGTGTTGTGTTGTGTGGTGTGGTGTGTGATTATTAACTGACACAGATTCTAGTGTGTGTGTGTGTGTGTGTGTGTGTGTGTGTGTGTGTGTGATTATTAACTGAGACAGATTCTAGTGTGTGTGTGTGTGTGTGTGTGTGTGATTATTAACTGAGACAGATTCTAGTGTGAGTAAGCCTATAAGTTAACTTGCCAAAGGTGGGTAGTTTTCTCTTGGCACTTTGGTTTTCTCCACCATCCCAAGACTGACCCCCTTTGATAATATATATATGAAAGAAAATGCCTACACTCATTGATGTTTTGGAAAAAAACAATTTTTTTTTTTACCTTTTTATCTAATTTTTCTTCTGATAAAATGACATCAAAGTCTTCTATGGCTTTGTCAATCAAACAAATAAGATAATAAAATGTGCCCCTAAGTAGCCTCGCTTCTACAGATTTGGTGGATTCTATTTCTTGTGTACATAAACTGATGATGTCATCATATTCTTCAGACTTCAGTTTTCTTAGTGCAATGTAATAAGGACTGAAAATAGAATTAATTAAAAATCAATAATAATAATAATAATAATAATAATAATAATAATAATAATAATAATAATAATAATAATAATAATAATATAATAATAATAATAATAATAATAATAATAATAAAATAATAATAATAATAATAATAATAATAATAATAATAATAATAATAAAAATAAAAGTGAATAATAATAATAATAATAATAATAATAATAATAACAACAATAATAATTAATAATAATAATAAACATATGACTGAGATATATGAATATAAACATCAAGTAAAAACATAAAAAAACAAGATCTTGTCATAAATACTCAGTACATACATAAATCCAACAAAATGTGATAAAATGGGGGGGAGGGGGGGGGGGAGTCCACACATTTTATAGTACTGTGCGGATTTTTAAAGTCCACAATCATTACTAATAAATTGAGACACACTGTAATCTTAACTATCATACATTATTATATGAGGTTTATAAATAAATGGTCTATAATTGATTAAATTATTCATAGAAAAACTTGTAAATCACTTTCTCATCATCTAATTGGAGAAAATTCGATCATTTAGTACACATCATTGATATTTGAAATGGCAAGCATTAAAAAGTAGAGGATATTAGAAAGAGTTTGAATTTACCTTGCAGCAAAAACTAACAAACACTTTTTGCTTGCAATTAATTTCTTTTTTTTTTTTTTTTTTTTGTACAAAATTATTCTCTTGTAGTGGGATGTATATAATCAGATTTTTCTTTACTTCACACTAGAAGTGTACAAATACGTTGTTACCCCAGTTAACTCCAAGTCACATGTCGATCCCTACTAATTTCCTATTTTCCTATAATATTCTAAATAAATAAGCTTTGATGGCTCAAACTTTGTTAACTCGAATAGCCCCGCTGACTCAAACAATAAATATTTTTCAAACGTATAAAATCATGGTAAATTCAACTTCTTTGGCTTGAAAACATATTTTTCAGAATGGCATGTGACCCAGGTCATTGTTAACAAAACACAAGCTAAAGCCATATTACAGCTTTCAATAAAAGTAATAGAGTGGAACAAAACAATTAGTCAAGTTACCTAAAATGTTGAGTGCTACTCGAAATTATTAATTGCCCTAATGAGACAGTGCTCGATATACCGAGTTCTTTAATCTCTTAATCCGATTACGACATGCAGTAGTTTGATTGCTAAAACACCTCAGTTGTCCACGCTTGATGATTGCACATAGGATTCTGTAATTTACATGTCACTGGAGTGTGTTGAGTAATATGTTTTGTCGTAATTTTCTGTGATTTAAATGACCGGTATTAACTGTGCTTTAGATTGTTATTAGAATAAAGTAAGATTATTTTTTATCATCACTTGTTGAAATTAAAATAAAGTGTCATGTTTTAGCCCCGTAGCCATAAAACATGCGACATATTGCAGGTCAACAGTTTGAAAACATTATCAAGATAACATGATGAATAATTAATTTTGTATTTTTAATTTCTACCTTTTCATTATTTATGAAATTTTAATAATTCAAGATGATAACTTCAATTTTGATTCGGACACTTTTTATTCGACCTGTAAATACATTTACAAGTACAAATGTATAACAAATTTAAAACGGATTCTCTGTCTGCCGATAATCATGAGGACCTGAACCTCCGGTTGTATCTCGATGTTCAATTGCTTGAACCCCCTGATGGCTCAAATATTTGGCCGAAGTTCCTTGAGCCATCAAAGTTCTACTGTGAATATATATATATATATACTATTACCTGCTCATATCAGGAATGTCAGCTCCTCCATTTTGTACCTGTGTTTCATCTAAATCTCTGACTGCGTTTAAGACAGGATCGTTCATAAAACTTGCTCTATATGTTCTAATATAGTGTTTTGATGGCATCCCAGGTTTTCTTTCCTACAAAAGAATTACAGAAGCTGTAAGGAGTAGAGCAGATCGGGGTGGAGTAATGGTGTTTTACACCCCAGTCAAGATTCTTTCACTAATTTTGAGGAGGTCAGATCTGGGATAGTGGAGGAAACCAGAGTGCCCGGAGAAAACCACCAACCTTCAGCGAGCGAACTAACTTTCTGACACTGTCCCGAGTGGGATTCAAACCCAGGCGGTGAGAGGCACTGTGATCCGTATGCACGCGCTTTAGACCACTTGGTCATCGAGGTTCTTAAGCTGTCAGAAGACGACTAGAAGTTGAGAAATGGTGTTATCGAGGAGGAAGGTGCTGTGGTGGTGGTGTACAGTAATGGTGTTTAATGCCCCAAGCAGAATTATCAGCTCTGGGGCGGTAGTAGAGCGCAGTTCTC
This sequence comes from Tegillarca granosa, assembly GCA_029721355.1. Classification (NCBI taxonomy): domain Eukaryota; kingdom Metazoa; phylum Mollusca; class Bivalvia; order Arcoida; family Arcidae; genus Tegillarca; species Tegillarca granosa. Next base: position 709,736 of record CM056611.1, read on the forward strand.
GGGTGGTGGAGATAACCTGAATGCCTGGTGAAAATAGCCTACCCCTGACAAGTGAACCAACACACCTTATAACACAATGATCTGCCCAAGCAGGGTTAGAACCTAGACTGTAAGAAGCATTGTGATCTAGAAGCATCTGCTTTAAACACTCAGCAACCAAGGCTGTCAGGAGAATAAAGTATATATTCCTCTAACTTATGTGTCAAAAGAGCAGTCAAGCTAACCTGAATATAGTCAAGCTATCAAACAAATGTAGCTCACCTGCCCTGTACCTAGTCTAGCTGCAAGAAAAGCAGCATATATCATGCAAACTTAGGTAGAGCTGCCAGAATAAAAGCATAGCTCATCACTGGAAAAAATGGAAGATTTCTTAACTTTTTTACTATTTTCCCCTTTATAGGACCCAAGGGGAGATAACTCCTTCATTTGTGCAAATCTGAAAGGCCTTCAACCAGGCAAGATGGTAATCAAATTTCATTAAATTTGGCCCAGTGGTTTTTGGGAAGAAGATTAAAATGTACATATGATGCACAATGCACCAAGAGGGATTGTAATAGCTCATCTGAGCTTTCAGCTCAAGTGAGATAAAAATAAAAATATTACCTTAAATGATTGCTTGGCTTTTGTCTGTCCAAGTGTTTTAAGCAATCTATCTGCTGTCTGTAAGGACATTGGATTAGCAAAACCTTCTAATATACAGAGTGCCGTTACATCTACAAATGAATTAAAACAAACAATGATAATTCAGTACAAAACTGAACAAAATATAGAAGATTTTAGAACATAAAGATGTTTTTTAATATACATCTAAACAGTAGAATCTGTATTAATAAATCTTGAGTTGACACAATATTACAAGTAAATTGAATTAATTTAAGACATGAAATCAATATACGTCTTTTTCATGGATATATTCATTCTTTGCCAATTCAGATTTTTTAGTATCAACCTTTAATTTTAGGGCATAACAATTCAGTCACATGATTATGAAGATCATGCGACGCTTAGTCCAGAACACTGTATCTGAGAAACACCATATTGATTGAAAAGTCAATGTGTGTTAACTGAAAATCTGACTTATTTGACTATGATTATACAGTGTGTCTCATAATGGGTCTGTTACCATGGTTATAATATGACTATGATTATACAGTGTGCCTCATTATGGGTCTGTTACCATGGTTATAATATGACTATGATTATACAGCGTGCCTCATTATGGGTCTGTTACCATGGTTATAATATGACTATGATTATACAGTGTGCCTCATAATGGGTCTGTTACCATGGTTATAATGTGACTATGATTATACAGTGTGCCTCATTATGGGTCTGTTACAATGGTTATAATATGACTATGATTATACAGCGTGCCTCATTATGGGTCTGTTACCATGGTTATAATGTGACTATGATTAACAGTGTGCCTCATTATGGGTCTGTTACCATGATTATAATATGACTATGATTATACAGTGTGCCTCATTATGGATTTGTTACCATGGTTATAATGTGACTATGATAATACAGTGTGCCTCATTATGGGTCTGTTACCATGGTTATAATGTGTGCCAAAGTATTATTAACCAAATACTGAACACTTTAATATTTAAACAACATTGATGGCATTTGTTATTTTATTACAGAAGTTAATGTCAGAATTAAAACTGGCTTGGAGTGTATTTCATCATTACTTTATATTAAGGCCTAGTTCGATCATCAACCGTAGTAACAGTGGTGAAACCAAAGTGTGATCGAACTGCCTCTGGTTCGACTAAAGTGATGTCACCGCTCGACTAAGGTTCAACCATTTGAAAGCGTGGGTTTCTCTGGTTCCAATATGGCGGCATGAGTTTATTATTTTATATTAAATAAACCGTCGGTACCTTCTAAAGCTTGTCCTAGATATCCTGTTTGCTCACAAGCATTGGCTCGTCTAGCATAGGCTTTTGTGTATTTTCTGTTCAATTCTAATGCCATAGAGCAATCTTCTACCACTAACTTAAAACTTTTCTATAAAAAAAATAAAAATACACAAAATCTTAATAAAAATACACATACTCTTAAATCTGACTAAAAATACACATACTCTTAAATCTGACTATAAATACACATACTCTTAAATCTGACTAAAAATACACACACTCTTAAATCAGACTAAAAATACACATACTCTTAAATCTGACTAAAAATACACATACTCTTAAATCTGACTAAAAATACACACACTCTTAAATCTGACTAAAAATACACATACTCTTAAATCTGACTAAAAATACACATACTCTTAAATCTGACTAAAAATACACACACTCTTAAATCTGACTAAAAATACCGTACTCTTAAATCTGACTAAAAATACACATACTCTTAAATCTGACTAAAAATACACATACTCTTAAATCTGACTAAAAATACACACACTCTTAAATCTGACTAAAAATACACATACTCTTAAATCTGACTAAAAATACACATACTCTTAAATCTGACTAAAAATACACATACTCTTAAATCTGACTAAAAATACACACACTCTTAAATCTGACTAAAAATACACATACTCTTAAATCTGACTTAAAATACACATACTCTTAAATCTGACTATAAATACACATACTCTTAAATCTGACTAAAAATACACACACTCTTAAATCTGACTAAAAATACACATACTCTTAAATCTGACTAAAAATACACACACTCTTAAATCTGACTAAAAATACACATACTCTTAAATCTGACTAAAAATACACATACTCTTAAATCTGACTAAAAATACACACACTCTTAAATCTGACTAAAAATACACATACTCTTAAATCAGACTAAAAATACACATACTCTTAAATCTGACTAAAAATACACATACCCTTAAATCAGACTAAAAATACACATACTCTTAAATCTGACTAAAAATACAAATACTCTTAAATCTGACTAAAAATACAAATACTCTTAAATCTGACTATAAATACACATACTCTTAAATCTGACTATAAATACACATACTCTTAAATCTGACTAAAAATACACATACTCTTAAATCTGACTATAAATACACATACTCTTAAATCTGACTATAAATACACATACTCTTAAATCTGACTATAAATACACATACTCTTAAATCTGACTATAAATACACATACTCTTAAATCTGACTATAAATACACATACTCTTAAATCTGACTAAAAATACACACACTCTTAAATCTGACTAAAAATACACATACTATTAAATCTGACTATCAATACACATACTCTTAAATCTGACTAAAAATACACATACTCTTAAATCTGACTAAAAATACACATACTCTTAAATCTGACTAAAAATACAAATACTCTTAAATCTGACTAAAAATACACATACTCTTAAATCTGACTAAAAATACACATACTCTTAAATCTGACTAAAAATACACATACTCTTAAATCTGACTAAAAATACACATACTCTTAAATCTGACTAAAAATACACATACTCTTAAATCAGACTAAAAATACACATACTCTTAAATCTGACTATAAATACACATACTCTTAAATCTGACTATAAATACACATACTCTTAAATCTGACTAAAAATACACATACTCTTAAATCTGACTATAAATACACATACTCTTAAATCTGACTATAAATACACATACTCTTAAATCTGACTATAAATACACATACTCTTAAATCTGACTAAAAATACACATACTCTTAAATCTGACTATAAATACACATACTCTTAAATCTGACTAAAAATACACATACTCTTAAATCTGACTAAAAATACACATACTCTTAAATCTGACTATAAATACACATACTCTTAAATCTGACTAAAAATACACATATTCTTAAATCAGACTAAAAATACACATACTCTTAAATCTGACTAAAAATACACATTCTCTTAAATCTGACTAAAAAAACACATACTCTTAAATCTGACTAAAAATACACATACTCTTAAATCTGACTAAAAATACACACACTCTTAAATCAGACTAAAAATACACATACTCTTAAATCTGACTAAAAATACACACACTCTTAAATCTGACTAAAAATACACACACTCTTAAATCAGACTAAAAATACACATACTCTTAAATCTGACTAAAAATACACATACTCTTAAATCTGACTAAAAATACACATACTCTTAAATCTGACTATAAATACACATACTCTTAAATCTGACTAAAAATACACATACTCTTAAATCTGACTAAAAATACACATACTCTTAAATCTGACTATAAATACACATACTCTTAAATCTGACTAAAAATACACATACTCTTAAATCAGACTAAAAATACACATACTCTTAAATCTGACTAAAAATACACATTCTCTTAAATCTGACTAAAAAAACACATACTCTTAAATCTGACTAAAAATACACATACTCTTAAATCTGACTAAAAATACACACACTCTTAAATCAGACTAAAAATACACATACTCTTAAATCTGACTAAAAATACACACACTCTTAAATCTGACTAAAAATACACATACTCTTAAATCAGACTAAAAATACACATACTCTTAAATCTGACTAAAAATACACATACTCTTAAATCTGACTAAAAATATACATACTCTTAAATCTGACTAAAAATAAACATACTCTTAAATCTGACTAAAAATACACATACTTTTAAATCTGACTAAAAATACACATACTCTTAAATCTGACTAAAAATACACATACTCTTAAATCTGACTAAAAATACACATACTCTTAAATCTGACTAAAAATACACACACTCTTAAATCAGACTATAAATACACATACTCTTAAATCTGACTAAAAATACACATACTCTTAAATCTGACTAAAAATACACATACTCTTAAATCAGACTAAAAATACACATACTCTTAAATCTGACTAAAAATACACATACTCTTAAATCTGACTAAAAAAACACATACTCTTAAATCTGACTAAAAATACACATACTCTTAAATCTGACTAAAAATACACATACTCTTAAATCAGACTAAAAATACACATACTCTTAAATCTGACTAAAAATACACATACTCTTAAATCTGACTAAAAATACACATACTCTTAAATCTGACACTAGTTGTTGAAAAAACAACTTCTCTCACAGCTACTTGTTGTTACACACAACTTTCCTCACAGCTACTTGTTGTTACACACAAATTTCCTCACAGCTACTTGTTGTTACAAACAACTTCTCTCACAGCTACTTGTTGTTACACACAACTTCTCTCACAGCTACTTGTTGTTACAAACAACTTCTCTCACAGCCGATTATTGTAATAAACAACTTCTCACACAGCTACTTGTTGTTACAAACAACTTCTCTCATAGGTACTTGTTGGTACAAACAACTTCTCTCACAGCCAAATGTTGTTACAAACAACTTCTCTCACAGCTACTTGTTGTTACAAACAACTTCTCTCACAGCTACTTGTTGTTACAAACAACTTCTCTCACAGCCACTAGTTGTAATAAACAACTTCTCACACAGCTACTTGTTGTTACAAACAACTTCTCTCATAGGTACTTGTTGTAATAAACAACTTCTCACACAGCTACTTGTTGTTACAAACAACTTCTCTCACAGCCACTTGTTGTAATAAACAACTTCTCACACAGCTACTTGTTGTTACAAACAACTTCTCTCACAGCTACTTGTTGTTACAAACAACTTCTCTCACAGCCATTTGTTGGTACAAACAACTTCTCTCACAGCCAAATGTTGTTACAAACAACTTCTCTCACAGCTACTTGTTGTTACAAACAACTTCTCTCACAGCTACTTGTTGTTACAAACAACTTCTCTCACAGCCACTTGTTGTAATAAACAACTTCTCACACAGCTACTTGTTGTTACAAACAACTTCTCATACAGCTACTTGTTGTTACAAACAACTTCTCTCATAGGTACTTGTTGTAATGAACAACTTCTCACACAGCTACTTGTTGTTACAAACAACTTCTCTCACAGCCACTTGTTGGTACAAACAACTTCTCTCACAGCCAAATGTTGGTACAAACAACTTCTCTCACATCCAAATGTTGTTACAAACAACTTCTCTCACAGCCACTTGTTGTAATAAACAACTTCTCACACAGCTACTTGTTGTTACAAACAACTTCTCTCACAGCTACTTGTTGTTACACACAACTTCTCTCACAGCTACTTGTTGTTACACACAACTTCTCTCACAGCCACTTGTTGTTACAAACAACTTCTCTCACAGCTACTTGTTGTTACAAACACATTCTCTAACAGCCACTTGTTGTAATAAACAACTTCTCACACAGCTACTTGTTGGTACAAACAACTTCTCTCACAGCCACTTGTTGGTACAAACAACTTCTCTCACAGCCACTTGTTGGTACAAACAACTTCTCTCACAGCCACTTGTTGGTACAAACAACTTCTCTCACAGCCAAATGTTGGTACAAACAACTTCTCTCACAGCCAAATGTTGTTACAAACAACTTCTCTCACAGCCACTTGTTGTAATAAACAACTTCTCACACAGCTACTTGTTGTTACAAACAACTTCTCTCACAGCCACTTGTTGTAATAAACAACTTCTCACACAGCTACTTGTTGTTACAAACAACTTCTCATACAGCTACTTGTTGTTACAAACAACTTCTCTCACAGCCACTTGTTGTTACAAACAACTTCTCTCACAGCTACTTGTTGTTACAAACAACTTCTCTCACAGCCACTTGTTGTAATAAACAACTTCTCTCATAGGTACTTGTTGGTACAAAGAACTTCTCTCACAGTCATTTGTTGGTACAAACAACTTCTCTCACAGCCAAATGTTGTTACAAACAACTTCTCTCACAGCTACTTGTTGTTACAAACAACTTCTCTCACAGCTACTTGTTGTTACAAACAACTTCTCTCACAGCCACTTGTTGTAATAAACAACTTCTCTCACAGCTACTTGTTGTTACAAACAACTTCTCTCACAGCTACTTGTTGTTACAAACAACTTCTCTCACAGCCACTTGTTGTAATAAACAACTTCTCACACAGCTACTTGTTGTTACAAACAACTTCTCTCATAGGTACTTGTTGTAATAAACAACTTCTCACACAGCTACTTGTTGTTACAAACAACTTCTCTCACAGCCACTTGTTGTAATAAACAACTTTTCACACAGCTACTTGTTGTTACAAACAACTTCTCTCACAGCTACTTGTTGTTACAAACAACTTCTCTCACAGCCACTTGTTGTAATAAACAACTTCTCACACAGCTACTTGTTGTTACAAACAACTTCTCTCACAGCTAATTGTTGTTACCAACAACTTCTCTCATAGCTCATTGTTGTTACCAATAACTTCTCACAGCCATTTGTTGTTACAAACAACTTCTCTCACAGCCACTTGTTGATACAAACAATTTCTCTCACAGCCACTTGTTGTTACAAACAACTTCTGTCATAGGTACTTGTTGATACAAAAAACTTCTCTCACAGCCACTTGTTGATACAAACAACTTCTCTCACAGCCAAATGTTGTTACAAACAACTTCTCTCACAGCCACTTGTTGTTACAAACAACTTCTCTCACAGGCACTTGTTGATACAAACAACTTCTCTCACAGCCACTTGTTGGTACAAACAATTCTCACAGCCACTTGTTAGTACAAACAACTTCTTTCACAGCCCCTTGTTGTTACAAACAGTTTGTCACTTGTTGTTACGAATAACTTTTCTTAAATTCCTTTTGTCAGAATTTGTCAGTTCACTAGCCCAAAGTTGGTACAATTGGTGTTTTTTTTTCTCCCATTGCCCTAATTTGGATACTGAATCATTCAACTAATGAAAACCAAGTAAATTCAACCAATCAACCATTTATTTGGATCCTGAGTCAACTCAATGAAACAAGTAATTACTTTATTAATACAAGCAATCAAAATCAAATTACCAAACCATTTTTATGATTTGCATACTAATTTCAACCAATCAATTAATGGTTATTAATTACTTCAACCAATCAAAAAAGTTATGAATTATTAATTATTTCAATTGAATAGCTCTGTATTAATTATCACAATTAAAATTAAATATACCAAACCAAATTTTTGACTTACATACTGACTTATTTCAACTTATCAAAAAATAATTATGAATAATTTCAACTAATCAAAAATAATTATTAATTATTTCAACCAATCAAAATAATTATGAATCATTTCAACCAATCAAAAAAATAATTAGTAATTATTTCAACCAATCAAAAAACAATTACCAATTTTTCATAAGCTGCTGCTCTGTTCTGGTAGAATGTAGAAAGATCCTGGTTATTTCCTGATGGACAAATTTTAATGGCTTTTGTGTAACATTGAATAGCTTGGTCATAACGACCACCTTTAAAGTATTTGTTTCCTTTGTTTTTCTCCGCTTGGGCTTGTTCTAGTGGAGATAACTCCTGCAAACAAATACATAATGAATAACTTTATAAGTTGTCAGTCTATAAAATGTCTAGAGCTTTTTTGTGACCACTGACTCCCATCCTAACTTTTTTTCTCCCTCTGGCAACTGAGCTACTATTTGTGTTAAATGTGATAGAAATTCAAACATCTGATTGTTCATCAAATTATCATTCCAAAACAAAAGTTGGGAATTCCAATTTTTTATTTACATCAAATTATCATTCCAAAACAGAAAGTTGGGAATTCCAATTTTTTATTTACTACTAACTAACAAATTTAATTCAGTATTTAATGTATTAAAAATATTGAGCATATAAAATTCATTTGTGTTCCAAGAAATATCAGCCTGTGATAACTGAATCAACACAGGATCTGCCCTTGTTTTCAATTATTGAATTTGTCTTCCAAAATATTTAAATATATCAAGGCCCTTAAAAAGTTTTATGGCCATCATCACAATATTGTTGATAAGTATGTAGTCACTATATCCAAACTTATACTGGATACATTTGACTTACAATAGTTCTTAGTTTCTTTTTTTATCAAAATTGACTTGCAAGTGACGGGTGTATACGTAGCTAGCTAGACAGGAGGAGCTTACCCTTCCGGAGCACCCGGCATGACTTCCTTGATGGAAGTTCACATGTATAACTCATTTTTCCAGCTTTCAAAGTTTTTACTTTGTTTTTGGATTGTGATCTGGACAAGGACTGGTATGTTTGTTTTATTTGGGATTGTGATCTGGTTAGTTGTTGCTGGTTTGTGATTCAGATAAATTTCTTTAATGTTGATATTTACAGACATCATCTTCTGTTTTCAAAACAATACTTTCTGACCTTATCAAACTCTCACATTTTAATATTTGGAAGATAAATCACTCACCCGTTGATCGAGGTTGGTAATTTTTCTACAGTTCCACTAACATTTTAAGTCTGAATCGAAATGAGGTGGTGCCCCTTCCAACACCAGTTGGTATTGGAAAATTATAGGTTTTTGGTATGGAAATTGTTCTGACCCTACATACAGGCGTCAGACATTGTGTTAGGGTCAGAGGAAATTCGGACTACTAATACTATTCTCAAATGGTCTCTTCATTATAATTAGGTTCAGTTAATGAGTGAGAAAATTTGTACGATAATTTTTATTACTTGTGAGGCTTCTCACAAAAAATATAATACATTTATTATCGAAAAAATAATCATAAGATGATAACAGGTACTAGAAAGGAAAGTTGAAATACAAAGATTACCGTCTGTGGGGTTTCCGGGGGTGAAGCCGATTGTGACGGGTTTTCGCTTCTTGTGTTTTTTCCATTTTCTGGTTTTGTATTCTTACTATTTCCTTTACGTCTGTTGTAGTACCAAATACCTCCAGCAACTAATGCCACGCCACCGCCGACCGCAAGAGCAACTTTCCACTTAGGCAATGTGTCTTGCCCAGAGCTCACGTCGTTACTGGCCGCAGCCATGTTGGCCAATGACACAATCACGTGATTATTTCCGAAATCATACAAACGTTCTAATTTTGCGTCAATAAGACGCTTCGATTTCACATTTCCTTCAAGAATGTAAAAGTTGACATGTTCAAGCAAATTGCACAATAATTCGAGAAACCTACATTTACGGTTTGGTTAATTTTTTTTCTATTTCTGTGGCTGATAAAAATGAAAAAAGTATCAGAAAAATAAATGTTACTGCAAATGATGATGATGATGATGATTATTATTATTATTAATATAAAATAAAGAAAGAAGAAAAATATAAATAAATAAATAATTAAATTAAATAAATAAATAAATAAATATTATTATAAATAATTATAAATAAAGTATTACATGAGGTACATTATATACAAATTATATACATTATATAACGGCACATGCCTTACACAAATTGATTACAATACTTTGAACATTACAACACGTGTAAAGAAACATAATATTCCTATATAATATCGTTTTGAATAAAACGGTAAAAAAACATGTAAACTTAATTAATTAATTTGAATATATATACAGTATCATCAAATACACTTATACCACAAATATATTTACAATATATAAGTTGACGGTAGAATAGAAAACTTGATGGAGGTGCTGTATGAAAAATACAAGTAAATGACCAGAAAAACAAATGAATATATATAAATAAATAAAATGAATTTATGTTGCTATTTATGTATGACAATTTTGAATCGGTTACTTACAGTGACGACTGATCAGTCCACAACTCAATGACAAACAAAACAACAAAACAAGTTATGGGGTGGTTTAATTACCTACAAAGAGTGGAGTGGAGTAATGGTGTTTAACGCCCCAGTGATGGGGTGGTTTACCTACCTACAAAGAGTGGAGTGGAGTAATGGTGTTTAACGCCCCAGTGATGGGGTGGTTTACCTACCTACAAAGAGTGGAGTGGAGTAATGGTGTTTAACGCCCCAGTAATGGGGTGGTTTACCTACCTACAAAGAGTGGAGTGGAGTAATGGTGTTTAACGCCCCAGTGATGGGGTGGTTTACCTACCTACAAAGAGTGGAGTGGAGTAATGGTGTTTTACGTCCCAGTGATGGGGTGGTTTACCTACCTACAAAGAGTGGAGTGGAGTAATGGTGTTTTACGTCCCAGTGATGGGGTGGTTTACCTACCTACAAAGAGTGGAGTGGAGTAATGGTGTTTAACGTCCCAGTGATGGGGTGGTTTACCTACCTACAAAGAGTGGAGTGGAGTAATGGTGTTTTACGTCCCAGTGATGGGGTGGTTTACCTACCTACAAAGAGAGGAGTGGAGTAATGGTGTTTAACGTCCCAGTGATGGGGTGGTTTACCTACCTACAAAGAGTGGAGTGGAGTAATGGTGTTTTACGTCCCAGTGATGGGGTGGTTTACCTACCTACAAAGAGTGGAGTGGAGTAATGGTGTTTAACGTCCCAGTGATGGGGTGGTTTACCTACCTACAAAGAGTGGAGTGGAGTAATGGTGTTTAACGTCCCAGTGTTGGGTGGTTTACCTACCTACAAAGAGTGGAGTGGAGTAATGGTGTTTTACGTCCCAGTGATGGGGTGGTTTACCTACCTACAAAGAGTGGAGTGGAGTAATGGTGTTTTACGCCCCAGTCAAGAATCTTTCACTTATTTCGAGGCGGTCAGTTCTGTGATGGTGGAGGAAACGGAGTGCCCGAAGAAAACCACCGACCTTCGGCAAGAGAACTGACAAACTTTCTCACACTTGGATCTGTCCCGCGTGTGATTTGAACGTATGCGGTGTGAGGCGCTGTGATCCGTAAGCGCGGGCTTTAGACCACTCGGCCACCGAGGCCCCCCTACCTACAAGGAGTTGCAGTGCTTATCATCGAAATGTGAAGTTTGAAATAACAGTAGTGATAAAAAAGTATATGGAAATAAATAAATAAATAAATTAAAAATAGAACAAAATAATGATAAATAAATAAAATTAATCAATCAATCAATCAATCGATCGATTTTATTTTATTTTATTTCTATGGTATAAGGTAGTGTATTGAATATATTACATAAATTATATATATGTATATATATATGACAATTTCCCAGGCAAGAATTTTCATTTATTGAGTTGAAGTACAACTAGTGTCAATGATTGTAATTGTGTGTATATAATCATTCATTCAAGCATTCATTCATTCACTTATTTATTTATTTATTTATTTATTTATTTATTTATTTATTTATTTATTTATTTGTATGGAGGACGTCATTACATAATATATGTGCTGTATAGGACCTGTACATATGATGATATTCCAATAAAAATTACTCTAGTCAGTAATTTGTTCTCTCTCCTTAAAAGTTAATTTTACCTGTCTAAAAATGTAAAAAAAATTACAAAAATCAAGCCATTTTAAACATTTCAAAAATTATTGTTCAAAAATTTCACATATCGTTTAACTTGTATGAGGTACAACAAGGAGACTCGCCTAACGTCTGATTATTTTCTTTTTATGTGACATGCATATTTGATTTATTTCTACACAATATTTACATCAATGCGTTATAGAAAGTTAAAATTAAAGAATTGTCAAGGTGCGGTATTTATACCAACCAAAGTAGATTATATTGATCTACTATCATACAAATCAAATTTTACACTGCAATATAATTTGATATATAAATCAACCTTTATCTATGTCACTAGGGTACCATACAGGTTACATGACACAATCACGGGCTGGTTTTTTTTATTTGATATCGAGACGACACCAGCAAAAGTAAATTAAAACCCTATAATGCATTACGACAATAATACGCCGTTATGTATATCAATCGCGCGGGGGGGGGGGGGGTTGACAAAACGGTACCAGGTGTCTCTCAGACTCGATTTTAAATGATCAATATTTGAGCAATTTTTCTCTGAGAAAATAGACCAAGTGAAAAAGTTGTTCATTTGTCTTTTACAGCTACAATGTCCCTTATCACAGCCATCAATCTGATGCCCCGATCCTAAATCTGATGTCTGATTCCACAGTTTCGTGTGCAGAATTTTTTACCAAAAGAAATATTCCACATAATGAACACGACAATGGTCCGAAATCCAACTTCCGGTATAACCGTCCTAAATCCAAAGACCCGTGTTCCCTGAAAAAAAACTCCCGTGTCCCCTGAAAAAAACTCCCGTGTCCCCTGAAAAAAAACTCCCGTGTTCCCTGGAAAAAACTCCCGTGTTCACTTGAAAAAATCCCATGTCCCCTGAAAAAAAACTCCCGTGTTCCCTGAAAAAAACTCCCGTGTTCCCTGAAAAAAACTCCCGTGTCCCCTGAAAAAAAAAACTCCCGTGTTCCCTGAAAAAAACTCCCGTGTTCCCTGGAAAAAAAAACTCCCGTGTTCCCTTGAAAAAAACTCCCGTGTTCCCTGAAAAAAACTCCTGTGTTCCCTGAAAAAACTCCCGTGTCCCCTGAAAAAAACTCCCGTGTTCCCTGGAAAAAAACTCCCGTGTCCCCTGAAAAAAATTCCGTTTCATTTGAAAAAATCCTACTATGTTGTGCCTTAAAGCTTAACACCAATTTTTCGTGCCACGACCTCTTAACCCGAGATAGGAATATACCAATATTTCTTGTTGCGAAAAGAAAGCATGAAATAGGAAACCGATGTTCCGTGCAACCATGATAATACCATCTATCCCGCGTTACGATAGCTGTAACTGATTTCGTATCAAGACCCCCACCAATAGTTTGTGTAACGTTGAAAAATCCCGAAACATTTTAAAGGTTACCTTAATAAACTGAAAAAAATTATCCCTCCTGCCAATGCATAAAAAAACCGGTACGACCAGACGTTATCAATTTATCATGTCACATAAAAAAAAATCGACGATCCGCGTTAAGCCGAGAAAAGGATTCCAATGGAAAATTTAAATTTGCCAACTTGTCACTATTACCCCTAAAGAACCCCCGTATCTATATTTATTGTGTAGAGGGACTCCCCAAATATTCACAGATATTATATATGATTTTGTGTATTATTCATGGATATACATAAACTTTTTGTCATTTTTACAATTGAAAATATTTTATTTTTGGTGTTAATTTTTTCTTGTGGTTTTTTCACATTTGGTAAGTAGATATACATTTTGATAAACCAGAAAATCATTCTGCAAGTTATTCAACAAAGTATAGCTCTATGAATCAAGTAAGTTGTTCTATACATACAACCAGACCCGGGATGTTACAGGGTTTGATATAAGATCAGACATTCTGTATACAGTACATCTATACATACAACCAGACACGGAATGTTACAGGGTTTGATACTAAACCAGAAATTCTGTATACAGTACATCTATACATACAACCAGACACGGGATGTTACAGGGTTTGATACTAGACCAGACATTCTGTATACAGTACATCTATACATACAACCAGACCCAGGATGTTACAGGGTTTGATACTAGACCAGACATTCTGTATACAGTACATCTATACATACAACCAGACACGGAATGTTACAGGGTTTGATACTAGACCAGACATTCTGTATACAGTACATCTATACATACAACCAGACACGGAATGTTACAGGGTTTGATACTAGACCAGACATTCTGTATACAGTACATCTATACATACAACCAGACCCGGGATGTTACAGGGTTTGATACTAGACCAGACATTCTGTATACAGTACATCTATACATACAACCAGACACGGGATGTTACAGGGTTTGATACTAGACTAGACATTCTGTATACAGTACATCTATACATACAACCAGACACAGAGTGTTACAGGGTTTGATACTAAACCAGACATTCTGTATACAGTACATCTATACATACAACCAGACAAGTGATGTTACAGGGTTTGATACTAGACCAGACATTCTGTATACAGTACATCTATACATACAACCAGACCCGGGATGTTACAGGGTTTGATACTAGACCAGACATTCTGTATACAGTACATCTATACATACAACCAGACACGGGATGTTACAGGGTTTGATACTATACCAGACATTCTGTATACAGTACATCTATACATACAACCAGACCCGGGATGTTACAGGGTTTGATACTAGACCAGACATTCTGTATACAGTACATCTATACATACAACCAGACCCGGGATGTTACAGGGTTTGATACTAGACCAGACATTCTGTATACAGTACATCTATACATACAACCAGACCCGGGATGTTACAGGGTTTGATACTAGACCAGACATTCTGTATACAGTACATCTATACATACAACCAGACCCGGGATGTTACAGGGTTTGATACTAGACCAGACATTCTGTATACAGTACATCTATACATACAACCAGACACGGGATGTTACAGGGTTTGATACTAGACCAGACATTCTGTATACAGTACATCTATACATACAACCAGACACGGAGTGTTACAGGGTTTGATACTAGACAAGACATTCTGTATACAGTACATCTATACATACAACCAGACACGGGATGTTACAGGGTTTGATACTAGACCAGACATTCTGTATACAGTACATCTATACATACAACCAGACACGGGATGTTACAGGGTTTGATACTAGACAAGTAATACTTTGACACAAGTAATGGCTACTAAACTTTGTAGAAGTCTTGTTAAAAATGAACATTACTTTCAACATTTACTGGTAAAGAAAATTATTTTCAGTTGATAGTTTCGAACCCTCCCATTTACAACAATCAATAGCATTTTGATTGGTCAAATATTCTTTGTCATATTCCTTTTCGAATCAAGTAATCATTGACACACACACACACACACACACACACATTTGTATTCCTACGAGATGGCGTTTTTTTTTACTCAGTTGTATAAAAGTATTAATGCGCTCTTTTTTTTAATAAAATAAATGCTAATAAATTGAATTACAAGAAATGGGAATGATTAACATATTGTTATGATATTCTTTTCAAGCTGAAAGAATGGAACATTTGCATACATTACACATTATAACATTATTTATTAGAAAAAATGTCAGATTTTTAATCACCATATACATTTGCTACATTTACAACTTCAAAAATGTATTGATATGACGTAGGAATAAAACTATTCGCGGGTTTTGTCCGCCATGATAATTAGAGGACAAGAGCCAATTGATACAAAAAAGTTTGACCAATCAAATTCCATGAAAGGAAAGAAAACTGAATTATTGACAAATTGTGTAAATTATTAGGCGGGGTTATAACAGCTTATGAGAAACCGAGTACGTTTTATTGGTACTAGTATTCTTAATATAAATATTTTGATTTGTTTTCTTCAGGAAATGCCTGTCAGCTGACAATTACTCCAAATTCAATTCAACTAAAAGAAGGTGAAAACGTCACAATTAGATGTGTGTCAGCACCATGTCCATACGAAGTGGACATAACGTGGACGCTAGGTGGTATAGTGGTGACGTCACTGGTCAAACATCTGTCTTACGTGAATACATACTTTGTTACAAACAGTTCTTGGTATTTTGAGTCGCTGGATGTTAAATATAACAACAGTCAACTGTTCTGTAATTCCACGGATGATTCAGATTTTGTTGATATTGTTGTCATAGAAACAGATAAATCTCGATATAGTGAGTTTGACTTTCTACCCCTCTATCTTATTTCTTCTTCTACTTCTTTTCTGTCTCTCTCTCTCATCCAGAAAGCACACACACAAAACACACACACACACACACACACACACACACACACACACACACACTTGATGCATCCGATTTTAAAGTGACTGAATAAATGAACACCTCCAATCAAATAGGAGATTATATAGTTTTTGATCGATATTTTGTAGCAGGCGCTTCTACATTCATTGTTTTTTTCTCTTATTGTATACGGTCTATTGTTTCTAAAGGTAACAGAAAACGCTATTTTTGAGAAATAAACTTAGCTAAAATGTGATCACGTGGTTAACTCTTGATTGTTTGTCAGGCATTTGGCGCTTTTACTTGTTAAATAACTTTACACTAAAACTAAGTATTGAGTTAAAGTAATTGTTGAAGTGTTACACGTGTATTGTGTACACTTTCCTGTTTCATCGTTTCATTGATATTTTTGTTTTAATAGGTACTACAGAATCCGCCATTACTGATGAAAGTCTAGGACAGTCACTGGAAGTCGTGTTTCTCGCGGTAGCAGCGGTTTTGTTTGTTTTATCTGTAATATGTCTTGGTGTCGCTGTAATTCTTTTTATTAGAATAAAAGGTAAACAAAGTTATAATGAAATGCTAAAAAGACATGTCAACGTTGTCGTTGTCGTTTTAGCCAGTCGTTTAAGCCGTTGTCGTTAAAATGACGTCATCGTCTAAGATATTTGTCGTTAAGACGACGTGATGATTTTTGTGAGCCTGAAGCTCGTCCATTTTTGAACAAGGTCAGACCGTATAATGTCCTCTTATAATTTCTGTTTTAAGTTATTATTTAATGGGGGCAATCATCTTAATTTTGTTACACTGACATAAAGAAAAATAAGGCATCTCGCAGTGCTTAGTCAAAAACACGTCGTTTTTACGTTGTATTTACAAAATATATAAATAAATAAATAAATAAATAAATAAATAAATAAATAAATAAAACAATAAGCACTGATTCATCAGGTTGATCATTTACATTTTGAACATTCAAGTAAACCAACTTTAATACAGATTGTTGGGTGAGATGTGAATAAAATCTTAAATATTTTGTTACACAGGTTGTTTATGTTGTAACGAGCAGGTTACGGAAGTAAGAAGAAGAATATCAAACACGTGAGTATGTTAGACGTGATATTTACATACACCAGAAATAAAGTCTTGTTAGACAGGCAGTAAACGGGAGTGTACGCTGACGGATTTCAACACATCAAACACGTGAGTCTGTTAGACGTTATATTTACATACACCGGAAATAACGTCTTGTTAGACAGGCAGTAAACGGAAGTGTACGCTGACGGATTTCAACACATCAAACACGTGAGTCTGTTAGACGTGATATTTACATACACCGGAAATAACGTCTTGTTAGACAGGCAGTAAACGGAAGTGTACGCTGACGGATTTCAACACATCAAACACGTGGGTCTGTTAGACGTTATATTTACATACACCGGAAATAACGTCTTGTTAGACAGGCAGTAAACGGAAGTGTACGCTGACGGATTTCAACACATCAAACACGTGAGTCTGTTAGACGTGATATTTACATACACCGGAAATAACGTCTTGTTAGACAGGCAGTAAACGGAAGTGTACGCTGACGGATTTCAACACATTAAACACGTGAGTATGTTAGACGTGATATTTACATACACCGGAAATAACGTCTTGTTAGACAGGCAGTAAACGGAAGTGTACGCTGACGGATTTCAACACATCAAACACGTGAGTATTTTAGACGTGATATTTACATACACCGGAAATAACGTCTTGTTAGACAGGCAGTAAACGGAAGTGTACGCTGACGGATTTCAACACATCAAACACGTGAGTATTTTAGACGTGATATTTACATACACCGGAAATAACGTCTTGTTAGACAGGTAGAAAACGGAAGTATACGCTGTCAGATTTCAACACGTCAAACACGTGAGTATGTTAGACGTGATATTTACATATACCGGAAATAACTTCTTGTTAGACAGTTAGCAAACGGAAGTGAACGCTGACGGATTTCAACACATCAAACATGTGAGTATGTTAGACGTGATATTTAAATACACCGGAAATAACGTCTTGTTAGACAGGCAGTAAACGGGAGTAACGCTGACGGATTTCAACACATCAAACACGTGAGTATGTTAGACGTGATATTTACATACACGGGAAATAACGTCTTGTTAGACAGGTAGAAAACGGAAGTGTACGCTGTCAGATTTCAACACGTCAAACACGTGAGTATGTTAGACGTGATATTTACATACACCGGAAATAACTTCTTGTTAGACAGTTAGCAAACGGAAGTGTACGCTGACGGATTTCAACACATCAAACATGTGAGTATGTTAGACGTGATATTTACATACACCGGAAATAACGTCTTGTTAGACAGGCAGTAAACGGGAGTAACGCTGTCAGATTTCAACACGTCAAACACGTGAGTATGTTAGACGTGATATTTACATACACCGGAAATAACGTCTTGTTAGACAGGTAGTAAATGGAAGTGTACGCTGACGGATTTCAACACGTCAAACACGTGAGTATGTTAGACGTGATATTTACATACACCGGAAATAACGTCTTGTTAGACAGGTAGTAAACGCAAGTGTACGCTGTCAGATTTCAACACGTCAAACACGTGAGTATGTTAGACGTGATATTTACATACACCGGAAATAACGTCTTGTTAGACAGGTAGTAAATGGAAGTGTACGCTGACGGATTTCAACACGTCAAACACGTGAGTATGTTAGACGTGATATTTACATACACCGGAAATAACGTCATGTTAGACAGGCAGTAAATGGAAGTGTACGCTGACGGATATCAACACGTCAAACACGTGAGTATGTTAGACGTTATATTTACATACACCGGAAATAACGTCTTGTTAGACAGGCAGTAAATGGAAGTGTACGCTGACGGATTTCAACACGTCAAACACGTGAGTATGTTAGACGTGATATTTACATACACCGGAAATAACGTCTTGTTAGACAGGTAGTAAATGGAAGTATACGCTGTCAGATTTCAACACGTCAAACACGTGAGTATGTTAGACGTGATATTTACATACACCGGAAATAACGTCTTGTTAGACAGGCAGTAAATGGAAGTGTACGCTGACGGATTTCAACACGTCAAACACGTGAGTATGTTAGACGTGATATTTACATACACCGGAAATAACGTCTTGTTAGACAGGTAGTAAATGGAAGTATACGCTGTCAGATTTCAACACGTCAAACACGTGAGTATGTTAGACGTGATATTTACATACACCGGAAATAACTTCTTGTTAGGCAGGTTGTAAACAGAAGTTCTCCCTGATGGATTTTAACCTATTTCCATGTGGAAACAACAAATAAGAAAAGTTTCAACGATTGAAGGACAACGCAAAATACTTGTTTGTTTATGGTTAAGGTATTTTTTGCTTCGTATATACTGAAATACAAATGTAACAGTTCCAGGATAAATTGCTCTTATGAAACCAAATTTGTGATTTTAAATGATTCAGAGATAAAAACAATCAAATAAAATTACTCGTCAGGGCCTTTTTTGTACTGATGCGCACTTATTGCAACATCGCAGAAAAACATTTTAACGTAGTCAATTACACGGGTACCGACTGCCAACTAGTAGACGCCTAACAAAAAGCGACTCTCTTCTCAATCGCAGTCGTGCAGGTTCAAACCCTCTGCTAGGACGCTTACAATAAACGAGGGTCCGTGTCACGGTAGGGCTGGCACGATAAAGAATCCTGCTGTATAATGCCATCAGCGTAACGCAAAGGCAAAATTTCTGCACTTTCGCCTATAGCTGGCGACGTCTCGATATAAGTGAAATATTCTTGACTTTGACGTTAAACAACATTATTAAACTTAACTCTGCTAGGACACGCCTTAAGTTTAAAGGTTTAAACCTTACTACTCAGCCATTGAACATCTCCAATCAAACCAGAGATAGTAAGATTTGATAGTGCAGCATTGTGTTTAATTGTTCCGTATCACTAACTGCATTCCTATTACAACAGAAAATAACTCTTGAGATATAATCCCCTTCTAGCTCGGAAGAGATAATTTATGAAAATTGTCATTTCCGGACGTGACGCCATTGATGACGAATGTGACAATAATTTTTTTGTTTCCGGAAGTGATGGCTTTGATGACGAATGTGACAAAGATTTTTTGTTTCCGAAAGTGACGCCATTTATGACAAATGTGACATTTTATTTACACGTGCAGTTATTTTATATGTTTATTACAGATTACGAGGAAAGAAAACCTTATCAACCGTTCCGTTAGATAAAAACATAAAATTAGAAGTCCAAAAAACTACATCAAGAAAGAATACAAAATTGGCCAATGAAAGTGAGTTGTATTTCCATATTATTATCATTATTATTATTATTATTAATTATTATTATTATTATTATTATTATTATTATTATGCATACATGACAGAAAACTGCAAATATCTGCAAACACACACGACGTGAAACACACGTGATCACAAACACACGTGACCACAAACACACGCGACGTGAAATACACGTGACCACAAACAAACGTGGCGTCAAACACACGTGATCACAAACACACCCGACTTCAAAACACGTGACCGCAAACAAACGCGACGTAAAACACGTGACCACAAACACACATGCCCACAAACACACTCGATTTCAAACACACTTGACCACAAACACACGTGACCACAAACACACGCGACTTCAAACAAATGTGAACACAAACACACGTGACCACAACACACGCGACGTGGAACACACATGACCACAAACACACGTGACCACAAACACACGTGACCGCAAACTAACACGACGTCAAACACACGCAACAACAAACACTTGTCCACAAACACACGCGACGTCAACCACACGTGACCTTAAACACAGGCGACGAGAAACACACGCGACAACAAACACACGCGACGTCAATTACACGTAACAACCAACACACGTGACCACAAACACACGTGACCGCAAACAAACGCGACGTAAAACACGTGACCACAAACACACATGCCCACAAACACACTCGACTTCAAACACACTTGACCACAAACACACGTGACCACAAACACACGCGACTTCAAACAAATGTGAACACAAACACACGTGACCACAACACACGCGACGTGGAACACACATGACCACAAACACACGTGACCACAAACACACGTGACCGCAAACTAACGCGACGTCAAACACACGCAACAACAAACACTTGTCCACAAACACACGCGACGTCAACCACACGTGACCTTAAACACAGGCGACGAGAAACACACGCGACAACAAACACACGCGACGTCAATTACACGTAACAACCAACACATGCAACGTCAAACACATTTGACCACAAACACACGTAAAGTCAAACACACTCGACGTCAAACACACGTGACCACAAACACACGCGACAACAACACACACGTGACCACAAACACACGCGACGTCAAACACACGTGACTACAAACACACGTGACCACAAACACACATGGCAGAAAACACACACAGCATCAAATACACACTAAAGCAATATACAAGAAATCTGTAACCACGGCAGAATATACACAGAATATATTTATTTTGTACTAGTAAATGAAGTCTAATGAAAATTTTTTTTTTTACAATTTTTATTTACAGAGGGCGTTACTAACAAATCATTTACAGACGTAGACACAGAGTAAGTAAATAATAATAATTATCTTCAAATGCCTAAAAATAAATTATTAAAATGCTAGGAAGCGTTTACAAAGCCAAATTTTGCTCAAAAAAATTCCACATATAAGTTGGACTTACATGAAATTCGCTTGCAATTTTTCATGTGAAATTCATGTAACATTAACGTAAAATTCACACGAACAAAATTTTCCTGTTTGCCTTAATCAAACTATAGATAATACTGACTTCTTAATTTATACGTCTGTGATCTTTTTCAGAGGCTATTATTATCTCTGCTTTAAAATTGATACCTTTTTCAAATTTCAAGTAGGAATTCTATTCAGTATCTATTAAATACTGCTAATAACAGATATTCCTACGCAGATGATTCTACTAAATCAGTCATGTTATATTTATCGCAGACATTCCTACACAGATGATTCTACTTAATCGGTCATGTTATATTTATCCCAGACATTTCTACGCAGATGTTTCTACCAAACCAATCATGTTATATTTATCCCACAAATTCCTACACAGATGTTTCTACCAAACCAATCATGTTATATTTATCCCAGATATTCCTACACAGATGTTTCTACCAAACCAATCATGTTATATTTATCCCAGACATTCTTACGCAGATGATTCCACTAAATCAGATATGTTATATTTATCCCAGACATTCCTACGCAGATGATTCTACTAAATCAGTCATGTTATATTTATCGCAGACATTCCTACGTAGATGATTCTACTAAATCAGTCATGTTATATTTATCCCAGATATTTCTACACAGATGTTTCTACTAAATCAGTCATGTTATATTTATCCCAGATATTCCTACGCAGATGTTTCTACTTAATCAGTCATGTTATATTTATCCCAGATATTCCTACGCAGATGATTCTACTAAATCAGTCATGGTATATTTATCCCAGATATTCCTACGCAGATGATTCTACTAAATCAGTCATGTTATATTTATCGCAGACATTCCTACGTAGATGATTCTACTAAATCGGTCATGTTATATTTATCCCAGATATTCCTACGCAGATGATTCTACTTAATCGGTCATGTTATATTTATCCCAGATATTCCTACGCAGATGTTTCTACTAAATCAGTCATGTTATATTTATCCCAGATATTCCTACGCAGATGATTCTACTAAATCAGTCATGTTATATTTATCGCAGACATTCCTACGTAGATGATTCTACTAAATCAGTCATGTTATATTTATCCCAGATATTTCTACACAGATATTTCTACTAAATCAGTCATGTTATATTTATCCCAGATATTCCTACGCAGATGTTTCTACTTAATCAGTCATGTTATATTTATCCCAGATATTCCTACGCAGATGATTCTACTTAATCGGTCATGTTATATTTATCCCAGATATTCCTACGCAGATGTTTCTACTAAATCAGTCATGTTATATTTATCCCAGATATTCCTACGCAGATGATTCTACTAAATCAGTCATGTTATATTTATCCCAGATATTCCTACGCAGATGATTCTACTAAATCAGTCATGTTATATTTATCCCAGATATTCCTACGCAGATGATTCTACTAAATCAGTCATGTTATATTTATCGCAGACATTCCTACGCAGATGTTTCTACTAAATCAGTCATGTTATATTTATCCCAGATATTCCTACGCAGATGATTCTACTAAATCAGTCATGTTATATTTATCCCAGATATTCCTACGCAGATGATTCTACTAAATCAGTCATGTTATATTTATCGCAGACATTCCTACGTAGATGATTCTACTAAATCGGTCATGTTATATTTATCCCAGATATTCCTACGCAGATGATTCTACTTAATCGGTCATGTTATATTTATCCCAGATATTCCTACGCAGATGTTTCTACTAAATCAGTCATGTTATATTTATCCCAGATATTCCTACGCAGATGATTCTACTAAATCAGTCATGTTATATTTATCCCAGATATTCCTACGCAGATGATTCTACTAAATCAGTCATGTTATATTTATCCCAGATATTCCTACGCAGATGATTCTACTTAATCAGTCATGTTATATTTATCCCAGATATTCCTACGCAGATGATTCTACTAAATCAGTCATGTTATATTTATCGCAGACATTCCTACGTAGATGATTCTACTAAATCAGTCATGTTATATTTATCCCAGATATTCTTACGCAGATGATTCTACTAAATCAGTCATGTTATATTTATCGCAGACATTCCTACGTAGATGATTCTACTAAATCAGTCATGTTATATTTATCCCAGATATTCCTACGCAGATGATTCTACTAAATCATTCATGTTATATTTATCCCAGACATTCCTACGTAGATGATTCTACTAAATCAGTCATGTTATATTTATCCCAGATATTCCTACGCAGATGATTCTACTAAATCAGTCATGTTATATTTATCGCAGACATTCCTACGTAGATGATTCTACTAAATCAGTCATGTTATATTTATCCCAGACATTCCTACGCAGATGATTCTACTAAATCAGTCATGTTATATTTATCCCAGATATTCCTACGCAGATGATTCTACTAAATCATTCATGTTATATTTATCCCAGACATTCCTACGTAGATGATTCTACTAAATCAGTCATGTTATATTTATCCCAGATATTCCTACGCAGATGATTCTACTAAATCAGTCATGTTATATATATCCCAGATATTCCTACGCAGATGATTCTACTAAATCAGTCATGTTATATTTATCCCGCACATTCCTACGTAGATGATTCTACTAAATCAGTCATGTTATATTTATCCCTGATATTTCTACACAGACGATTCTACTAAATCAGTCATGTTATATTTATCCCAGATATTCCTACGCAGATAATTCTACTTAATCGGTCATGTTATATTTATCCCAGATATTCCTACGCAGATGATTCTACTAAATCAGTCATGTTATATTTATCCCAGATATTCCTACGCAGATGATTCTACTAAATCAGTCATGTTATATTTATCCCAGACATTTCTACGTAGATGATTCTACTAAATCAGTCATGTTATATTTATCCCAGATATTCCTACGCAGATGATTCTACTAAATCAGTCATGTTATATTTATCCCAGACATTTCTACGCAGATGATTCTACTAAATCAGTCATGTTATATTTATCCCAGACATTCCTACGCAGATGATTCTACTAAATCAGTTATGTTATATTTATCCCAAACATTTCTACGCAGATGTTTCTACCAAACCAATCATGTTATATTTATCCCACAAATTTCTACACAGATGTTTCTACCAAACCAATCATGTTATATTTATCCCACAAATTCCTACACAGATGTTTCTACCAAACCAATCATGTTATATTTATCCCACAAATTCCTACACAGATGTTTCTACCAAACCAATCATGTTATATTTATCCCAGACATTCCTACGCAGATGATTCTACTAAATCAGTCATGTTATATTTATCCCAGACATTCCTACACAGATGATTCTACTAAATCAGTCATGTTATATTTATCCCAGACATTCCTACGCAGATGATTGTACTAAATCAGTCATGTTATATTTATCCCAGATATTACTACGCAGATGATTGTACTAAATCAGTCATGTTATATTTATCCCAGACATTCCTACACAGATGATTCTACTAAATCAGTCATGTTATATTTATCCCAGATATTCCTACGCAGATGATTCTACTAAATCAGTCATGTTATATTTATCCCAGACATTCCTACGCAGATGATTCCACTAAATCAGATATGTTATATTTATCCCAGACATTCCAACGCAGATGATTCTACTAAATCAGTCATGTTATATTTATCGCTGACATTCCTACGTAGATGATTCTACTTAATCAGTCATGTTATATTTATCGCAGATATTTCTACGTAGATGATTCTACTAAATCAGTCATGTTATATTTATCGCAGATATTTCTACGTAGATGTTTCTACTAAATCAGTCATGTTATATTTATCCCAAATATTCCTACGCAGATGATTCTACTTAATCAGTCATGTTATATTTATCCCAGATGTTCCTACGCAGATGTTTCTACTAAATCAGTCATGTTATATTTATCCCAGATATTCCTACGCAGATGATTCTACTCAATCAGTCATGTTATATTTATCGCAGACATTCCTACGTAGATGATTCTACTAAATCAGTCATGTTATATTTATCCCAGATATTCCTACGCAGATGATTCTACTAAATCAGTCATGTTATATTTATCGCAGACATTCCTACGTAGATGATTCTACTAAATCAGTCATGTTATATTTATCCCAGATATTCCTACACAGATGTTTCTACCAAACCAATCATGTTTTATTTATCCCAGATATTTCTACACAGACGATTCTACTAAATCAGTCATGTTATATTTATCCCAGATATTCCTACGCAGATGATTCTACTAAATCAGTCATGTTATATTTATCGCAGACATTCCTACGTAGATGATTCTACTGAATCAGTCATGTTATATTTAACCCAGATATTCCTACACAGATGTTTCTACCAAACCAATCATGTTTTATTTATCCCAGATATTTCTACGCAGATGATTCTACTAAATCAGTCATGTTATATTTTTCGCAGACATTCCTACGTAGATGATTCTACCAAATTAGTCATGTTATATTTATCCCAGATATTCCTACGCAGATGATTCTACTAAATCAGTCATGTTATATTTATCCCAGATATTCCTACGCAGATGATTCTACTAAATCAGTCATGTTATATTTATCGCAGACATTCCTACGTAGATGATTCTACTAAATCGGTCATGTTATATTTATCCCAGATATTCCTACGCAGATGATTCTACTTAATCGGTCATGTTATATTTATCCCAGATATTCCTACGCAGATGTTTCTACTAAATCAGTCATGTTATATTTATCCCAGATATTCCTACGCAGATGATTCTACTAAATCAGTCATGTTATATTTATCCCAGATATTCCTACGCAGATGATTCTACTAAATCAGTCATGTTATATTTATCCCAGATATTCCTACGCAGATGATTCTACTTAATCAGTCATGTTATATTTATCCCAGATATTCCTACGCAGATGATTCTACTAAATCAGTCATGTTATATTTATCGCAGACATTCCTACGTAGATGATTCTACTAAATCAGTCATGTTATATTTATCCCAGATATTCTTACGCAGATGATTCTACTAAATCAGTCATGTTATATTTATCGCAGACATTCCTACGTAGATGATTCTACTAAATCAGTCATGTTATATTTATCCCAGATATTCCTACGCAGATGATTCTACTAAATCATTCATGTTATATTTATCCCAGACATTCCTACGTAGATGATTCTACTAAATCAGTCATGTTATATTTATCCCAGATATTCCTACGCAGATGATTCTACTAAATCAGTCATGTTATATTTATCGCAGACATTCCTACGTAGATGATTCTACTAAATCAGTCATGTTATATTTATCCCAGACATTCCTACGCAGATGATTCTACTAAATCAGTCATGTTATATTTATCCCAGATATTCCTACGCAGATGATTCTACTAAATCATTCATGTTATATTTATCCCAGACATTCCTACGTAGATGATTCTACTAAATCAGTCATGTTATATTTATCCCAGATATTCCTACGCAGATGATTCTACTAAATCAGTCATGTTATATATATCCCAGATATTCCTACGCAGATGATTCTACTAAATCAGTCATGTTATATTTATCCCGCACATTCCTACGTAGATGATTCTACTAAATCAGTCATGTTATATTTATCCCAGACATTCCTACGTAGATGATTCTACTAAATCAGTCATGTTATATTTATCCCAGATATTCCTACGCAGATGATTCTACTAAATCAGTCATGTTATATTTATCCCAGACATTTCTACGCAGATGATTCTACTAAATCAGTCATGTTATATTTATCCCAGACATTCCTACGCAGATGATTCTACTAAATCAGTTATGTTATATTTATCCCAAACATTTCTACGCAGATGTTTCTACCAAACCAATCATGTTATATTTATCCCACAAATTTCTACACAGATGTTTCTACCAAACCAATCATGTTATATTTATCCCACAAATTCCTACACAGATGTTTCTACCAAACCAATCATGTTATATTTATCCCACAAATTCCTACACAGATGTTTCTACCAAACCAATCATGTTATATTTATCCCACAAATTCCTACACAGATGTTTCTACCAAACCAATCATGTTATATTTATCCCACAAATTCCTACACAGATGTTTCTACCAAACCAATCATGTTATATTTATCCCAGACATTCCTACGCAGATGATTCTACTAAATCAGTCATGTTATATTTATCCCAGACATTCCTACACAGATGATTCTACTAAATCAGTCATGTTATATTTATCCCAGACATTCCTACGCAGATGATTGTACTAAATCAGTCATGTTATATTTATCCCAGATATTACTACGCAGATGATTGTACTAAATCAGTCATGTTATATTTATCCCAGACATTCCTACACAGATGATTCTACTAAATCAGTCATGTTATATTTATCCCAGATATTCCTACGCAGATGATTCTACTAAATCAGTCATGTTATATTTATCCCAGACATTCCTACGCAGATGATTCCACTAAATCAGATATGTTATATTTATCCCAGACATTCCAACGCAGATGATTCTACTAAATCAGTCATGTTATATTTATCGCTGACATTCCTACGTAGATGATTCTACTTAATCAGTCATGTTATATTTATCGCAGATATTTCTACGTAGATGATTCTACTAAATCAGTCATGTTATATTTATCGCAGATATTTCTACGTAGATGTTTCTACTAAATCAGTCATGTTATATTTATCCCAAATATTCCTACGCAGATGATTCTACTAAATCAGTCATGTTATATTTATCCCAGATGTTCCTACGCAGATGTTTCTACTAAATCAGTCATGTTATATTTATCCCAGATATTCCTACGCAGATGATTCTACTCAATCAGTCATGTTATATTTATCGCAGACATTCCTACGTAGATGATTCTACTAAATCAGTCATGTTATATTTATCCCAGATATTCCTACGCAGATGATTCTACTAAATCAGTCATGTTATATTTATCGCAGACATTCCTACGTAGATGATTCTACTAAATCAGTCATGTTATATTTATCCCAGATATTCCTACACAGATGTTTCTACCAAACCAATCATGTTTTATTTATCCCAGATATTTCTACACAGACGATTCTACTAAATCAGTCATGTTATATTTATCCCAGATATTCCTACGCAGATGATTCTACTAAATCAGTCATGTTATATTTATCGCAGACATTCCTACGTAGATGATTCTACTGAATCAGTCATGTTATATTTAACCCAGATATTCCTACACAGATGTTTCTACCAAACCAATCATGTTTTATTTATCCCAGATATTTCTACGCAGATGATTCTACTAAATCAGTCATGTTATATTTTTCGCAGACATTCCTACGTAGATGATTCTACCAAATTAGTCATGTTATATTTATCCCAGATATTCCTACGCAGATGATTCTACTAAATCAGTCATGTTATATTTATCCCAGATATTCCTACGCAGATGATTCTACTAAATCAGTCATGTTATATTTATCGCAGACATTCCTACGTAGATGATTCTACTAAATCGGTCATGTTATATTTATCCCAGATATTCCTACGCAGATGATTCTACTTAATCGGTCATGTTATATTTATCCCAGATATTCCTACGCAGATGTTTCTACTAAATCAGTCATGTTATATTTATCCCAGATATTCCTACGCAGATGATTCTACTAAATCAGTCATGTTATATTTATCCCAGATATTCCTACGCAGATGATTCTACTAAATCAGTCATGTTATATTTATCCCAGATATTCCTTCGCAGATGATTCTACTTAATCAGTCATGTTATATTTATCCCAGATATTCCTACGCAGATGATTCTACTAAATCAGTCATGTTATATTTATCGCAGACATTCCTACGTAGATGATTCTACTAAATCAGTCATGTTATATTTATCCCAGATATTCTTACGCAGATGATTCTACTAAATCAGTCATGTTATATTTATCGCAGACATTCCTACGTAGATGATTCTACTAAATCAGTCATGTTATATTTATCCCAGATATTCCTACGCAGATGATTCTACTAAATCATTCATGTTATATTTATCCCAGACATTCCTACGTAGATGATTCTACTAAATCAGTCATGTTATATTTATCCCAGATATTCCTACGCAGATGATTCTACTAAATCAGTCATGTTATATTTATCGCAGACATTCCTACGTAGATGATTCTACTAAATCAGTCATGTTATATTTATCCCAGACATTCCTACGCAGATGATTCTACTAAATCAGTCATGTTATATTTATCCCAGATATTCCTACGCAGATGATTCTACTAAATCATTCATGTTATATTTATCCCAGACATTCCTACGTAGATGATTCTACTAAATCAGTCATGTTATATTTATCCCAGATATTCCTACGCAGATGATTCTACTAAATCAGTCATGTTATATATATCCCAGATATTCCTACGCAGATGATTCTACTAAATCAGTCATGTTATATTTATCCCACAAATTCCTACGTAGATGATTCTACTAAATCAGTCATGTTATATTTATCCCTGATATTTCTACACAGACGATTCTACTAAATCAGTCATGTTATATTTATCCCAGATATTCCTACGCAGATAATTCTACTTAATCGGTCATGTTATATTTATCCCAGATATTCCTACGCAGATGATTCTACTAAATCAGTCATGTTATATTTATCCCAGATATTCCTACGCAGATGATTCTACTAAATCAGTCATGTTATATTTATCCCAGACATTTCTACGTAGATGATTCTACTAAATCAGTCATGTTATATTTATCCCAGATATTCCTACGCAGATGATTCTACTAAATCAGTCATGTTATATTTATCCCAGACATTTCTACGCAGATGATTCTACTAAATCAGTCATGTTATATTTATCCCAGACATTCCTACGCAGATGATTCTACTAAATCAGTTATGTTATATTTATCCCAAACATTTCTACGCAGATGTTTCTACCAAACCAATCATGTTATATTTATCCCACAAATTTCTACACAGATGTTTCTACCAAACCAATCATGTTATATTTATCCCACAAATTCCTACACAGATGTTTCTACCAAACCAATCATGTTATATTTATCCCACAAATTCCTACACAGATGTTTCTACCAAACCAATCATGTTATATTTATCCCAGACATTCCTACGCAGATGATTCTACTAAATCAGTCATGTTATATTTATCCCAGACATTCCTACACAGATGATTCTACTAAATCAGTCATGTTATATTTATCCCAGACATTCCTACGCAGATGATTGTACTAAATCAGTCATGTTATATTTATCCCAGATATTACTACGCAGATGATTGTACTAAATCAGTCATGTTATATTTATCCCAGACATTCCTACACAGATGATTCTACTAAATCAGTCATGTTATATTTATCCCAGATATTCCTACGCAGATGATTCTACTAAATCAGTCATGTTATATTTATCCCAGACATTCCTACGCAGATGATTCCACTAAATCAGATATGTTATATTTATCCCAGACATTCCAACGCAGATGATTCTACTAAATCAGTCATGTTATATTTATCGCTGACATTCCTACGTAGATGATTCTACTTAATCAGTCATGTTATATTTATCGCAGATATTTCTACGTAGATGATTCTACTAAATCAGTCATGTTATATTTATCGCATATATTTCTACGTAGATGTTTCTACTAAATCAGTCATGTTATATTGATCCCAAATATTCCTACGCAGATGATTCTACTAAATCAGTCATGTTATATTTATCCCAGATGTTCCTACGCAGATGTTTCTACTAAATCAGTCATGTTATATTTATCCCAGATATTCCTACGCAGATGATTCTACTCAATCAGTCATGTTATATTTATCGCAGACATTCCTACGTAGATGATTCTACTAAATCAGTCATGTTATATTTATCCCAGATATTCCTACGCAGATGATTCTACTAAATCAGTCATGTTATATTTATCGCAGACATTCCTACGTAGATGATTCTACTAAATCAGTCATGTTATATTTATCCCAGATATTCCTACACAGATGTTTCTACCAAACCAATCATGTTTTATTTATCCCAGATATTTCTACACAGACGATTCTACTAAATCAGTCATGTTATATTTATCCCAGATATTCCTACGCAGATGATTCTACTAAATCAGTCATGTTATATTTATCGCAGACATTCCTACGTAGATGATTCTACTGAATCAGTCATGTTATATTTAACCCAGATATTCCTA
Source organism: Tegillarca granosa (assembly GCA_029721355.1). NCBI lineage: Eukaryota > Metazoa > Mollusca > Bivalvia > Arcoida > Arcidae > Tegillarca > Tegillarca granosa. The sequence goes on from CM056611.1 coordinate 742,471, forward strand.
CACAGATGTTTCTACCAAACCAATCATGTTTTATTTATCCCAGATATTTCTACGCAGATGATTCTACTAAATCAGTCATGTTATATTTTTCGCAGACATTCCTACGTAGATGATTCTACCAAATTAGTCATGTTATATTTATCCCAGATATTCCTACGCAGATGATTCTACTAAATCAGTCATGTTATATTTATCCCAGATATTCCTACGCAGATGATTCTACTAAATCAGTCATGTTATATTTATCGCAGACATTCCTACGTAGATGATTCTACTAAATCGGTCATGTTATATTTATCCCAGATATTCCTACGCAGATGATTCTACTTAATCGGTCATGTTATATTTATCCCAGATATTCCTACGCAGATGTTTCTACTAAATCAGTCATGTTATATTTATCCCAGATATTCCTACGCAGATGATTCTACTAAATCAGTCATGTTATATTTATCCCAGATATTCCTACGCAGATGATTCTACTAAATCAGTCATGTTATATTTATCCCAGATATTCCTTCGCAGATGATTCTACTTAATCAGTCATGTTATATTTATCCCAGATATTCCTACGCAGATGATTCTACTAAATCAGTCATGTTATATTTATCGCAGACATTCCTACGTAGATGATTCTACTAAATCAGTCATGTTATATTTATCCCAGATATTCTTACGCAGATGATTCTACTAAATCAGTCATGTTATATTTATCGCAGACATTCCTACGTAGATGATTCTACTAAATCAGTCATGTTATATTTATCCCAGATATTCCTACGCAGATGATTCTACTAAATCATTCATGTTATATTTATCCCAGACATTCCTACGTAGATGATTCTACTAAATCAGTCATGTTATATTTATCCCAGATATTCCTACGCAGATGATTCTACTAAATCAGTCATGTTATATTTATCGCAGACATTCCTACGTAGATGATTCTACTAAATCAGTCATGTTATATTTATCCCAGACATTCCTACGCAGATGATTCTACTAAATCAGTCATGTTATATTTATCCCAGATATTCCTACGCAGATGATTCTACTAAATCATTCATGTTATATTTATCCCAGACATTCCTACGTAGATGATTCTACTAAATCAGTCATGTTATATTTATCCCAGATATTCGTACGCAGATGATTCTACTAAATCAGTCATGTTATATATATCCCAGATATTCCTACGCAGATGATTCTACTAAATCAGTCATGTTATATTTATCCCGCACATTCCTACGTAGATGATTCTACTAAATCAGTCATGTTATATTTATCCCTGATATTTCTACACAGACGATTCTACTAAATCAGTCATGTTATATTTATCCCAGATATTCCTACGCAGATAATTCTACTTAATCGGTCATGTTATATTTATCCCAGATATTCCTACGCAGATGATTCTACTAAATCAGTCATGTTATATTTATCCCAGATATTCCTACGCAGATGATTCTACTAAATCAGTCATGTTATATTTATCCCAGACATTTCTACGTAGATGATTCTACTAAATCAGTCATGTTATATTTATCCCAGATATTCCTACGCAGATGATTCTACTAAATCAGTCATGTTATATTTATCCCAGACATTTCTACGCAGATGATTCTACTAAATCAGTCATGTTATATTTATCCCAGACATTCCTACGCAGATGATTCTACTAAATCAGTTATGTTATATTTATCCCAAACATTTCTACGCAGATGTTTCTACCAAACCAATCATGTTATATTTATCCCACAAATTTCTACACAGATGTTTCTACCAAACCAATCATGTTATATTTATCCCACAAATTCCTACACAGATGTTTCTACCAAACCAATCATGTTATATTTATCCCACAAATTCCTACACAGATGTTTCTACCAAACCAATCATGTTATATTTATCCCAGACATTCCTACGCAGATGATTCTACTAAATCAGTCATGTTATATTTATCCCAGACATTCCTACACAGATGATTCTACTAAATCAGTCATGTTATATTTATCCCAGACATTCCTACGCAGATGATTGTACTAAATCAGTCATGTTATATTTATCCCAGATATTACTACGCAGATGATTGTACTAAATCAGTCATGTTATATTTATCCCAGACATTCCTACACAGATGATTCTACTAAATCAGTCATGTTATATTTATCCCAGATATTCCTACGCAGATGATTCTACTAAATCAGTCATGTTATATTTATCCCAGACATTCCTACGCAGATGATTCCACTAAATCAGATATGTTATATTTATCCCAGACATTCCAACGCAGATGATTCTACTAAATCAGTCATGTTATATTTATCGCTGACATTCCTACGTAGATGATTCTACTTAATCAGTCATGTTATATTTATCGCAGATATTTCTACGTAGATGATTCTACTAAATCAGTCATGTTATATTTATCGCAGATATTTCTACGTAGATGTTTCTACTAAATCAGTCATGTTATATTTATCCCAAATATTCCTACGCAGATGATTCTACTAAATCAGTCATGTTATATTTATCCCAGATGTTCCTACGCAGATGTTTCTACTAAATCAGTCATGTTATATTTATCCCAGATATTCCTACGCAGATGATTCTACTCAATCAGTCATGTTATATTTATCGCAGACATTCCTACGTAGATGATTCTACTAAATCAGTCATGTTATATTTATCCCAGATATTCCTACGCAGATGATTCTACTAAATCAGTCATGTTATATTTATCGCAGACATTCCTACGTAGATGATTCTACTAAATCAGTCATGTTATATTTATCCCAGATATTCCTACACAGATGTTTCTACCAAACCAATCATGTTTTATTTATCCCAGATATTTCTACACAGACGATTCTACTAAATCAGTCATGTAATATTTATCCCAGATATTCCTACGCAGATGATTCTACTAAATCAGTCATGTTATATTTATCGCAGACATTCCTACGTAGATGATTCTACTGAATCAGTCATGTTATATTTAACCCAGATATTCCTACACAGATGTTTCTACCAAACCAATCATGTTTTATTTATCCCAGATATTTCTACGCAGATGATTCTACTAAATCAGTCATGTTATATTTTTCGCAGACATTCCTACGTAGATGATTCTACCAAATTAGTCATGTTATATTTATCCCAGACATTCCTACGCAGATGATTCTACTAAATCAGTCATGTTATATTTATCCCAGACATTCCTACGCAGATGATTCTACTAAATCAGTCATGTTATATTTCTCCCAGATATTCCTACGCAGATGATTCTACTAAATCAGCCATGTTATATTTATCCCAGACATTCTTACACAGATGATTCTACTTAACCAATCATGTTATATTTATCCCAGACATTTCTACGCAGATGTTTCTACCAAACCAATCATGTTATATTTATCCCACAAATTCCTACACAGATGTTTCTACCAAACCAATCATGTTATATTTATCCCACAAATTTCTACACAGATGTTTCTACCAAACCAATCATGTTATATTTATCCCACAAATTCCTACACAGATGTTTCTGCCAAACCAATCATGTTATATTTATCCCAGACATTCCTACGCAGATGATTCTACTAAATCAGTCATGTTATATTTATCCCAGACATTCCTACACAGATGATTCTACTAAATCAGTCATGTTATATTTATCCCAGATATTCCTACACAGATGTTTCTACCAAACCAATCATGTTTTATTTATCCCAGATATTTCTACACAGACGATTCTACTAAATCAGTCATGTTATATTTATCCCAGATATTCCTACGCAGATGATTCTACTAAATCAGTCATGTTATATTTATCGCAGACATTCCTACGTAGATGATTCTACTGAATCAGTCATGTTATATTTATCCCAGATATTCCTACACAGATGTTTCTACCAAACCAATCATGTTTTATTTATCCCAGATATTCCTACGCAGATGATTCTACTAAATCAGTCATGTTATATTTATCGCAGACATTCCTACGTAGATGATTCTACTAAATCAGTCATGTTATATATATCCCAGATATTCCTACGCAGATGATTCTACTAAATCAGTCATGTTATATTTTTCGCAGACATTCCTACGTAGATGATTCTACCAAATCAGTCATGTTATATTTATCCCAGACATTCCTACGCAGATGATTCTACTAAATCAGTCATGTTATATTTATCCCAGACATTCCTACGCAGATGATTCTACTAAATCAGTCATGTTATATTTATCCCAGATATTCCTACGTAGATGATTCTACTAAATCAGCCATGTTATATTTATCCCAGACATTCTTACACAGATGATTCTACTTAACCAATCATGTTATATTTATCCCAGACATTTCTACGCAGATGTTTCTACCAAACCAATCATGTTATATTTATCCCACAAATTCCTACACAGATGTTTCTACCAAACCAATCATGTTATATTTATCCCACAAATTCCTACACAGATGTGTCTACCAAACCAATCATGTTATATTTATCCCACAAATTCCTACACAGATGTTTCTGCCAAACCAATCATGTTATATTTATCCCAGACATTCCTACGCAGATGATTCTACTAAATCAGTCATGTTATATTTATCCCAGACATTCCTACACAGATGATTCTACTAAATCAGTCATGTTATATTTATCCCAGATATTTCTACGCAGATGATTCTACTAAATCAGTCATGTTATATTTATCCCAGATATTCCTACGCAGATGATTCTACTAAATCAGTCATGTTATATTTATCCCAGACATTTCTACGCAGATGATTCTACTAAATCAGTCATGTTATATTTATCCCAGACATTCCTACGCAGATGATTCTACTAAATCAGTTATGTTATATTTATCCCAAACATTTCTACGCAGATGTTTCTACCAAACCAATCATGTTATATTTATCCCACAAATTTCTACACAGATGTTTCTACCAAACCAATCATGTTATATTTATCCCACAAATTCCTACACAGATGTTTCTACCAAACCAATCATGTTATATTTATCCCACAAATTCCTACACAGATGTTTCTACCAAACCAATCATGTTATATTTATCCCAGACATTCCTACGCAGATGATTCTACTAAATCAGTCATGTTATATTTATCCCAGACATTCCTACACAGATGATTCTACTAAATCAGTCATGTTATATTTATCCCAGACATTCCTACGCAGATGATTGTACTAAATCAGTCATGTTATATTTATCCCAGATATTACTACGCAGATGATTGTACTAAATCAGTCATGTTATATTTATCCCAGACATTCCTACACAGATGATTCTACTAAATCAGTCATGTTATATTTATCCCAGATATTCCTACGCAGATGATTCTACTAAATCAGTCATGTTATATTTATCCCAGACATTCCTACGCAGATGATTCCACTAAATCAGATATGTTATATTTATCCCAGACATTCCAACGCAGATGATTCTACTAAATCAGTCATGTTATATTTATCGCTGACATTCCTACGTAGATGATTCTACTTAATCAGTCATGTTATATTTATCGCAGATATTTCTACGTAGATGATTCTACTAAATCAGTCATGTTATATTTATCGCAGATATTTCTACGTAGATGTTTCTACTAAATCAGTCATGTTATATTTATCCCAAATATTCCTACGCAGATGATTCTACTAAATCAGTCATGTTATATTTATCCCAGATGTTCCTACGCAGATGTTTCTACTAAATCAGTCATGTTATATTTATCCCAGATATTCCTACGCAGATGATTCTACTCAATCAGTCATGTTATATTTATCGCAGACATTCCTACGTAGATGATTCTACTAAATCAGTCATGTTATATTTATCCCAGATATTCCTACGCAGATGATTCTACTAAATCAGTCATGTTATATTTATCGCAGACATTCCTACGTAGATGATTCTACTAAATCAGTCATGTTATATTTATCCCAGATATTCCTACACAGATGTTTCTACCAAACCAATCATGTTTTATTTATCCCAGATATTTCTACACAGACGATTCTACTAAATCAGTCATGTTATATTTATCCCAGATATTCCTACGCAGATGATTCTACTAAATCAGTCATGTTATATTTATCGCAGACATTCCTACGTAGATGATTCTACTGAATCAGTCATGTTATATTTAACCCAGATATTCCTACACAGATGTTTCTACCAAACCAATCATGTTTTATTTATCCCAGATATTTCTACGCAGATGATTCTACTAAATCAGTCATGTTATATTTTTCGCAGACATTCCTACGTAGATGATTCTACCAAATTAGTCATGTTATATTTATCCCAGACATTCCTACGCAGATGATTCTACTAAATCAGTCATGTTATATTTATCCCAGACATTCCTACGCAGATGATTCTACTAAATCAGTCATGTTATATTTCTCCCAGATATTCCTACGCAGATGATTCTACTAAATCAGCCATGTTATATTTATCCCAGACATTCTTACACAGATGATTCTACTTAACCAATCATGTTATATTTATCCCACAAATTCCTACACAGATGTTTCTGCCAAACCAATCATGTTATATTTATCCCAGACATTCCTACGCAGATGATTCTACTAAATCAGTCATGTTATATTTATCCCAGACATTCCTACACAGATGATTCTACTAAATCAGTCATGCTATATTTATCCCAGATATTCCTACACAGATGTTTCTACCAAACCAATCATGTTTTATTTATCCCAGATATTTCTACACAGACGATTCTACTAAATCAGTCATGTTATATTTATCCCAGATATTCCTACGCAGATGATTCTACTAAATCAGTCATGTTATATTTATCGCAGACATTCCTACGTAGATGATTCTACTGAATCAGTCATGTTATATTTATCCCAGATATTCCTACACAGATGTTTCTACCAAACCAATCATGTTTTATTTATCCCAGATATTCCTACGCAGATGATTCTACTAAATCAGTCATGTTATATTTATCGCAGACATTCCTACGTAGATGATTCTACTAAATCAGTCATGTTATATATATCCCAGATATTCCTACGCAGATGATTCTACTAAATCAGTCATGTTATATTTTTCGCAGACATTCCTACGTAGATGATTCTACCAAATCAGTCATGTTATATTTATCCCAGACATTCCTACGCAGATGATTCTACTAAATCAGTCATGTTATATTTATCCCAGACATTCCTACGCAGATGATTCTACTAAATCAGTCATGTTATATTTATCCCAGATATTCCTACGTAGATGATTCTACTAAATCAGCCATGTTATATTTATCCCAGACATTCTTACACAGATGATTCTACTTAACCAATCATGTTATATTTATCCCAGACATTTCTACGCAGATGTTTCTACCAAACCAATCATGTTATATTTATCCCACAAATTCCTACACAGATGTTTCTACCAAACCAATCATGTTATATTTATCCCACAAATTCCTACACAGATGTGTCTACCAAACCAATCATGTTATATTTATCCCACAAATTCCTACACAGATGTTTCTGCCAAACCAATCATGTTATATTTATCCCAGACATTCCTACGCAGATGATTCTACTAAATCAGTCATGTTATATTTATCCCAGACATTCCTACACAGATGATTCTACTAAATCAGTCATGTTATATTTATCCCAGATATTTCTACGCAGATGATTCTACTAAATCAGTCATGTTATATTTATCCCAGATATTCCTACGCAGATGATTCTACTAAATCAGTCATGTTATATTTATCCCAGACATTTCTACGCAGATGATTCTACTAAATCAGTCATGTTATATTTATCCCAGACATTCCTACGCAGATGATTCTACTAAATCAGTTATGTTATATTTATCCCAAACATTTCTACGCAGATGTTTCTACCAAACCAATCATGTTATATTTATCCCACAAATTTCTACACAGATGTTTCTACCAAACCAATCATGTTATATTTATCCCACAAATTCCTACACAGATGTTTCTACCAAACCAATCATGTTATATTTATCCCACAAATTCCTACACAGATGTTTCTACCAAACCAATCATGTTATATTTATCCCAGACATTCCTACGCAGATGATTCCACTAAATCAGTCATGTTATATTTATCCCAGACATTCCTACACAGATGATTCTACTAAATCAGTCATGTTATATTTATCCCAGACATTCCTACGCAGATGATTGTACTAAATCAGTCATGTTATATTTATCCCAGATATTACTACGCAGATGATTGTACTAAATCAGTCATGTTATATTTATCCCAGACATTCCTACACAGATGATTCTACTAAATCAGTCATGTTATATTTATCCCAGATATTCCTACGCAGATGATTCTACTAAATCAGTCATGTTATATTTATCCCAGACATTCCTACGCAGATGATTCCACTAAATCAGATATGTTATATTTATCCCAGACATTCCAACGCAGATGATTCTACTAAATCAGTCATGTTATATTTATCGCTGACATTCCTACGTAGATGATTCTACTTAATCAGTCATGTTATATTTATCGCAGATATTTCTACGTAGATGATTCTACTAAATCAGTCATGTTATATTTATCGCAGATATTTCTACGTAGATGTTTCTACTAAATCAGTCATGTTATATTTATCCCAAATATTCCTACGCAGATGATTCTACTAAATCAGTCATGTTATATTTATCCCAGATGTTCCTACGCAGATGTTTCTACTAAATCAGTCATGTTATATTTATTCCAGATATTCCTACGCAGATGATTCTACTCAATCAGTCATGTTATATTTATCGCAGACATTCCTACGTAGATGATTCTACTAAATCAGTCATATTATATTTATCCCAGATATTCCTACGCAGATGATTCTACTAAATCAGTCATGTTATATTTATCGCAGACATTCCTACGTAGATGATTCTACTAAATCAGTCATGTTATATTTATCCCAGATATTCCTACACAGATGTTTCTACCAAACCAATCATGTTTTATTTATCCCAGATATTTCTACACAGACGATTCTACTAAATCAGTCATGTTATATTTATCGCAGACATTCCTACGTAGATGATTCTACCAAATTAGTCATGTTATATTTATCCCAGACATTCCTACGCAGATGATTCTACTAAATCAGTCATGTTATATTTATCCCAGACATTCCTACGCAGATGATTCTACTAAATCAGTCATGTTATATTTATCCCAGATATTCCTACGCGGATGATTCTACTAAATCAGCCATGTTATATTTATCCCAGACATTCTTACACAGATGATTCTACTTAGCCAATCATGTTATATTTATCCCAGACATTTCTACGCAGATGTTTCTACCAAACCAATCATGTTATATTTATCCCACAAATTCCTACACAGATGTTTCTACCAAACCAATCATGTTATATTTATCCCACAAATTTCTACACAGATGTTTCTACCACACCAATCATGTTATATTTATCCCACAAATTCCTACACAGATGTTTCTGCCAAACCAATCATGTTATATTTATCCCAGACATTCCTACGCAGATGATTCTACTAAATCAGTCATGTTATATTTATCCCAGACATTCCTACACAGATGATTCTACTAAATCAGTCATGTTATATTTATCCCAGATATTCCTACACAGATGTTTCTACCAAACCAATCATGTTTTATTTATCCCAGATATTTCTACACAGACGATTCTGCTAAATCAGTCATGTTATATTTATCCCAGATATTCCTACGCAGATGATTCTACTAAATCAGTCATGTTATATTTATCGCAGACATTCCTACGTAGATGATTCTACTGAATCAGTCATGTTATATTTATCCCAGATATTCCTACACAGATGTTTCTACCAAACCAATCATGTTTTATTTATCCCAGATATTCCTACGCAGATGATTCTACAAAATCAGTCATGTTATATTTATCGCAGACATTCCTACGTAGATGATTCTACTAAATCAGTCATGTTATATATATCCCAGATATTCCTACGCAGATGATTCTACTAAATCAGTCATGTTATATTTTTCGCAGACATTCCTACGTAGATGATTCTACCAAATCAGTCATGTTATATTTATCCCAGACATTCCTACGCAGATGATTCTACTAAATCAGTCATGTTATATTTATCCCAGACATTCCTACGCAGATGATTCTACTAAATCAGTCATGTTATATTTATCCCAGATATTCCTACGCAGATGATTCTACTAAATCAGCCATGTTATATTTATCCCAGACATTCTTACACAGATGATTCTACTTAACCAATCATGTTATATTTATCCCAGACATTTCTACGCAGATGTTTCTACCAAACCAATCATGTTATATTTATCCCACAAATTCCTACACAGATGTTTCTACCAAACCAATCATGTTATATTTATCCCACAAATTCCTACACAGATGTGTCTACCAAACCAATCATGTTATATTTATCCCACAAATTCCTACACAGATGTTTCTGCCAAACCAATCATGTTATATTTATCCCAGACATTCCTACGCAGATGATTCTACTAAATCAGTCATGTTATATTTATCCCAGACATTCCTACACAGATGATTCTACTAAATCAGTCATGTTATATTTATCCCAGATATTTCTACGCAGATGATTCTACTAAATCAGTCATGTTATATTTATCCCAGACATTCCTACGCAGATGATTCTACTAAATCAGTCATGTTATATTTATCGCAGACATTCCTACGTAGATGATTCTACTAAATCAGTAATGTTATATTCATCCCCGACATTCCTACGCAAATGATTCTACTAAATCAGTAATGTTATATTTATCCCAGACATTCCTACGCAGATGATTCTACTAAATCAGTCATGTGATATTTATCCCAGACATTCCTACGCAGATGATTCTACTAAATCAGTGATGTGATATTTATCCCAGACATATTCCTACGCAGATGATTCTACTAAATCAGTCATGTTATATTTATCCCAGACATTCCTACGCAGATGATTCTACTAAATCAGTCATGTTATATTTATCCCAGACATTCCTACGCAGATGATTCTACTAAATCAGTCATGTTATATTTATCCCAGACATTCCTACGCAGATGTTTCTACTAAATCAGTCATGTTATATTTATCCCAGACATTCCTACGCAGATGATTCTACTAAATCAGTCATTTTATATTTATCCCAGACATTCCTACGCAGATGATTCTACTAAATCAGTCATGTTATATTTATCCCAGACATTCCTACGCAGATGATTGTACTAAATCAGTCATGTTATATTTATCCCAGATATTACTACACAGATGATTGTACTAAATCAGTCATGTTATATTTATCCCAGACATTCCTACGCAGATGATTCTACTAAATCAGTCATGTTATATTTATCCCAGACATTCCTACGCAGATGTTTCTACTAAATCAGTCATGTTATATTTATCCCAGACATTCCTACGCAGATGATTCTACTAAATCAGTCATGTTATATTTATCCCAGACATTCCTACGCAGATGATTCTACTAATTCAGTCATGTTATATTTATCCCAGACATTCCTACGCAGATGATTCTACTAAATCAGTCATGTTATATTTATCCCAGACATTCCTACGCAGATGATTCTACTAAATCAGTCATGTTATAATTATTCCAGACATTCCTACGCAGATGTTTCTACTAAATCAGTCATGTTATATTTATCCCAGACATTCCTACGCAGATGATTCTACTAAATCAGTCATGTTATATTTATTCCAGACATTCCTACGCAGATGATTCTTCTAAATCAGTTATGTTATATTTATCCCAGACATTCCTACGCAGATGATTGTACTAAATCAGTCATGTTATATTTATCCCAGATATTCCTACGCAGATGATTCTACTAAATCAGTCATGTTATATTTATCCCAGACATTCCTACGCAGATGATTCTACTAAATCAGTCATGTTATATTTATCCCAGACATTCCTACGCAGATGATTCTACTAAATCAGTCATGTTATATTTATCCCAGACATTCCTACGCAGATGATTCTACTAAATCAGTCATGTTATATTTAGCCCAGATATTACTACGCAGATGATTCTACTAAATCAGTCATGTTATATTTAGCCCAGATATTACTACGCAGATGATTGTACTAAATCAGTCATGTTATATTTATCCCAGATATTCCTACGCAGATGATTGTACTAAATCAGTCATGTTATATTTATCCCAGATATTACTACGCAGATGATTGTACTAAATCAGTCATGTTATATTTATCCCAGATATTACTACGCAGATGATTGTACTAAATCAGTCATGTTATATTTATCCCAGACATTCCTACGCAGATGATTCTACTTAACCAATCATGTTATATTTATCCCAGACATTTCTACGCAGATGATTCTACCAAACCAATCATGTTATATTTATCCCAGATATTACTACGCAGATGATTGTACTAAATCAGTCATGTTATATTTATCCCAGATATTCCTACGCAGATGATTCTACCAAATTAGTCATGTTATATTTATCCCAGACATTTCTACGCAGATGATTCTACTAAATCAGTCATGTTTTATTTATCCCAGACATTTCTACGCAGATGATTCTACTAAATCAGTCATGTTTTATTTATCCCAGACATTTCTACGCAGATGATTCTACTAAATCAGTCATGTTATATTTATCCCAGATATTCCTACGCAGATGTTTCTACTAAATCAGTCATGTTATATTTATCCCAGATATTCCTACGCAGATTTTTCTACTAAATTAGTCATGTTATATTTATCCCAGATATTCCTACGCAGATGATTCTACCAAACCAATCATGTTATATTTTCCCAGATATTCCTACGCAGATGATTCTACTAAACCAATCACGTTATATTTATCCCAGATATTCCTACGCAGATGATTCTACCAAACCATTCATGTTATATTTATCCCAAATATTCCTACGTAGATGAATCCACCAAACCAATCATGTTATATTTATCCCAGACATTCCTACGAAGATGAATCTACCAAACCAATCATGTTATATTTATTTCAGATATTCCTACGCAGATGATCCCACAAAACATTATTATCTGGATTTAGTTGATGACTCAGACTCCAAACATAAAGATGGAAATATATACGAAGATGTAGAAGAAAGTAAGTACATAGATCTACATGATGGAAGTTCAAATTGATGACAAAGCATTATCTAGTGGTAAAATGCGTAAAATAATGGTATTTCGTACTAATAGTATTTCGCTTTTCGTATTTTCGAAATCTTTTTTCGTGTTTAATTTTATTCATTCATTTTTTCAATTATTTGAAATATTTTGTATGTTTGCAATAGCTTTTTCATATATATTCGCAATACAGTTTTTTTTATATGTATAGTAAAAAACAACCTGATTCTTATGCATCTTTGTGACGGTGCACATTGTCACCGCCGCAAATGTCGTCAATAGAATAACTTTTCAAAAATGCGAAATAACTTTTGTGAATATACGAAATAGTTTTTGCAAAAACGAAAACGTATTTCTGAATTTCCATAGTTTCATGTTCCCTTCACTATCAAATTTGATTTTGCACATGAAGCTAGTTAGACAGAAGGTGCTTGACCTTCCAAAGCTCCAAGCCTCATTTCCTTGATTGAAGTTCACGTTTCACCGAATTGGCCAGCTTTAAAAAGTTTTCATTTTTTTTTTTTTTTTTTTTTTGGGGGGGGGGGGTTAGGGTAGTTATTTGGATATGAAGTGGTATGCTTGTGGTTTTTTATTGGTAATTACATGAAATAACTTTTGCGAATGAAACGAAATACTATCGAAAAATACAAAGAATGTGGTTTTTTATTGGTAATTACATGAAATAACTTTTGCGAATGAAACGAAATACTATCGAAAAATACAAAGAAATAAAAAAATGTTTTCACACATACTGGCTAAGTAGTGGTGAATTATAGTACATAATTTTTTACACAATGAGTGATCATGTCATAATAAGCTCCTTTAATGTATGCTAGTTGTACTTATATGTAGAGATTGTTTGTTCCGCTTAGCTCATTTTTTAAGACACTGTCTTTCTTTTTTTAAACAGCTGGCGATGGTATTAACGTAAGCCGATCCTGATTTTCTCCAGGTATATCAGCAATGATTAAATCAAACAGCGTTTTGACGAAGATATTTTACGACTTTTTTATCCTTATATATAACTCTTTATATGAAATTAAAATTCAAGGAAAATGTAACGTTAATTAAGAATCTCATTTGTTGAACCTCAACTACATTTTTAAAAAATATTAAACGTTTATTTTAAAATGTCAATCTTTATATTTAGCAGGGTTTTTTTTTTATCTATATGGATTTCAAAATACATGGAAATGGAATTCACCAAAGTACCACGTGATACCTCATAGCGTTTGTGCGGGAAACTTATTTCTATTGACAACGGAATCGCATAAAGTTAGGTTTTCCCGTAATAACGACGTTTTAACGACGGGAATGTTTGACGTAGACGTTATCCATTTCATTCCGCACAAACGTTAGGAGGTATTGATCATGTGGTACGCTGGCGAGTTCCATTCCCTAAGTTACGCCATATTTTTTTTTCTGAATTACGACAAAATTTGTCAAATGTCAAATTCCCCAAATTACGTTATAAATGTCCTGAATTACGTAATAAATTTCCCGAAATACGTCATAATATTCCCGAATTATATTACAAATTTCCTGTATTTCGTTATAAATCTCTTGAATTACATCCTAAATGTTCTGAATTACAATAAATAAATAAATATAAAAAAAATCATATCTGATTAAAGAATTTATTATCACTATCTGCATCAATCTATATATATTATACAAATAAATTACAACTATGATTTCCTTTTATTCATTAAAAATTAAAGAAGTGCAGTTCATTAACATAACATTGAATTTATATCTAGTTTTTAGAAATTTGTTATTAATATTATGATAAAATATGAATAAATAATAATTAATAAAAAGCAAAATCCTTATTCATTATTTTTGTTGGTGACAAACACTAAAATAAATATAATTACAAATATTGGCTTGCACCTGACGGGTGAGGCTAAATAGACAGGAGGTGCTTACCTTTCCTGAGCACCCAACCTTACTTCCTTGATGGAAGTTTACGTGTGTAACTAAATTGGCCAGTTTTCGAAGTTTTTACTTTGTTTTTCGGGATTGTGATTTGGACATTGACTGGTATGTTTGTGTTTGGGATTGTGATTTAGACATGGACTGGTATGTTTGTGTCTGTGATTGTGATTTGGACATGGACTGGTATGTTTGTGTCTGTGATTGTGTTTTGGACATTGACTGGTATGTTTGTGTTTTATTTTTTGGTGTATTAGTCACAGGGCATTTTAACATTGATCCAGACGGTCAGATCCAAAATGTTGGAGTTCAAGTTAAAGAAAATTTTACCGAGGCAGTGAGTTCTTGGATAGAAGTGGAGTAATAATGCTTTTTCCTTATAAGACAATTACACTTAAATCGAGACGACCAGTCAGGGATGGTGAAGTGGAGTAACGTTTTTTTTTTGTACTCGTGGACAATTATTTCTCTTTCAACATTATCTTATTGTGTGCCTAATGCGAGTATCTAACTTAATCATGAATTAACCAATGTTCTGCTTTATCTTAAACACAACAGCAATCTATAAATACCAAAAACAGCAGAAATACCATATTTTGCAACAGTTTATTGAGTGAAAAAGACAGACAACAGGTACAACTTTTTTTTTCGTATCACATCACACTGCTTAATCAAAATTTGATCAACGCTAAAGGACGGGATGCGAAAACAGCTTTTGTTAACGGACATAGAAAAGGGACAGGGGGACCAAGAGACCTTTTAATCATGTAGTAAATACAACACAACTGTGCGTATCACATTTACCAAGTATCATAAAACCCTATTCAATTTTTAACATATGATAAAAAAAAGATCTGTCAGGTGTGTAACCAGAAACAAGTGTGCGTGTCTTTACTTTTTATACAATTTCTTGTATGCATGCATGAGTTTATTAAGGTCTTCTGGATCAAGATTGTCAATCTTAAATGGAGCAGTCTTTCCATTTTTTTGGAACTATCTCGTATTGTCCTTCCATATCTTGAAATCGAAGACTTTTTACAGTTAATATTGGAAATGGAATGGAGTGATAACTGGTAATATTTCCAACATTTCTATGGCATTCTTTGCAAAATAATTGACCCCTTCCACAACAAATATTGCTGTCGCTATAACCAGGTAATGGATTGGGCAAAATTTCTACGTATTTAAGAATATCTGGACAAACCACAGCGTGGTGATTCCCAGAGATTTTTTTAATGTTCACAGACAAACTTAGGAACTGAGAGCAATCTCCACACTGAAGTTTATACCTCCCATTAGCCTCTGGATCGCATTCATACAAAGCATCTCTACGGAATTTTGACGCTTTCTGAAGTGATAATAAACGATGTTCAAATTCTGTTCTACCATTATTAATTTCTTCCTGAAGTTCATTTATTGCTTTCTTCATCAACAACTCAGCAATGACATTCATTTCATGTCGCTTCTGCTATTTTCTGTCCTCCTAACGTGAGGTAAGAACTATCACCTGCTCTAGCTCTTCCTGGTAAAACAGAGAACATTTATGTTTTGACAAATTGTTCCATTTAATTACTGTATGACCTTCTATATATAAATAGGAAATGTAGCATAACAAATACATGTACTAACTGTATAAACATCAAAATGCAGAAAATAAGGACTTGTGATAGGTAACATTTACTTTAAACTTCATTGAAAAACCTAAACCAAATCTGAGGCATATAAATATACCTTAAAAAGCAATAAGCATGCTTTTGTTAATCTCTTTTAATAAATTCAATGATGGCAAAAGTTACTATCTTGAACCCTTTGAACTTTTTTAATATCTAGAGTTATTTAAAAACTGGTTATTTAAAAATATGTCATGAAAAATTAGTCCAAAAGTCCTCACCTCTTGCTTGGACCATTCCTATTACATTTGTTATATTTTCGTATCTGACCACAAGATTACACTTGGCAATGTCCAAACCTTCCTCTGCAATTGTCGTGGCAACTATTAACTTTATTTTACCATCACGAAACTGTGTTAAGACCCCAGACTGTTCATTTTTTGTCAGACCTGTAAAATTAATGAGCCTTGATGATATACTCGACAGGATTACACGGTCTCAGAAATTGATTTTTAATACATCTAAGGAATAGCACACAAGAACAATCGCCTCAGTGACTCAGATGTAAAGCAACCGCCATAAGAACAATAGGTCGTGCGTTCGACTTTATGCTTGGTCAGATATATGACTAAAAATATGTGAACTGCTTCCTGGCATGGTTCTCAGATGTTTAAATGATAGTATAATAACTGGTTTAACTGATGGAAGGATAAAGTGATTCAGGAAGTGGTGTCTTATATCATGTCAATATCTAACAGAGTGTAAGCCAGCTCCTTAAAGTTGACAAGAAGGAGCGGCTAATAGCTCGCTAAAGAATGGTACGATATATTTTACAGATTTAACAAATACTAAGTAAATGGCCATCTCCAATCAAACCAATGATGTTTATGCATTTGGTTCTGAATAATCAAACATGGTCAGAGTCTTGCCTAATTATTTATCAGGATAACTCTTAATCTATTTTATTTATGTCCTATTTCAGTAAGGAATGTTCAAACCAATAAAAATCATTAACTCCTTTTGTTACATTCAATTACACCTTTTGCTGAAATTATTTTGATATTTTGTTGGCACACATTATGTGCTCCTAAGATAAAAATATAGAAAAAAAAGATTTCTTTAGAAATTAGAGGTATAAAAGTTAATCCTGACCCAGATTAACTTTCCCCGTAGTAAAGGCAGTTTATTTAAAAACGTTCTTATTACTTCAGTACCTCTCAGGAGCTAGGATGTTTAGAATCGGTGATCTCAAAATCTTTCTGTTTTGTCATACATGGCTGTTTCTACCAACTGCTTATATTGTGCAGTTGTTTGTTCAGTCTGTTGCAAAGTAAAATGTATTTAGTAAATACTCAACAATAAAATAGGAGATTCTACATCGTGATACAAAACCTATTTGTTTTATTACTTAGTTTTACCAGTAGAAGACGTGTTTGTTCAGTATAGTTACCTCCTGTCTCAAAAGAAGCTTGAGCGCCAAAGAATGTCTCCGGATTAAGCTGCTTGAGCCTATCTGAGTCCTTCATCCAATCAACGATCGCTTTTCCTAAGTCTTTAGTTTTCACGAAGACTATTGCTCTCATATCGTGATTTCTCTGGTAAACATCGCATACAATACTTTCTAGTTCCATCAATTTAGGAATTTTCTTGATTCTGATCAGTTAAAAAGGTCTTGAATTGAGGCTGCATTGCTGTAATAAAAACAAAACATACAAAAGAATATAAGTCTTTACGACGAAGTCAAACCATTCAAAACGGTAAACAACGAAGAGGCAGACGACGAAGAGGCAGACAAACATGTTACGATAATTAGACTGAAAAGCTGTCTAGGACGTAGTTTACCCTAAACCTAAGAGACATAAGACCACTTGCTGACTGAAAACCAAATAAACAGTTAAATATTTATATAGAGATAACATCATTTATAAAACTATCATCAAGCACTGGTAATCATGTTCCGTTATAGTGTGATTATAATATTTTGATTACAAATCATTTTTTACATTAAATGAGTATTACAACTGGTATATAATTGGTATAGTATATAAAAATATGCACCTTATTATAGTAAGACTAGGCCAATCAAGGTTCTCAAAAAGTTTCATGTCGGTCATCATTGTATCAAAAACATTAACCTGGTTATAATTAAAGTCCTATGGTTTAATATTCCTTTCACTCTCATTTTTCATCTACGGTAACAGGTGTAACTTGCTAGACAGTAGGTGCTTACCCGATTGGAGCACCCAGGCATCACTTCCATGGTAGAGGTTCACGTTTCTTTAACTTAATAAGCCAGTATTCATAATATTACTCTTCTTTGGAGTGGAGTGGAGTGATTGTGTTTTACGCCCCAGTCAAGATTCTTTCACTTACTTCGAGGCGGTCAGTTCTGGGATGATAGAGGAAACCGGAGTACCCGGAGAAAACCACCGACAAACTTTCTCACACTAGGATCTGTCCCGAGTGGGATTCAAACCGTCGGCAGCGAGAAGCACTGTGATCCGTAAGCGCGCGCTTTAGACCACTCAGCCACTGAGGCCCCCCTACTTCGCTTTCGGATTGTGATTAAAACGTGGATGGGCGTGTGTGTGTTTAATTTTTTTCAACACTGAAGGTTTTATCTTAGCCAACTGAATAAAAATCTACCAAAGCAGATTTACTCAGGGCTTTGTGCATTTTGTGGTATGTTCTGACTGCACATTCATAACGCTGATTATGTAATTTTACTTATGAGGAATGATTTTCCGAAATGTGCACATCTGGCACATCAAAATTTGGCAGGTATTTGTTATATATTTCATACCTTTAGCATTAAATGTTTTTGAGACCACCATAAACATTAATAAAGTGCAGGGATTAGAATGAATAGTTACCGTTTATCCATTCCATCATTTTTGAGTCCAGCTTATGTTGTTTTGGTTTCGGTTTTTCCTTTATTGATCTGCAGATATATCCATAAGCATCAGATGTTCTGGCATCTCTGTATAAAATCAGAGCTCTGTTTAAAATCTTAAAAAATGAAAAAAAAGTTATATAAGTAAAAATCACTTTAGTATTACTAAGGCAAGAAATATGGATTGTAAGACAGGTAAACGTGTTTTTAGGTTTAATGAATAAAAAGTTGTTTACATCATTATCAAATTGTGTTAAAAAACGTAAATTCAAACCGGTTTCATATTGATGTTAAACCAAAAATTAAACAATTTCCTAAAACACAAAAACTACACTAAAATGTATAAATGTTACTTACATGCACATTTCGAAATATTATTCTTCATCAGTGATAATAGGGGCCGAAAATTTGATGCCATACGTGCACATTTCGAAATATTATTTTTCATCAGTGAAAATAGCGGCCGAAAATTTGGTATATAAAAAAGATAAATCTAACATTTGAAAAATGATGAATTCAAAGTTCAAAAATAAATGTATGGTTGAAACTTTAAAACAAAAGAAAAAACCTGTATCCGAAAAACAATGTATTTTTAATAACCAACGTTAAAAATAAAGGTCAAAGACAAAATATCAAAACAGATATTTAAAGAACACACTTATTACAAAATTTCCTACAAGTACAGTTAAAATCGCTGTTTAGTGTTGTTTTATATCACATAGAAATCTTTCAGTTATCCGTGATGTTAAATTTTCATTTATCTCAATCATTAAATTAACAAAAGAAGGTGCGATGCGTGAATGTGCAACTGATCTGCATTGTACTAGTGGGCACTAATGACATCCCTTAGAATGGTAATACCCTCGCCCGCACTGCCCCAGATAAACATCAGAGACCAGAGATCTCGTCCCGAGAAAAAGAAAAAAAAGGAAAAAACCTTTCTCACTAATAGTCGAACTGGTTCTAACCAACATCTGTAAGACGCCTTAGATTTAAATCTAAAACCTAAGCCATTCGGCCAACGGAGATCCTAGTAAGTTACACAGATCAAATACATGTATCAAAAATAGATTAAATATAAACAAAAACATTTTCTAAAATTCTGTATGAATTCGACAATACGATTCTATATTTTCCCAATGCCTTTAAATAATTGCTTTTCGTATTTAAACCAAATTTTAGATATTCATATCATATTACATCTAGGTATTTCCTGCTTGTTATATAGAAGTGATGGGCGTCTTTGTTGCCTATTATGTTGATATGTCTGAAGATTTCACCAATCCATTGTGTATACTGGTCCCCTCCCCGTTCTGCTGGTATTTTCTTTATCTTTTCCTTGCTTTCTTGGTCTTCAATGTATTTATCATCTGTATAATTAAATATAAAAAGATAAAACATCAAAATTGACAAAAAACAAAACATAAACGAAACAAACACGAAATCTTTGAAACCGCCTGTATCAGCAACTCCATTGGGGATCTATGATATAAATATGCAATCAATACATTGAATTCATATATATTGACCAGTTGAGAAAAAAACTTTGGTAAACTACGTATGACGAATTAATTCATTTACTGGTTAAACACAAACATACCGGTCCAGGTTAAAATCACAATCCCAAAAACACAAGCATACCAGTCCAAGTTCAAATGACAATTCCAAAAAAAACAAATATCCCAATGTTTGAAATTTATTTGAAAACTAAGGTCTGTTCCCTCATGCAAAGCATTCCTTAGCTGGATTTGGATTCATATAATTTTGGAACTTTGGATTTATTATTTTTCAACTGTTTGGAAAGCACCCGGCCTCACTTCCTTGATGGAAGTTCACGTGTATAACATGTTTTGCCAGTTTGCAAAGTTTTTGCTTTGTTTTTGAGATTGTGATATGGACAAGGACTGGTATGTTTGTTTTATTTTTTATATATACCAGTCCAAGTTCAAATCACAATCCCAAAAAAACACAAACATACCAGTCCAAGTTCAAATCACAACCCCCCCAAAAAGTTAACTCGATGCAAATGAACAAACGATCAGACTTACAATCAGAGAACTTAATTTCATTCTCCAGTATCTCCATCTGTGCTTCGATCAGTTTTCCAAATAAGTTGCTTTTCTCGTTCAGGAACAGTTCTTGTCTCTGAAAATGTGATATATATATATATATATATATATATATATATATATATATACAAGCCTGTTTCAGATCAGACTTGTGATCAAAATTGAACAAATGCAACATCAAATCAAATGCAAACATACCGGGTTATGTTCAATTCTTATTCAGAAAAAGGATAAAAGTAAATAAGATAATAAAAATTATAGTAATGAAAATATTGATTGAACTTGTAATGAGGAATATTTTATGGTTGACATTTAATGTTAATCTCAATATATATGAACTCTATACGTGTTTTTTTCTTGGCTTGTTTTTCACTTGTCTTTCATTGGTTGTTAGTTGAAACCGCTTTCTTGTATAAGTATTTATATATATTCTTAAATGTATATTAAAAAACGTCTTTCTTACCATCACAAGCTAATTGAACATGTTCTTTTAGTTCCTGTTCGCCTTTAAATGACCTAACAGTAGACACCACATGGACATCCAAATTCGACATTAACTGAACAATTTTTTCCTTTGCAACATTTTTTTCCTTTGATTTACCAATGTTCACTGATGCAGTCAAACCAATTATCTAACAAAAAATTAAGAAAACTTGGTTCATATGGAGTTTAAAAAGTTATTTTGCTAAAAATTGTCATAATCCTCATACATGAATAAGTTTGTGTGCATAAATAGTTAGAATTTGCTAAAATAAATGTTTCTACCGTATTATGGACAGCAGAAACACTTCAAAAGGTTTAACGCAACCACCGGTTTAATAGGGGTTAGTTGTCTGTAAAACAAAGTTGGTTCAATAAATCGCAAATATTTATATAATACTTTTTAAACTAAAACGTTGTTCAATAAAATGAATTCAAGAAAATTGAGTGATTAATGATTTCTTAAAACAATTGAGCTATTGTAACAATTACAATCTAGATCTTTCTAAAAAGTTTAGAATGCAATTTCAGATTTATTTTTTTCTTCTATTTCTTTAAGAAATTTGTTTTAAAGAAAACTGATGTTTTTTAACTTAAGCATATTCTTAAAATTTAAATTAAAAAAAAACATGTATCAGCTGCGCAATTGTTACATGGACTGGGATTTTCAATACCGGGTAGACGTGATATAAAGCAATTTATATTTTGTTGGACAACAAATATTAATACTCCTCGACTTTAAATGGATTATACAAACTTTTTAAAGAATACAAATTAAAACCTGAGGCAAGTTGATGTCTCGAGCATTGTCTTTAAGTTTAGCATCCATGTAAAACTCCATAATTTTGTTATAAGGATGTTTCTGTGCACAATGATGACATTCATCAAATATCACGAGTGTAAACGCGTTTATTGTCGTATCTTTCTCCATTAGTGAGTTTAGCCAAATCTGTGCCGTTACAATCAAAATATCACGCCTGTAATAAGACCAAATATATAATTTTGTTACATGTAATAACAAAACAAAACAAAAAAAAACAAAAAAAAAACAAATTTTAAAAAAATTTTAAAATTTAAAAAAAAGAGAGAGAACAATTTTGATCAAGCTTATCTTGTGAGAAGTGATTTTTTTCAATTTCTTCATATGCTTTTTCATGTCGGAAGACAATTATTACAAACGTAAGTGAATAACTGGTATATTAACAATAAAAATAAACCCGACATCTATACTTCTACAGCAAATGTCAATATATGATAAACATATTATACAAATCGTATCAATTTTCTTGATTTTCGTATAAAAGTAAAAGTTTTTCTAGTATGTCTTTCTTGTTTTTCATTACATGCATAATGCTCTCAAACTGTGCTTTTTAGCAATTTTAAATATGCAAAAACAAACCAAACTTCTGAATTTAGACAGAAAAAACACAATAAAAATAGTAGCAAAGACACAAAGATAAAAAGGCCTTAAACTTCAACCCTTAAATTGAACCTATTAAAAAAGTCAATCAACGAAATTTTCTTCACTGTTCATATTGTTCAGAAAAAATCAATTTCCAAATTATAAAATACAACCGATGGGTGGTATTTTTATTAGAATAAAAACTAAAATAAAAACATGTTATGAAATAAATACAAACCTGCTCACAAATGTTGACAATGATTTAACTTTGTCTTGTGAGGCACCAGTGATGCATTTAACACTGAAATCCAAATATGTTTGGAGTTCATGAAAATGCTGACTTGCTAGTGTGCTGTTATTTACGATCAAAACTGCCTTTGGAACCATTCTATCTTTCATCACCTCAAAATGATTCTGAAATATTAATGAAGTAAAAACCAAAACAAATAAGTAACTATATTTAAGTTTGAATATATAAAAACAGTTTAAAAAATTATATGGTAAAGATTATCAACATGGCCTGTAATGTTTGAGATTGATATAATATTGTTTTAATAGCGACATTCGGCTAGTCCGTATTTACAAAAATATTGCAGAAGCGATACACAACCAGATACACTAGATCAGCACAAACACACCAGTCCATGTTCATATCACAATCTCAAACACACAAACACACCAGTCCATGTCACAATCTCAAACACACAAACATACCAGTCCATGTCCATATCACAATCTCAAACACAAACGCACCAGTCCATGTCTATGTCACAATCTCAAACACACAAACACACCAGTCCATGTCCATGTCACAATCTCAAACACACAAACATACCAGTCCATGTCCATATCACAATCTAAAACACAAACACACCAGTCCATGTCCATGTCACAATCCCAAAAACACAAACATACCAGTCCATGTCCATGTCACAATCTCAAACACACAAACATACCAGTCCATGTCCATGTCACAATCTCAAACACAAACACACCAGTCCATGTCCATATCACAATCTCAAAAACAAAGTAAAGACTTTGAAAGCTGGTTAATTCATTTGAAAACAAGAACGTTCACCAGGGAAGTGAGGCCAGGTGATTGAAAAGGGTAAGCACCTCCTGTCCTAGTTAGCTCAACCCGCCATGTGCAAAATCAAATTTGAGAATGAAAGAAACATGGTACTATGGTAAGTCTTATATATCTAGTACGTTTGGATACAGTGACTTCATACTTTTCAACAATACTGTGATGACAGCTATAAAACATTAGGGCCTAGATTAGCCTAGGTTTGCAAAATCCTTTAGTCAACAATTTAATTGTAATCAGTTTGTTTTGTTGTACAGAAACCACATAAAAGAGATTCTATCACGCCGTTATAAATGTGATATACCATACGCATAAGAAGCAGGAATATTACTGCAAAGAATGGGAACTTGAATAGAAAAATGGAAATCATCATGTTTGTCATTAAAGCTTAAAATGTAGTCAAATATGAAGTAAAGCATGTAGAATCTGTCTTATCTTTTATTTTGAGCTCAATAGGATAGATGGCATCAACATATTTTCCAAATGTCAAATTATTAAGAGATAGAATGTGATCTATATTAAATGGTTTAACGACGATTTTCTCTCAAAATTTGACAAGGTTTTAAAAAAATTCCGATTTACGAGAATGAAGAAACAAACCAGCAAGCAAAGATGCACAATTTTTGCTATTTGCTATACTGATTATTTATTAAAAACAATATTGAAAAACACAACAAATGTATTGTCTATTAAAAACTCTTTCACTTTACTTCTTTAGTATACAATACAAAAACCTGTTAAATTTTGATGTGCCAGATGTGCACATTTCCGAAAATCATTCGTCATCAGTGACACTAGGAGCTGAAAACATTTATAAATAAAAAAAACATAAACCAAACAGTTAAAAATTAATAATTCTAAAGTTCTAAAATAACATAAATAAATTTAAAAAATTAACACTGCTGAAAATTTTCTAAATGGTATATTTTCTAATAGCACAACGCGGTATTTGTGTTTACAGTATAGTTTACAAAGTAAACAAATCCCTGTTTAGCACCAGATATTTTTATCTTGGTTTACCGTTTTCGAAAAAGAATGCCAAGTAATTTTTTTGTTTTAAACGTTTTTCAATTAGGAATATAAGATAGTGGTGTAAAGTATAGAAAAATAGTTTTCTTTTCCTTTCAACGAAGCTAAGGTATTAGAAACAAAAATGTCCAAGCACTTCTTTAGAATATATATATATTGTTTTAGAAGAAATAAAGTGTTCTGAATAATTAGCTTATCCGATGTGCCATACTTTTCAACAAAAGTTTTATTTTTAATAATTAATTACCGATTTGATTCAAGTTGTTGGTTAATTCTGAACTCTTCAATATAGCACAAGGGTATTATAAGAAGGAAGTACAAGACGGATATAATTTTATACAAATAATTCAAATCAGTAAGGATTCAATTTACAGCTGCATTGGTATCTGATAGAAAATTGAGAAAGTTATCATATAAGTTGGGCAAATAAAAAAAAACCTGAATAATTCCCATTGCTACATGCGTCTTTCCACTGCCAGTCGGAGCAATTACAATCGTATTGATTCCGTCATTTCCTGGTCTAGCAAGCTCTTCTTGGTAACCTCTTAACTCTAAAACTTTCTTTATTATTTCATTATCTTCAACAGATTGCACTTCATACAGATCATCTTCCGAGTCCCCTGTGTTAAGTGAATATATAACACAAATACCTGTTAAATTCTATGCGACTTGCCTGTGTCACGTGATCAATACCTTCCCTACTTAGCACCAAAATACACATGGATCAGTCATTATTATTGAATTTCATGAGATATGAATTATTTAGGAAAAACCTTTCTTTTTAAAAAATGACTAAGATTAAATTTTAAAAGTATTGTGTTATATATTTACCAGGCAAAGATTGAAAATAATTATTCATTTATTATCAGATAAGATAAAAATGAATCAATTCAGAAACATGTATTAGTCCGAAAAAAATTATCTTTAATTTCAATCAATATGAGATAAAAAAAAAGAGTTATTTATTTAAATTATAATTATTTGGAAAAAAGATTGAATAGAATTTGCCAAAGTACCACATGATCGATGCCTCTTAACGTTTGTGCGGAATGAAATGGAAAACGTCTACGTCAAATATAAAACGATAAAACGTCGTTATTACGGGAAAACGTCGTTTTATGCGATTCCATTGTCAATTGAAATAATTGTACCACACAAACGCTATTAGGTATCACGTGGTACTCTGGTGAATTCCATCGGAATTATAACGGGACAAAATAGAGTAATTAAAAAGGTATAATGTAATAATTATTCCACAGAATCCACATTTTTTGTAAATGCTAATGGCCATGACCTTTCAGAAACAAAACATACATGAGGTCGATACATCCGGGTTAATTGCTTACCTTCTTCTTCTGTTATATTTGGTTCCAATAAAAAATCTGGATTAAATGCAAGAGTAAACGTATTTTTCACTTTATCTTCAACGTTTTCCATATATAATATATTTTCAAAAATATCCTCTAATTTCTTGTCTGAAATCTCTTCTTTATCGACAAAAGTTTGAGCATCATCTAATTCTAATTTTACGTAAGTTTGGTCAGCACTGTCATCAGTTTGGTTAGACAGGCCATTTGCTACGTCATCAATTTGGTTAGACATGTCATTAGCTACTTCATCAGTTTGGTTAGACAAGTCATGTAAGTTTTTAGATCCATCAAAAACATAATCAACGTTGCCAGAAGTGCAATCAACTTCTTTAGGTATGGTTTTCTCTGAATGGTCTTTATTCATTTTCCCAATTCTGAATGCCATTTCATCACTTTTGGTATGCTTGTTGACAGAGGGAGGCGAATTTAAATCATTGACTTTGTCAAAAGCTGGTCCAGACGCTGTAATATATATTTTATGTTATTTTATTCTATAATACCTACAACTAAGTAACTTATTTAGAAGCAAAAAGCATGGAATTGCATCATCTCGTAGTATTTAATTGACTATCTCCTTAACCACAAAGTTAAGTAAAATATTAAGAAGATTTTAAATCTGGTTCAAATTCTGTTAAAAACAGAAAACATGAAATGAATTCTTCTTTTTTGTATTAGAATTTGGCAAGAAAAGGTTTTTAATAAAATAATAATGAGTAAATTTATCCAAAGAAAATATTTATAAAAAACTCGAAGATTTTAACACTTTAAGCTTAATATTCAATAAAAAAGAAACAATATTTGTTTTACCAGACAGATAGTTATCTCCCTTGGTGTAAGATGGACAGTTGTCTCCCTTGGTGTCAGATGGACAGTTGTCTCCCTTGTTGTCAGATGGACAGTTGTCTCCCTTGTTGTCAGATGGACAGTTGTCTCCCTTGGTGTCATATTGACAGTGTTCCGTTGTGTTTTGGTCATTTTGAGCCTTCTTTACTTCTGATTGTCTATTGATATTTTGTTCTGTTTCTGTCATTTTGATTTCTTTAAGTGCATTGTTCGCCTCTTCTTGTTGTATTTCTTTTTCTAGTTAAAAAACAAACAAGTGAAAAACCAATAATTATTAAATGATTTAAAACATAGGATCTGTTATTTGACCACCAAACTGTTTACAGGTTTCATTAGGGGTCCATAACCAGTCTGTCACATTCAAGATGGTTTTATAAATAACAACTATAAATAAAACACACTTCAGTTATTAAAAAAGTCTTATTTCTTTAATTTAAGTTTAAACAATAATTTATTGAGTAAACTCATTTTAACACGATTCTAGAACATTTTGGTTTGTATTAACCCTTTTCCATATCTGCAATTAAGACACACACACACACACACACACACACACACACACACACACACACACGTGTGTGTGTGTGTATGTGTGTGTGTAATCTCAAAAACTGACACACAAATTTTTTGAATAATAAAATATAATAAAATCAAAAATAAAAATTTTGTTCCACATCTATCCCAGTAATTTTACAACCAGTGGTGTGGTAACAGCAATATTAAAGGATAAAAAAAAAAACATATCACAACTTTATTAACAACTAATGCTTAGGTTACGGCACTATTAAAGGGTCCTCAACCATTCTACAACAATTTTAACAACTAGTGCTTTGGTTACGGCACTATTAAAGGGTCCTCAACCATTCTACAACTTTTTTAACAACTAGTGCTTTGGTAACGACACTATTAAAGGGTCCTCAACCATTCTACAACAATTTTAACAACTAGTGCTTTGGTTACGGCACTATTAAAGGGTCCTCAACCATTCTACGACTTTTCTTAACAACTAGTGCTTTGGTAACGGCACTATTAAAGGGTCCTCAACCATTCTACGACTTTTTTAACAACTAGTGCTTAGGTTACGGCACTATTAAAGGGTCTTCAACCATTCTAGAACTTTTTAACAACTAGTGCTTTGGTTACGGCACTATTAAAGGGTCCTCAACCATTCTACGACTTTTTTTAACAACTAGTGCTTTGGTTACGGCACTATTCAAGGGTCCTCAACCATTCTACGACTTTTTTTAACAACTAGTGCTTTGGTAACGGTATTAAAGGGTCCTCAACCATTCTACAACAATTTTTAACAACTAGTGCTTTGGTTACGGCACTATTAAAGGGTCCTCAACCATTCTACGCTTTTTTTTAACAACTAGTGCTTTGGTAACGGCATTAAAGGGTCCTCAACCATTCTACAACTTTTTAACAACCAGTGCTTTGGTTACGGCATTATTAAAGGGTCCCTAATCATTCTACAACTTTTTTAACGTTAAGTGCTCTGGTTACGGCACTATTAAAGGGTCCTCAACCATTCCACAACTTATTTAACAACCAGTGGTGTGGTTACAGCACTATTAAAGGGTCCCCAACCATTCTACAAATTTTTAACAACTAGTGCTCTGGTTACGGCACTATTAAAGGATTCTCAACCATACCACAACTTATTGAACAACGATTGGTCCATTGGTATTCAATCAGTTATCAATGAAAGTGCTGTGACCTTAAGGTTTATAATACATCATCTATATATTCCACTTACTATTTACAAAATCTTCATCTATCTCCCTGGCAATATGTCTGTATCCTCCTCCTGGAACTTCATACAACACCTCCAAAAATAGCCTGTACCAATCATCAACCCTGCAATTGATTTTATCCAATAAGATTATAGCCCCAGCAAAAGATCCATAATTTGTTTCTTCAGCTGTAATTTCTTCCACATCTCGGTCATTTATAATGCCTTTGTTCAGTAAATAAGAATTGATCTCCTTTGGAATCAGCCGTTTACTTATGTATGGGGCAAGGCACTTGATAATTCTCGTTTGGTTCTCGTGATTTAAACTATATCCGGTATCGCATTGTAAAACTTTTGATACAAATGGATAATCTGAAAAGGGAAAAGAAGGTTATTTATTCTGTAAAAAAGTAAATTAATAGAACAAAAGAACCTAAAGCCTTCCAGATTCATTCTAGTTTATGTCGATTTCCGCAACCATACTTCGACCCTCCTATCGGGTTACAGACCATACGTATTCATAAAGACGAGTTGATTTGAGTAATGGTGTTCAACGTCCCTATTAAGAATATTTCACTTATATCGAGACGTCGTCAGCTATAGGCAAAAGTGCAGAAAGTTTGCCTGTGCGTTGCGCTGATGGCATTATACCCTTCTATCCCCAAAAACAACTAAATGAAATAAAATAAAAAAGAAAGAAAAACGTGATACCATGTGAGGTGTGTTGGTTTAACTTTGATAATTTGTTGTTCAAGATATAAAACTATAAGAAAGTGAGTGGTGATCACAATATGAAACCATAAGGAAAATGCGTTGAATCCACCTTCTGTTTACCATATGAAACCAAATGGATAATGAAGTGATGTTCACCAAATGAAACCAGAACGAGAACGGCTTGGAACCAAAGTGGTGTTCCCTATATGAGAGGAAATGGAAAAGTTTGGTGGTCTGTGAAATGCACTTTTTAAAAGATTGACAACCACGTGGTGTCCCTATACTGAATCATTTGTAAAAGCTTGGTAATTAATTGGCATTAACTATATCCAACGACATGAAATAGCTCGCTCATACAACTCACTCACGCAATAACTCATTTGTTTAACAACTTTCTCATACATTTAACCGTTCACTCACTCACTTACTCACAACTTACGATATACCTCCTTTGACCTCAGTCACAAACTCACTTATGTATTTACTACCTAGCTTACCTACACATTTACCGATTGACTCACATATCACATAATATATATACTTACTCATTAGCTTTTTTACTCAATAGCTTATTTTCACATTAACCCATTTACTCATTCATTCGCCCACGTGACTACTTTACTCATTAAATCATGTAATAGCCTGTGTTCATAAACTTACTCACAAATACACCCATTCACTCTCTCACATATTAAATAAATCAATCACTCACTCACTCATTCCTAACACTCACTCAACCACTCCTCACTCACATCTCGTTATTTGCTGAAAAAACTCACTCATTCACTTCTTCACTCATCCTAATAAACATTATCAATATAAAACAAACCTGCTTGATCCAAAGCATTCATAAAGCTTCGCCATCTTCTCCTCCGGTCCGTCTGTCCGTCGTCCTCCTGCTTTATTAATTTTACCAAATATTCTGTTGCAGCACTAGGAGACTCATTTCTTGCAATCAATCGTATTTTCTTCATCTCCCCTATAGTACATAAGATCACAACATAAAATAACTGCAGCACGCAAAACACTGTTTACTGAACACAAATATTTGTTTAACTTATAAGTCCATTTTAGAGAAATCATTTACTTTATATAATTTTGGAACTTTAGATTGATTTATTTCCAACTGTTTGACTTATGTTTTTTATTATCAAACTTTTAGGTCTTAGTGTCACTGATGAGGAATGAATTTCCGAAATGTGCACATCTGGCACATCAAAATTCAACTGGTATTTGTGTTATATATTTAAGATCTACAATTAATTCATGATTAACATTTTCTTCAAATATTTCCGGAATGTTATTACAAAGTATATTAGTAATGTCTACAAACGGTTGAACCATTTTCGTGTCAGAAATTAAGTAGGAACTGTTCTTTCGCTAAACACATAACCTTCGTTAGTCTTTCAAAAGAGAAGACATGGTTGCCGAGTATTACAGATGTTTGCCATCAAGGCAGTCGATCTCAAGTGAGAAAGGGGTTTTGTCAGAGGAGGACAATGGTTTGCTTATGGACTGAGTGGTCTGGGTTTATTTCTACAACAAAGCAGGTAAGAGTGCCAGCACTTTAAAAGTCATTGTACATGCGCACTACCACACGGAAGATCAGAAATATTTTTGTACCAACTCACGCATAAACTTTAGATTGAGATTTATGAAAAATTGTAATGTCATGATTAGCTGAAAAACTGCTGACGTTTTATAAAACAAAATTCAAACTGGCCTTTTTTTTCAGAAGACCTTGAAAATTTATTTGTTCTGCCTAGTGAAGCATCGCACGTAAAACAAGCATTCTGAGAGCATTGCAAAACAATACATAGTACCCTACTGGTCGCATATTTCACTAATCCCAAAGTTTTAGGTAAAATGTACAGTCAACAGGAAATTTTCAAAGTCCAAGGGTGGTAACTTGGTCAAAAATTGGCGGAGCGGAATGAAACGTAAACTTGACATGTAAGTGATCATACTTGACTCACATACTTGCGGAAAATTGATTCTGTTATGGACGGATGAACGCATGGACAGACTGATTACTATAGAGCGATCGCCTGTAGAGAGGGCCCTAATTAGCGGACAGAAACGAAAACGTAAACTTGATCTGTAACTCATCATGTAGACTCATATACAAAAAAAAAAAAAAAAAAAAAAAAAAAAATTCATTATCTGCAAGCATGTAGAAAAAATGCAAAAAACTGAAATTTCATTGAATTTTCAAAGTTCAAAGGGCTATAACTCCCAAAAAAAACTAGTGGAATTAAACGAAACGTAAACTTGATCTGTAACTCATCATGGTTGACCTGCAAACCAAAAACAATTCATTAACTGCAAGCGTATAGAAAAAAAAGCGGAAAACTGAAATTTCAGTGAATTTTCAGTTCAAAGGGCCATAACTCATGTAAAAATTTGCAGATGGAAACGAAACATATACTTGATCTGTAACTCATCATGGTAGAGTCACATACCAAACATTAGTTCCATTTCTGCAAGCGTGTAGAAAAAAAGTGCGAAAAACTAAAATTTCTGTGAATTTTCAAAGATGAAAGGGTCATAACTCATGGAAAAATTTGCGAACCAGAATGAAACGCTAAATTGGTCTGTAACTCATTATGGTAGACTCATATACCAAAAATCAGTTCATTATCTAAAAGCATTTAGAAAAAATTGTGGAAAACTGAAATTTCAGTGAATTTTCAAAGTTCAAAGGGCCATAACTCATGTAAAAATTTGCGGACCAAAATGAAACGCTAACTTGATCTGTTACTCATTATGGTATACTCTTATACCAAAAATCAGTTCATTATCTAAAAGCATTTAGAAAACAAGAGGCCCATGGGCCTTAACGCTCACCTGAAGATATGTCCAGTATTCTTTGGAAACTGCACTAGACAATATGTTAAGTACAGAAACTTGAAAGGTTTTCTCAAGAACTCCAACAAAACTTAATAGGAAATATATCCACTCACATTTCATTTATAAGTAGCTTATATAATATGCCTGAAGTAACTGTAATGCAATTAATAATTTCCAAATCATTAACAAATTTTAGTATACTTATGCAACTATGTCCTTGACCTTGGAACATATTTGACCTTGAACAATATATGATCGTCATGTCAATACCTATAATATTCTAATATAGACGCCTATAC
Organism: Tegillarca granosa; assembly: GCA_029721355.1. Classification (NCBI taxonomy): domain Eukaryota; kingdom Metazoa; phylum Mollusca; class Bivalvia; order Arcoida; family Arcidae; genus Tegillarca; species Tegillarca granosa. The sequence continues at coordinate 776,010 of CM056611.1, forward strand.
AAAAAGTTTAAGTTTTCAAGATAATTAGCAATCTATGTATTCTTTTGCAGCTGTGACCTTGACCTTTGAACATATGACCTTAAACCATACATCAAAATGATCATTGCTGCAATAACTACAATGTTTTAATATACATGCCTATACAAAAAGTTAATAGTTTTCAAGATAATTAGCAATCTATGTCTTCTTTTGCAGCTGTGACCTTGACCTTTGAACATTTGACCTTGAACCATATATCAAAATGATCATCATATTATTACCTACAATATTCTAATATACATGCCTATAGAAAAAGTTAATAGTTTTCATGATAATTAGCAATTTATGTCTTCTTTTGCAGCTGTGTCCTTCACCTTTGAACATTTGACCTTGATCTATATATCAAAATGATCGTCATGTCAATACCTACAATATTCTAATATACATGCCTATACAAAAAGTTAACAGTTTTCAAGATAATTAGCAATTTAAGTCTTCTTTTGCAGCTGTGACCTTGACCTTTGAACATATGACCTTGAACCATATATCAAAATGATCATCATATTAATACCTACAATATTCTAATATATATGCCTATACAAAAAGTTAACAGTTTTCATGATAATTAGCCATTTATGTCTTCTTTTGCAGCTGTAACCTTGACCTTTGATCATATGACCTTGAACCATATATCAAAATGATTGTTGTCACAATACCTACAATATTCTTATATACATGCCTATACAAAAACATTAAATTTTTCATTCAATGCACAATTTTAGTATTTATAAGCCAAAAATAACATTTCAGGGGCAACAACTCTTACATGGATTATCATATAGCTACGAAACTTGTGACCTTTTTAAATTTTGTCATGCTTAACATTTTAACAATGTTTTGATTTCATAAATCTCTTAATATTTGCAAGATAATTGCCTAAAAGTGCATAAATCACAAATTAGGTCATGACCTTGATTTGTGACCTTGACCTATTTTTAAAGGTCATTTCAAGGAAAAGTCAAAACTGAAAACCTTATGTCATTATCTGTTCTAATAGTCAAGTTATAACAATTTAAAGCGATTTTACGAAATTTTTAAAATTAAACGCAAAAACGCGTAACCTATTTTTCGCTCAATTTTCATGAAAAACACAATTTTACTGTTCCCAGGTATGCTGAATCCAAATATCCAATCAAAATTTGCCTGCACTTTTGGTTTCAGAGAAGATTTTTTTTTTTGTTTTTTTTGCTTTTTTTAGTAACAACGGCCTTCTTGTTGAGCGTGGCCAAACCCGGAACATAATTTTGAAAGGCTGTTATCAAGGCATGATAATCACCAAGTTTCATCAAATTTGGCGCAGTAGTTTTGGAGTAGAAGATTAAAATGTAAAGTTAACACACGGCGGACGACGCACGACGGACGACGGACGGTGATAGATTGCAATAGCTCATCTGAGCCTTTGGCTCAGGTGAGCTAAAAGTGTGGAAAACTGAAATTTCAGTGAATTTTCAACGTTCAAAAGGCCATAACTCATGTAAAAATTTGCGGACCAAAATGAAACGTTAACTTGATCTGTAACTCATCATTGTAGACTCATATACCAAAAATCAGTTCATTATCTAAAAACATTTAGAAAAAAAAGTGTGGGAAACTGAGGCGTGACAGACGAACGGACGGACGGACAGAGTGCAAACCTAAAGTCCCCTTCGGGTTTCGCCGGTAGGGGACTTAATAACACTGACTTCCCTATTGCCTTAATCAAAATTTACATCTGGTAAGTGGTAATGTCCCGATATAAACAATATTATTGAAAATATATCATTCCATTGCCACTAAGCATATCGATATAAATTTTAATTTTGAAACACATTTTCTTCTTTATACGATGTTATCAAATAAAATAAGAAAATCTCGGAGACATAAATAATCTTAAATTTAAGAAAAAGTAATTTTATTCTGCCAGCAAGTCGGTGCTACAAATAACCATTTCAAAACAATCCGAAATTAATTTAATCCTATTACATTATAAAATTCACGTCCGTTTTCCCCACGCATTACGTCAACATCCCAAAATAATTGCAAATAAGTTTTGAAAGTTGATCGCTGTATGGGTACATCTTATCAATCAATTTAACAAATTGCAAGGTAGGATCCTGATTACAGGTGATGAAATGTGTCTTATACAATTATATGATACACAAATTTCAAGAAAGTCTACGTTTTCTACAAGTTTCCTTTGCTTGTAATTTGTAAAATCGACATGCATAGTCCAAATAAACCGGTATAATTAATGTTAATATTTTTCTATTATAAATATTCATGGGCAACTTTTCTCCTCATTGACTATAGAGCGTCTCCGGTAAACGACTGATAACTTACCTGTAATTTAAATCATAAATGTATGAGGAGGTTAAAGAAAAAGTTAATTATTTTAATTTCTTAAATAGTTATTTCATTTATGGTGTGTTATGCAAAATGTTCAATGTTTTCTGCAAATGCTGATATATATAATTTTTATAAAAATGTGATTAGTAGTTTTTGTGCCCTCGTTACATATATTTTTCTTCCATATCTGCTCATGTGAGTTAGGGTTTTTCCCTATGTGAGATATGTGTATCTCACATAAGCTTGACGCCACAGTTACGTGACAATCACATGATGTCATCCTTTGAGTAAATGACGTCATCTTGCGGGAAAATGACAGCCGGACCTCCAAAATTTACAAATTTTAAATGCGTTTCAAATGTTAATACTCAAATTTTATAATAAATAACTTTTTCTTCAAGTTTATACATCCTGTATGAACCAAAATTAAGTATAGTCTATCCGATAGTCATATTTATTTTTATAAAGAATGTTGAATAACAGAGTTAGATTTTTCAAACATGGCGTCCATGGATATGTGAATCATATTTGAAGTCAAAAATTGACATTAAAATGGAAGAAAAAGAATCCATTATGAGTTTATCCATGTAGGATAGGGAAATCTCACCCTCGGGGGGGGGGGGGTGAATATTTATGTCAGAGACATGGCAAGCCTCGTCTCTGACCCCTCGGGTGAGATTTCCCTATCCTACATGGATACTGATAATGGATTCTTATAATCTCATACGTTTGCATTACACGCATGCTAAAAAATGCCGAAATTAGCATTTTATTACACATTTAACCGTCTATAACTTTTTTTCCCATAAAACTTATTTTAGTTATGGTGTGTCAGGGAGATAGTACATATTTATCTGAATCCAGTCATATAAAAATTAGTGTTTAGTTTTGTGTCAATTTTGTGCCATTTACTTTCAAATTTAAGAAAAATCAGTTATGTTAAAAAGTCCTGATAGAGTGCGGTGACCTAGCTATGGGATACGTTATGTATGTACATCTCATACACGGACTTTTTTGTTCGATATTTTATTTTTTATTCGAAAACTTTATAACAACGAAAAAATTTTATTCAAAAAGATGTTGGAAAAAATAAAAGTTAATTATCATTAATTTAAAAACTGAAGCAGAAAAGACATCTTATAAATCATCATCTGTTATAAATAGAGAGATGGCACTTTAAATCAAAAGTCATAAAAACTTTGTCGAAAACCCTAAGCCATAAAAACCATGTAAACCAGTTTTTAATATTTGAATGTACACAATTATATATATATATATATATATATATATATATATATATATATATATATATATATATATATATATATATATATAACACCAAAAATACCCGTTAAATTTTGATGTGCCAGATGTGCACATTTCGGAAATTCATTCCTCATCAGTGACACTAGGGACCGAAAAGTTTGATAGATAAAAACACAAGCCAAACAGTTGAAAATTAAAGCTGCATTAAGTTTACCAATTTTCTGAATTTTGTTTGATTTTCTAAAAATATAATTTTTTAAAAGTACATATCTTCTAACCACGATCCGTGACATTCATTTTCTAAAATTTCATTTCTTTTAGCTGTAAATAAACGGAATCCTCTGACAGGTTGGTCACTGTTCACGATGGTAATTATGAGCTTGGAGCATGCGCACGGATGTACGGAAAAGCCTAGAATCGAAAGTGAAACATGACAGATTGCATTAATTGTCCTTCATTAATATCCAGATGTATTTGAAATGGTGTTATTTATCCCTTACTAGGTCACAAATGACAAATTCGACGAAGTTCTGTGTTTAATTTTTCGTATTTCAACATTTTGAAAGTTGTGTTTAAATGACCCGGGTTTTGATGACGTAACCATGTTCTAATATAAGATCCCAAATGCTGCATCTCGCATGGTAAATACTGTAATTTCTGTATTTATTCGAGCTTTTATCGTTGAACCAAATGTAACATTGTTCATTAGGAACACCATTTATTAGATTAGCACCGTTTTAATTTTTTTTCTTTGGACTTGAAACTTAATGCAGCTTTAATGAATCTAATGTTCCAAAAATTATATAAATCCAAATCCAGCTAGGGAGTTCTTTGCATGAAGGAACAAACCTTAGTTTTAAATTAATTTCAAATTTAAGACGGCTGCGGAAAATTTTGCAAAATGGTACATTTTCTGACAGCAGAAAGTACTGGCTACTGAGTTATGGATACCCTCGGGGAGTTTTACTCTAGCAGCAGCGGTACCCGCTCAGGGCTAGTAAATACTAAATATATAACAAAAAAAAAAAAAAATAATAAATAAATAAATAAATAAAAATACCCGTTAAATTTTGATGTGCCAGATGTGCACATTTCGGAAATTCATTCCTCATCAGTGACACTAGGGACCGAAAAGTTTGATAGATAAAAACACAAGCCAAACAGTTGAAAATTAATGAATCTAAAGTTTCAAAAGTATCTGAGGAGTTGGTATTACCGTATCTAAAGTGTCTCAAGTCGCAATCTTCATCTGTGACGTCACATCGAAAACTATATTTCAAAAAATCAAATCACTAAAGCCTATATCTGCATATTAAGATTTTTGATTTTTTGACAGGGTAGGAAGGGGGTACATATTATGACACGTATGGAATTGATCATCAATGAATTTCATACGTGTCATAATATGTAAACCCCCCCCCGTTACAATCCTGTCAAAATATCAATATTCAGTTATCAATTCCACACGTGTCATAATATGTAACCCCCACCTTCCGATCCTGTCAAATTATCAATATTAAGTTATCAATTCCATACGTGTCATATTATGTACCCCCCCCCCCACCTTTCGATCCTGTAAATATCAAGATTAAGTCATCAATTCCATACATGTCATAATATGTACCCCCACCTTTCGATCTTGTCAAAATATCAATATAAAGTTATCAATTCCATACATGTCATAATATGTACCCCCCACCTTTCGATCTAATCAAAATATCAATATTAAGTTATCAATTCCATACATGTCATAATATGTACCCCCCACACCTTTCGATCATGTCAAAACATCAATATTAAGTTATCATTTTCATACGTGTCATAATATATACCCCCCACCTTCTGATCCTGTCAAAGTATCAATATAAAGTTATCAATTCCATACGTGTCATGATATGTACCCCCCACCTTTCGATCTTATCAAAATATCAATATTAAGTTATCAATTCCATACGTGTCATAATATGTACCCCCCCCCACCTTTCGATCATGTCAAAACATCAATATTAAGTTATCATTTTCATACGTGTCATAATATGTACCCACCATCTTTCGATTATGTCAAAATATCAATATAAAGTTATCAATTCCATACGTGTCACAATATGTACCTCCTTTCGATCTTGTCAAAACATCAATATTAAGTTTTCAATTTCATACGTGTCGTAATATGTAACCCCCCTTCCGATCCTGTCAAAATATCAATATAAAGTTATCAATTCCATACGTGTCATAATATGTACCTCCTTTCGATCCTGTCAAAACATCAATATTAAGTTTTCAATTTCATACGTGTCGTAATATGTAACCCCCGCTTCCGATCCTGTAAATATACAAATATTTAGTTATCAATTCCCTACGTGTCATACTAGTATCCCCCTTCTGAACCTATCAAAATATCAACATAAAGTTATCAATTATATACATGTCATAATATGTACCCCCTTTCGATCCTGTCAAAATATCAATATTTAAGTTATCAATTCCATACGTGTCATACTAGTATCCCCCTTCTGAACCTATCAAAAGATCAACATAAAGTTATCAATTCTATACACGTGTCATAATATGTACCTCCTTCCGATCCTGTCAAAAAATCAATATAAAGTTATCAATTCCATACGTGTCATAATATGTACCTCCTTTCGATCTTGTCAAAACATCAATATTAAGTTTTCAATTTCATACGTGTCATGATATGTACCCCCCACCTTTCGATCTTATCAAAATATCAATATTAAGTTATCAATTCCATACGTGTCATAATATGTACCCCCCCCCCACCTTTCGATCCTGTCAAAATATCAATATAAAGTTATCAATTCCATACGTGTCATACTAGTATCCCCCTTCTGAACCTATCAAAATATCAACATAAAGTTATCAATTCTATACATGTCATAATATGTACCTCCTTCCGATCCTGTCAAAAAATCAATATAAAGTTATCAATTCCATACGTGTCATAATATGTACCTCCTTTCGATCTTGTCAAAACATCAATATTAAGTTTTCAATTTCATACGTGTCGTAATATGTAACCCCCCTTCCGATCCTGTCAAAATATCAATATAAAGTTATCAATTCCATACGTGTCATAATATGTACCTCCTTTCGATCCTGTCAAAACATCAATATTAAGTTTTCAATTTCATACGTGTCGTAATATGTAACCCCCGCTTCCGATCCTGTAAATATACAAATATTTAGTTATCAATTCCATACGTGTCATACTAGTATCCCCCTTCTGAACCTATCAAAATATCAACATAAAGTTATCAATTCTATACATGTCATAATATGTACCCCCTTTCGATCCTGTCAAAATATCAATATTTAAGTTATCAATTCCATACGTGTCATACTAGTATCCCCCTTCTGAACCTATCAAAATATCAACATAAAGTTATCAATTCTATACATGTCATAATATGTACCCCCTACCCTCCTCCCGATCATGCCAAAATATCAATATTAAGTTATCAATTCAATACGTGTCATAATATGTACCCCCACATTTCGATCATGTCAAAATATCAATATTAAGTTATCAGTTCCATACGTTTCATAATATGTATCCCCCACCTTCCGATCATGTAAAAATATCAATATTAAGTTATCAAATTTCATACGTGTCATAATATGTACCCCCTTTCGATCCTGTCAAAATATCAATATTAAGTTATCAATTCCACACGTGTCATAATATGTAACCCCCCTTCCGATCCTGTCAAAATATCAATATAAAGTTATCAATTCCATACGAGTCATAATATGTACGCCCTTCCGATCCTGTCAAAGTATCAATATAAAGTTATCAATTCCATACGCGTCATAATATGTACCCCCTTCTGATCCTGTCAAAAAATCAATATAAAGTTATCAATTCCATACGTGTCATAATATGTACCCCCTTTCCGATCCTGTCAAAATATCAATATAAAGTTATCAATTCCATACGTGTCATAATATGTACCCCCTTCCGATCCTGTCAAAGTATCAATATAAAGTTATCAATTCCATACGCGTCATAATATGTACCCCCTTCCGATCCTGTCAAAAAATCAATATTAAGTTATCAATTCCACACGTGTCATAATATGTAACCCCCCTTCCAATCCTGTCAAAATATCAATATAAAGTTATCAATTCCATACGTGTCATAATATGTACCCCCTTCCGATCTTGTCAAAGTATCAATATAAAGTTATCAATTTCATACGCGTCATAATATGTACCCCCTTCCGATCCTGTCAAAAAATCAATATAAAGTTATCAATTCCATACGTGTCATGATATGTACCCCCTTCCGATCCTGTCAAAATATCAATATAAAGTTATCAATTCCATACGTGTCATAATATGTACCCCCTTTCGATCCTGTCAAAATATCAATATAAAGTTATCAATTCCACACGTGTCATAATATGTACCCCCCCTTCCGATCCTGTCAAAATATCAATATTAAGTTATCAATTCCATGCGTGTCATAATATGTACCCCCTTCCGATCTTGTCAAAGTATCAATATAAAGTTATCAATTTCATATGCGTCATAACATGCACCCCCTTCCGATCCTGTCAAAAAATCAATATAAAGTTATCAATTCCATACGTGTCATGATATGTACCCCCTTCCGATCCTGTCAAAATATCAATATAAAGTTATCAATTCCATACGTGTCATAATATGTACCCCCTTTCGATCCTGTCAAAATATCAATATAAAGTTATCAATTCCACACGTGTCATAATATGTACCCCCCCCCCTTCCGATCATGTCAAAATATCAATATAAAGTTATCAATTCCATACGTGTCATAATATGTACCCCCACCTTTCGATCTTGTCAAAATATCAATATAAAGTTATCAATTCCATGCGTGTCATAATATGTACCCCCTTCCGATCCTGTCAAAATATCAATATAAAGTTATCAATTCCATACGTGTCATAATATGTACCCCCTTCCGATCCTGTCAAAATATCAATATAAAGTTATCAATTCCATACGTGTCACAATATGTATTCCCCACCTTCCGATCATGTCAAAATATCAATATAAAGTTATCAATTCCATACGTGTCATAATATGTACCCCCACCTTTCGATCTTGTCAAAATATCAATATAAAGTTATCAATTCCATGCGTGTCATAATATGTACCCCCTTCCGATCCTGTCAAAATATCAATATAAAGTTATCAATTCCATACGCGTCATGATATGTACCCCTTTCCGATCTTGTCAAAATATCAATATAAAGTTATCAATTCCATACGTGTCACAATATGTATCCCCCACCTTCCGATCATGTCAAAATATCAATATAAAGTTATCAATTCCATACTTGTCATAATATGTATCCCCACCTTCAGATCATGTCAAAATATCAATATACAGTTATCAATTCCATACGTGTCATAATATGTACCCCCCCCCCTTCCGATCCTGTCAAAATATCAATATTAAGTAATCAATTCCATACTTGTCATAATATGTATCCCCACCTTCAGATCATGTCAAAATATCAATATAAAGTTATCAATTCCATACGTGTCATAATATGTACCCCCTTCCGATCCTGTCAAAATATCAATATAAAGTTATCAATTCCATACGTGTCACAATATGTATTCCCCACCTTCCGATCATGTCAAAATATCAATATAAAGTTATCAATTCCATACGTGTCATAATATGTACCCCCACCTTTCGATCTTGTCAAAATATCAATATAAAGTTATCAATTCCATGCGTGTCATAATATGTACCCCCTTCCGATCCTGTCAAAATATCAATATAAAGTTATCAATTCCATACGCGTCATGATATGTACCCCTTTCCGATCTTGTCAAAATATCAATATAAAGTTATCAATTCCATACGTGTCACAATATGTATCCCCCACCTTCCGATCATGTCAAAATATCAATATAAAGTTATCAATTCCATACTTGTCATAATATGTATCCCCACCTTCAGATCATGTCAAAATATCAATATACAGTTATCAATTCCATACGTGTCATAATATGTACCCCCCCCCTTCCGATCCTGTCAAAATATCAATATAAAGTTATCAATTCCATACTTGTCATAATATGTATCCCCACCTTCAGATCATGTCAAAATATCAATATAAAGTTATCAATTCCATACGTGTCATAATATGTACCCCCCCCCCCTTCCGATCCTGTCAAAATATCAATATTAAGTAATCAATTCCATACGTGTCATGCACCCCCTCCCTCTTTCCGATCCTGTCAAAATATCAATATGATGTAACAAACCATCAGGAAGTATATCCGACATGTAAGGAACCAGTTCAGCTCCATTAACACAATTCAGAATTACAGGGAGGAAGATGTCCAGTTTGGTTACATCGTCAAAGTCATCAGCATCGTCCTGCTCAGCCATTTTGTTGCCGAGTTAAAATTAGAACTATTGGAAATTCCAGGTCAGTGAGCTGTTTTCTGAAAATCATAACGCAACACCTGGCGCATGTCGTGTTTCTATAAATAGACATGCATTCAACGAACAAAATTTCTGTTATTTTTTCTATTTAAATAAAAATGATTCATTTGACTTATATCAATATGGCACCATTTTGTTTATTATTTATTTACAGTCACATTTCATCATCCTCATCATCATCATCATCATCATCATCATTATTATTATTATTATTATTATTATTATTATTATTATTATTGAATAGCTTTATAAAGCTCAATTTGTACTGAATGTTAAAAAATATTTATTGTATTAAAAAAATAAACAATGACACGGTAAAAAATCTCCACAATATCACAAAATAAGACGGAACCTTCCTACCTCAGTTCTGACAATCGTTATATATACAATATATATATATATATTGATAAATCCGTACTTTTCTTGTTTTACACAACACACACATACACACACACACACACACACACACACACACATATAAGAAGTGCAATTTGTCATATATACATGTGCTACATCAGAAATATCTGTTCAATATTTTCAAATATAATTCCTCTTCTGGAAATTTTGATATAACTACTTTCTTCTATTTTAAGAAAAGGTCACTGATTTTGAATTTTTTTTATTGTTTTATTAAGATAACTTAGTAATTAATCATGACAAAAGACGTGTAAGGTTAAAAAAGGGGGACAACTGCAACAGAAAACTGGACGTTGTACAATTGTACAACTGCCAACGTCTGACCGCTAATTATAAAATCCCTGACTTTTGACGGGCGTAGGAGTAAAAGTCCAGTGGTGTTGTTATAATGTGTGGTCTTGAAATATCATATGTAATATTTAAGAACCATAAATTGGCCTATTTAAACTCACCTTTAAAAACCCTTTTTTAAAACAAAGTATAAACCGATCGTCACTACAGGTAAATACCATTTCATTTTTAAGATTTTAGGAAATCATTTATAGTTTGATAAACAGGATTATATCGAGACATCATCCGTTTTTATTCAACTTTAATACGTTAACGTTTTTAGAAGGTAAATTCCATTTATTTCTTTAAAACAAAACTTCTTTAAAATCTCCACCTCAGTAGAATTTAAACCCTATATAGTGCAATTTTAAATATATACATATACTGTCCTAAAGCATCTCCAAATGTATTTAACGATATTTGATATGTCATGGCACGGATTCATTTTTTGCCGTCAAATGCCGACATGTAAAAAAATTAAATAAAAACAATAATAAATATCATAAAATAAATAACTTTACAAACCCATTATCATACTAGGAACCCATCAAATGTTATCATACTGGGAACCAGTCAATGTTATCATATTGGGAACCCGTCAAATGATTTCATATTGTGAACCCGTCAAATGTTATTTTATTGGGAACCCGTCAAATGTTATCATATTGGGAACCCGTCAAATGTTATCATATTGGGAACACATCAAATGTCATCATATTGGGAACCCGTCAAATGTTATCATATTGGGAACCCGTCAAATGTTATCATATTGGGAACTCGTCAAATGTTTTCATATTGGGAACCCGTCAAATGTTATCATATTGGGAACCCGTCAAATGTTATCATATTTGGAACCCAACAATTCTTATCATATTGGAAACCCGTCAAATGTTATCATATTGGTAACCTGTCAAATGTTATCATATTTGAAACTCGTCAAATGTTATAATATTGGTAACCCGTCAAATGTTATCATATTGGTAACATTTCAAATGTTATCATATTGGGAACCCATCAAGTGTTATCATAATTGGAAATCGTCAAATGTTATCATATTGGTGACCTGTCTAATGTTATCATATTGGGAACCCGTCAAATGTTATCATATTAGGAACCTGTCAAAAGTTATCATATTGGGAAACCGTGAAATGTTATCATACTGGGAACCCGTCAAATGTTATCATATTTGGAACCCGTCAAATGTTATCATATTGGTAACCCATCAAATTTTATCATACTTGGAATCAAATATTATCATATTGGAAACCCGTCAAATGTTATCATATTGGGAACACGTCAAATGTGATATTAGGGACCCGTCAAATGTTATCGTATTGGGAACCCGTCAAATGTTATCATATTGGGAACCCATCAAATGTTATCCTTTTGGGAACCCGTCATATATATCGTATTGGTAACCCATTAAATGTTATCATATTGGGAACCCGTCAAATTTTATCATATTTGGAAACCGTCAAATGTTATGTAATTGGGAACCCGTAATATATCGTATTGGTAACGGGAACCTCTCAAAAGTTATCATATTGGGAACCCGTCAAATGTGATATTGGGAACCCATCAAATGTTATCGTATTGGGAACCCGTCAAATGTTATCATACTGGGAACCCGTCAAATTTTATCATATTTGGAAACCGCCAAATGTTATCCTATTGGGAACCCGTCAAATGATATCAAATTGGTAACCCATCAAATTTTATTATATAGGGCATCTGTCAAATGTTGTCATATTTGGAAACCGTCAAATATAATCATATTGGTAACCCGTTAAATGTTATCATATTGGTAACCCATCAAATATTATGATATTGGTCACCCGTCAAATGATATCGTTTTGGTAACCCATCAAATGTTATCAAATTGGCAACCTGTCATACGTTATCATATTGGTAACCCGTCAAATTTTATCATATTGGGAACCTGTCAAATGTTATCATATTTGGAAACCGTCAAATGTTATCATACTTGGAATCCGCCAAATGTTATCATATTGGTGACCTGTCAAATGTTATCATAATGGGAACCCGTCAAATGTTATCATATTAGGAACCTGTCAAAAGTTATCATATTGGGAAACCGTGAAATGTTATCATATTGGGAACCCATCAAATGTTATCATACAGGGAACCCGTCAAATGTTATCATATTTGGAACCCGTCAAATGTTATCATATTGGTTACTCATCAAATTTTATCATACTTGGAATCCGTCAAATGTTATCATATTGGGAACCCGTCAAATGTTATCATATTGGGAACCTGTCAAAAGTTATTATATTGAGAACCCGTCAAATGTGATATTGGGATCCCGTCAAATGTTATTGTATTGGGAACCCGTCAAATGTTATCATATTGGGAACCCATCAAATGTTATCCTTTTGGGAACCCGTCATATATATTGTTTTGGTAACCCATCAAATGTTATCATATTGGGAACCCGTCAAATTTTATCATTTTTGGAAACCGTCAAATGTTATCCTATTGGGAACCCGTGATATATCGTTTTGGTAACGGGAACCTGTCAAATGTTATCATATTGGGAACCCGTCAAATGTCATACTGGGAACCCGTCAAATGTTATCGTATTGGGAACCCATGAAATGTTATCATACTTGGAACCAGTCAAATTTTATCATATTTGGAAACCGTCAAATGTTATCCTATTGGGAACCCGTCAAATGATATCAAATTGGTAACCCATCAAATTTAATTATATAGGGCATCCGTCAAATTTTGTCATATTTGGAAACCGTCAAATTTTATCATATTTGGAACCCGTCAAATGTTATCATATTGGGAACCAGTCAAACGTTATCATATTGGCAACTCGTCAAATGTTATCATATTTGCAACCCGTCAAATGTTTTCATATTGGTAACCCGTCAAATGTTATTCTATTGGGAACCCGTCATATATATCGTATTGGTAACCCATCAAATGTAATCATATTGGCAACCTGTCAAACGTTATCACATTGGTAACCCGTCAAATGATATCAAATTGGTAACCCATCAAATTTTATTATAAAGGGCATCCGTCAAATGTTATTGTATTGGGAACCCGTCAAATGTTATCATATTGGGAACCCATCAAATGTTATCCTTTTGGGAACCCGTCATATATATTGTTTTGGTAACCCATCAAATGTTATCATATTTGGAACCCGTCAAATTTTATCATTTTTGGAAACCGTCAAATGTTATCCTATTGGGAACCCGTGATATATCGTTTTGGTAACGGGAACCTGTCAAATGTTATCATATTGGGAACCCGTCAAATGTCATACTGGGAACCCGTCAAATGTTATCGTATTGGGAACCCATGAAATGTTATCATACTTGGAACCAGTCAAATTTTATCATATTTGGAAACCGTCAAATGTTATCCTATTGGGAACCCGTCAAATGATATCAAATTGGTAACCCATCAAATTTAATTATATAGGGCATCCGTCAAATTTTGTCATATTTGGAAACCGTCAAATTTTATCATATTTGGAACCCGTCAAATGTTATCATATTGGGAACCAGTCAAACGTTATCATATTGGCAACTCGTCAAATGTTATCATATTTGCAACCCGTCAAATGTTTTCATATTGGTAACCCGTCAAATGTTATTCTATTGGGAACCCGTCATATATATCGTATTGGTAACCCATCAAATGTAATCATATTGGCAACCTGTCAAACGTTATCACATTGGTAACCCGTCAAATGATATCAAATTGGTAACCCATCAAATTTTATTATAAAGGGCATCCGTCAAATTTTATCATATTGGCAACCCGTCAAACGTTATCATATTGGCAACCTGTCAAACGTTATCATATTGATAACCTGTCAAATAGTATCTTATTGGTTACCATCAAATTTTATCATATAGGGAATCCTTCAAATGTTATCATATTGAAAACCCATCAAATGTAACAATATTGGGAACCCGTCAAATGTAAACAGGATTCCGTATTCCGTCAAAATGATATTATTCCTGAGATCCCGTGACTAATTAACGCTGTCGTATTTTGTGTGGTCGTTTAATAAAGCATGAAGATCTATTTCCATTATGGCGTTGTTTATTTTACCATGGTTCAATTTAACGCGTGATTTCTGACATGGATCATTCTTATTTCCTAACACAAATTAAAAATCAAATAAAGTTGCTTTTATATAATACTCGGCATGTGACCGTGCATTTATCTAATACGCCAATGCTTTGTTTTTTTAGTTTCACAGTTAATGGTGTAACAATGATGCATGGGAAATAAGGAATATTATCATCAGTAACTGTATATAACACAGCAGAGGAAGAAGTTACATCTTTTAAAATTATAAAGGTAAGTTGTTAACGAGAGAGAGAGAGAGAGAGAGAGAGAGAGAGAGAGAGAGAGAGAGAGAGAGAGAGAGAGAGAGAGAGACCTATCGAGACGCCACCAGCTGAAGTAACAAAATCTTACCTTTGCAGTGTGCGGGGAGGATTATGTAACGTGGTATCGGTTTTTAAGGTCTCCAACAAATCAAACCAAAGATAGTATGATATTTTGTGAAAATTTTAAGCTATGCTTCTCGTTCATCAAACATATCAAAATCTACCGTCAAAATTATTTTTAATTTGAACATTCATTACAGGTACTCGGGAACAATATACATATTGGTTACATATAAAACATGAAAAGTTACAACTTAAAAGATCAACAACAAAATAGTCAGCAACAATTGCGCCAATGTTTGGTGTACTTGTTCGCATCGTCTGCTTTGCTGGAGACGTTTTTATTTTCTGGATTACCCTATGGCTGGGTTTCCATGATATTTGTCTTCAAAGAAGAAGGGATATATGGCGATCTTTGTCAGATTGTTAACCAACTTCCAACTGCTGATGGTGCAAACCGAAACTACACTCCAACAACCAAATTGTTTGAAGAGGTTGAGACCGTCACTACACAAGACTTCTACATCGGCGCCTCTCGGGATGTTACCTTACAAGAAATTCAGAATTTTACTAGACAGTATTCTAATGACGTCACCAGTCATAGTAATCTGAACGTAACCAGACAAGGTACTCATGACGTCACTAGACAAGGAGATTTTAATCCGAACGCAACCCTCTTGTTGGATTGTTCAGAACAGGATAAGCTGTTTAATCTTTGGTTCGGATTATCGTTGGGATTAGGCCAGATATCCGCCATTGGTGTTGGATTTTGTAATAGAAGAGTTGGTACCAAGATTACAAGAATCCTATTCATGTACGTAAATATATAACTAAAACCCTAACCCTAACATAAAGCTTCCCGTGACATATTCTTGAAGATATTTGTGCAATGATAAGTATAAGACCTCTATTTCTTTTTAATGTACATTTTTTCAAAAATGTTTTTCAAGGAAACGTTCAAAATGGCTTGCGTTCGTATTTTATACCATTTTAGACTTAATTAATATTTAGTGGAGGGTACAAAAAAAGTATTTTCTATTTTAAATTAGTTGTTATGCCATGCACACCTTTTTAAAAAAAATTAAAATTTTTTAAATTTTTTTATTAAAAAAAACCATTTCTTTTTTAAAAATGATTCTCAAGAAGCCGAGACGTCCGCCTATAGGATTTAAAATTTTAAATTGGGTACAATTATATTTATGCCCCTAACATCCAAAATATAATATCAAATATTAGTAAATGGTTTGAAATATTATAACTTTGAAAAAAAAAAAAAAAAAAAAAAAAAAAAAAAAAAAAAAAAAAAAAAAAAAACATAACACTATGTGTTAAAGCATACATTTAAAAATACTTCATTCTGTATACTTCCATACAAATACAAAAAAATTAATACAAACAAACAAACTTGATATCAGCTAACATTAATCTAGTCATCGCAGTTTCTGGTTTCTGGTAAAACGTAGAAAATGACCTCAAAGTCTTGTGTTCAATTCTTATAAGTCGTCCTTTTTATTCTTTTTAATATATTTTATAACATTTTGGAGGCAGTTCGGAACCTTCTCGTCAAGTGTCTTATAAGAGAGGTACGAATGTCGGGGGCCGTTCGGAACCTTCTCGCTCCGTGTCTTATAAGAGAAGTACGAATGTCGGGGGCAGTTCGGAACCTTCTCGCTCCATGTCTTATAAGAGAGGTACGGATGTCGGGCGCAGTTCGGAACCTTCTCGCTCCGTGTCTCAAAAGAGAGGTACGAATGTCGGTAGGAGTTCGGAACCTTCTCGTTCCGTGTCTTATAAGAGAGATTCGAATGTCGGGCGCAGTTCGGAACCTTCTCGCTCCGTGTCTCATAAGAGAGGTACGGATGTCGGCCCAGTTCGGAACCTTCCTGCTCCGTGTCTCATTAGAGAGGTACGAATTTCGGTCGCAGTTCGGA
Organism: Tegillarca granosa; assembly: GCA_029721355.1. Lineage (NCBI taxonomy): Eukaryota > Metazoa > Mollusca > Bivalvia > Arcoida > Arcidae > Tegillarca > Tegillarca granosa. Next base: position 793,238 of record CM056611.1, read on the forward strand.
ACCTTCTCACCTTCTCGCTCCGTGTCTCATAAGAGAGGTACGAATGGCAAAGATATGGATTTTAACTAAAATAGATCTTTAATATATATATATATATATATATATATATATATATATATATATATATATAAGCCTGTGTGTATATATATACCCTCTCTCTCTCCCCATATATATATATATATATATATATATATATATATATATATATATATATATATATATATATATATTGACAGGCCTCTTGTAATTGGTGGCGCCCTCTGTATGGGATTTACATCTAAAGGTAAGTAACTACAACGACAAACTTATCATCAGACTTTACTTGAAATTGCATGAAATCAACATGAATCTAACTATATGTGAAAAAAAACGTAAAGAAATAAATTCATGTTAAAAAATTAGCATTAACAATTCTGTTTCAATATGTTCTAAAAATAAAACATAAGTTAATGTTTATTGTGTGTACGTTAACAATTTGGTCATGTACAAAAATATTACTACATTTAATTAATAATATACGTTCCGAGAGTTATGTCGCGCATAGCAGCATTGTCAAATAGAGTTGCCAGGTGAGCTTTCTATGTTGGTAATTAAAAACAAATAAAGCTTTTAACAAAATTATTCAAAATAACAATAGGAAATATTAATTTAAATGTTTAAAAATGTCTATATTTTTAAAATAAATTTTTATATATTGTCCTTTTAAAACTGTAATTGATTTGAGTATTTTTACTACAACTATAGCCTATCAAAACTCAAAACTATAGTCCTGATCCATCAAACATATTTCTTTCTTTTCTTTTTGAATTATTTATCAGAACTGCCGTGGTTAATACCTATTGGTTTGACAACTCTCTTTGCTGGTGGCTTTGCCATATTACTGACAAATATAAAGGTATGTAAATAAATAATACAAATATGTATAATATTTAAAATATGTGAAATGTTTTTAACTGTCAGTCTCGAAAAACAAATTGATAAAACGAGAATTTGTAAAACCTTGGTCAATGTTTAAATGTCGAATTTACAACCGAGTTCAGGCAAATTTACAACTGAGTTCAGGCAAATTTACAACTGCAAATTTACGACGGAGTTTAGGCAAATTTACAACTGAGTTTAGGGAAATTTAGGCAAATTTACAATTGAATTCAAGCAAATTTACAACTGAGTTCAGGCAAATTTACGACTGAGTTAAGGCAAATTTACAACTGAGTTTAGGCAAATTTACAACAGTTCAGGCAAAAATTTACGACTGAGTTTAGGCAAATTTACAACTGAGTTTAGGGAAAATTAGGCAAATTTACAATTGAATTCAAGCAAATTTACAACTGAGTTCAGGAAAATTTACAACTGAGTTTAGGCTTAGGTTTACTTTGCTGCTGTGTTTATCCGAAAACAAGAATCACAGGCGTAAATATTTCTCTTTTGTAGAACTACACTTCCAGAAGCGGTTAAATTGAAGACCGTTGTGCATGTTTAAATAATAATCACAAATGTAAAACAAAGCAATAATAATAATAATAATTATAATAATAATAATAATAAAGGTCATATTAAGTTAAACAAGTATTAATGAGGACCTTGATTATCTATTCTTGCAATATTATAAGTCAACAATTTGTTTGCTAGTAACTTGCTTCGTTATATTAAGCGCTTGTAGTGAGAACAAACTCAACTATACCGTATCAACTGTTAGATAAACACATAGGAAGCAGTAGAATTAATTAAACCAATCATGTAAAATGCGTTGTTAACAAACCCTAGTGTCACAGATGAGGAATGATTTTCCGAAATGTGCACATATAGAACATCAAATTTTGACATGTATTTAATTACATATTTACTTCCCCTGAGCCGGTACAGCTGCTGGTAGAATAAAACTCCCCGAGGATAATCATAATTCAGTAGGCAGTACTTCGTGCTGTCAGAAAATGTACCATTTAGCAAAATTTTCAGCCGTCTTATTTTTTTAAATTTATTCAGAACTAAGGTTTGTTTCCTTTTTCATGCAAAACATTCCTTAGCTGGATTTGGATTCATATAAATTAGAACTGTAGATTTATAAATTTTCAACTGTTTGGTTTATATTTTTTATCCATCAAGCTTTTCAGGTCCTAGTGGCCCTGATGAGGAATGATTTTCCTAAATGTGCACATATGGCACAAAGATTTAACTGGTATTTTAGTTACATATTTATTATTATTATTATTATTATTATTGTTGTTGTTGTTGTTGTTGTTGTAACTGCTGTTGTTGTTGTTGATACCATTGCTTTGCTTTTCTTTGCCAACTCCATGTTATAGCTACATATTCTGTTTCACAATTTATCAGGTTGCTCTATTTTTACAAACTGGATCGGCTATTTACGTTGGACTGTTAAATGGTTGTTACGATTCATCTGCGATTGTTTTAAGTATCATAAAGGTAAATATTGTACAATGTTTCGTTAAATATAAAATTATTTTTACCTGCCATGGAGACAAATATTTAATAAATTATAAATGTCACTGACAAGAATAAAATTTTCCGAGATGTGCACACATGGCACATCAAAATTAAATAGGTACTTTGTTATTTACTGAACAAAACAAGATTAAGCAATTGCTATAGAAATATATTTAAACGAATAAATCAACTTGATATTTAAATCATAACTAATATTTCATAAGCTATAACATTTCATTGTTCTTATCTTTGGGTAATTTTATCTCATGTGATAGTCTTGTACACGTAACGTCATCGTTAATCTGAGACATAACAAAATCATTTTTTCAATATCTGGCATGACCACCGTTTGCTTTAGTTACAGCACCACATTGTCGACCCATGATTCTGATCAACTTATGAATTTCTGTCAGTGATATTCGATGCCATTGATGCAGCAACGCTTGCGTTAATTCATTAACGTTATTGACATCATGGTTTTCATGAATTCGACGGCGAAGTATATCCCAAACATGCTCAATCGGAGATAAATCGGGTAAACGCGCAGGCCAATTTAAAGTGTTAATATTGTGCCATTGCAGAGTATTATGCGTGTGTCTAGCCGTATGCGGACGAGCGTTATGTTACTGTTATATAGTGGCATGATGCTGATTTAAGTAAGACACCACAAGAGGAGCAGTAACTTCATTACAGTAACGTTGAGAATTTAGTCTCCCATTGACAATTATAAGTTGCGTTTTACCACGATAGGACACACCAACCCTAACCATTACACTACCTCCTCCGTAAAGATGACGTTTAATGACGTTTTGTGGATCGTACCGTTCACCTCTACGTCGCCAAACTCGAGCTCGACCATCTGCAAATTCCACATTTAACCGTGATACGTCGGTTAATAACACTTTGTTCCAATGTCTTTGAATCCACCGTTGGTGTAAGGTTGCCCACTGAAGTCTCAGACGTTGATGACGTTGTATAAGGGGAACATCGACAACAGGCCGCATACCTTTCAGTCCCACTTGATCGAAGGCGATTTCTGACAGTTTGACTGGATATCCTGACTCCTGTTGCATTCATTAATTATCTGGCAATCTTAGGAGCGGACATGAAGCGATTTCGTCTTGACGTAACAACAATGAATCGATCTTGTCTCTGTGAAGTTTTCTTTGGCCGACCTGAACGAGGACGATCGGACACATTACCTAATGCTTGGTATCGATTCTTTAGTCGAGACACTGTTGAGGGATAGACACCAAAACGATACGCAAGCTCAGAAACAGACATTCCTGCATACAACATACCAACGCTGACGTTCATCTCTTGGCATTGCCGGACTTCTTCCCATTTGACGTTTTGAAAAGTTTTCTCTGGGTTCAATTACACACTACTGTAAAAATCAGTGTCCATTAGTAAAGTTTATTATTTAGTTGTTCAATGATATGCACAAGTGGCTTCATCAATTAGGTTAAATCACTGGTAGCGACGTTAAATTAAGGCCTTATTATGAAATAAAAAAAATGACAGAGCGCCTCATTCCTGATACTAAAAATATACGCAATTGTATATTTTTGTAAAGCATTTATAATATATTTTAACGAAAGTAAAAATATTGCTAAACTTATTTTGTTCAATATATATATATATATATATATATATATATATATATATATATATATATATATATAAACCTTTTAACCATCTGTCAAAAGCAACCATTCTGTAGCATTACTGATGAAAATATTAATTTTTGTATAATGACCTTTAATTAAAACGTCTGCGTTTAAAATATATTAAGTTATAAAAGACCACTTTTATTCTCTAAGACTGTTAATGAATCATTTCTTAAAATTTTAAATCAACTTATATAGGTTGCTTTTAACGTAAAAGCCAAATAAAGTAACATTGATATTTATAATGTCTACAAATTGTCAATGCAGAAAGATAACAAATTGAGAAGACTTTTAAAAAAAAGAGCTCACAGTTCTGTTAATTTTTAAAATATTTTGACTAATGTTTTATTTATATGAAGTTATGTGAGTTAAAAGGTAATGCAAAATGTAAAATATATGCTTTAAAAGCTTTAAAAATCAAATTTAACACTTAACGTGATGCCTGGTGACCCGGAAGGGTAAACACCTCATGTCTAGCTAGCTTCACCCGCGACATATGAAATCAAAATTAGGAATATAAAAACATGGAAGAAAGAGACTATGAATATATTCAAGATAAATTTGTATACAGCGACATAAAAGTTATCATCAAAATTGTGTTGACGGGCCTTGATAAAACTAGGCATGCAATATCCCTTAATCAACAATTCATTTATAAGCAATTCCATTGTTTAAAGTTGTCGCAGATGGAACAAATCATATAAACTGTGAAACAAAACATCAGCAGGAATATAATGCAATGAAACGGAAAATTAACAATTAAAAATCGCATTGGTCATATAGTTACAATGTAGTACTTAATTAAATATAAATCAAAATATAAATTAGAACTTTGAAAACTGGCCACATCAGTTATACACGTTAACTTCCATTAAGGAAGTGAGGCCCGGTGCTCCGGAATGGTAAGCATATTGAGTAAAAAATAATGAGGTTTACAGTTGACATTTAAACATTTAAAGACAGTAAGTACGAAGTCAGTTATTCTGACGTTAAAGTCTTTAGATAAGAATAAGTACATATACACCTGTCCATGTTTTTTTTTTCAAAATTCCAAAAGCAAAGTGAAAACTATGAATACTGGCAAATTGATTCAAACATGTAAACTTGCACTAAATAAGGAAACAATACCAATTGATAACAAAAATGTTTTATATTATAACAAAGGAAAGAAATTCGGAATTGAAAACTATTTATTTGGCGAAAAACCAACACAACACAACAAAGAACAAAGAAAACAAAGCAATAATCAATAGACAATCAAAGGGAGAAGCAAAAGTAGAAAAAACATATTTATATATCGACCACTGATTCTATAAAAATCTAAACTTTATGCAGGTACTTGAGTTAATTTCTAGTTAAGGGGTTATATAAATATATTCGGGGATGTTAGCTAACTACTAATTTACTAACAGTAGACCAAAAATACGATTGTTTTCATGAATTTTACCTTGCTAATTTCAGAAGGATAAATATACAATTGAATACTTGGGTAAATCTTTACATAAATGTTATTTATATTAAGAAAGGACAGTAAAATATCCATTCTTTGACACTATTTCTTCTGGCAAATTTATGATATTAGTTTTACGGTATGGCATAGTGGACTAAAACAGAATTAAATCAGTTTTAAAATTTTCAGATACTGTGGCAATTAGTGATAAAACAACGTTATCGAGAGTTGTTATATTGCGGTTTAAATGCACTGACAAATTGTAAATATTATTTTTTTCAGACTTTCATTGATAATGGTATCGACAGGAAATACTCCTTTCTGGGTCTTTCAGCACTTTATATAGTAATAAGCAGCGTAAATACATTTGTACACAGTCACGTGATGACTATTAGACAAAATCTACAGGATGTAGGCGGCGCTACATATAGGTCAACAAAAAACGGAATAAAAACGAAACATGGTATTATAATTTTAAGAAGGCCTTATAATCATAGAAAAAAAAACTAAAGATGATGTCAGTTTCTTTCATAAGGCTATTTTATAGTTAATAAAACACTAACATAGTAAAAGAAATAATTGTTTTAGTTGTTCAGATATAATGTAATTGCCAATCGCTCCACGTGATAACTTATAGCGTTTGTGCGGGACAATTGTTTCTATTGCCAATGGAATCGTATAAAGTGGTGTTGACCGTAATTACGACGTTTTTTCAGGAATATTTTACGTAAAAGTTATCCATTTCATTTCGCACAAACATTAAGAGGTAATAATCACGTGGTACGCTGGCGAGTTCTATTATGGCTCGAAAATAGTTTTTTTTCTGTCTGTTTAATGCAATACTTGCAAAATTCAACAGGTATTTTTGTTATATAATTGCAACAAAATCTTATACTGAGTTTATTAAGAATTAGTAGTACTTTGTGCTGTCAGAAAATATACCATTTAGCAAAATTTTCAGTAGTCGTAATTTTTGAAATTTATTTAAATCTAAGGATTGTTCCCTCATGCAAAGCATTCCTTAGCTGGATTTGGAATCACATATTTTTGGAACTTTAGATTCATTAATTTTCAACTTTTTGGAGTATGTTTTTTAATTTATCAAATTTTTCAGCCCCTAGTGTCACTGATGAGGAATGATTTTCCGAAATGTACACATCTGGCACATCAAAATTTAGCTGGTATTTGTTTCATAGTCTAATTTGAAACCTCTCTTATTTTAAACCGGAAGATTGATAGATTATATCACTACCATTGGTATAAGATAGAGGGGATCATAATCTTTGCTCTTCTATATTTGTTCCAAAACTCAGGTAGCTTTGTTTTAAACTGAAAAAAAATTAGAACTCAAGATTTTCTATCTGGCATGACAAAACTGTAATTGATTCAATTCCTTGCACCACAAAATATTGCATCGTGTTTCAAAACAAAACCAAAAAAGATCGGTTATCTTCCTATCAAATAAAAGTCTTGGTGGAAAAAGAGTAGGATAGCTATCTTGTACAGTGATACTGTGTGCTGAATGGATATATTTTACAACTTGTTAAATAGATTTTTTTTATCTTGGTTACAAGAACAACTATCCAGTTGCAGATAAGATGTAGCCTGATAGCAAGTCCTTTCTTAATAAACACAAATTAGAAATATTGTTAGAAAACAATATTAATTCTCTTTTCAGATGTTACCATAACACAGGATTCTATTCAAATAGATCAATCAAGTATGACAGATCTGGATGCTAAGGAAACTGTAAAAAGCGTTTTCATGACGTCAGTGTTTTGGTCTCATCTATTGTTTGCCGCCATGTTGATTCTAGAATTTGTGTTTTGCCTGGGATCAGTGAATACAAGGCTCGAACATGCATTTGAGGATGACAAAGGTAAACTAAAAAAAAGGAAATCGTAAACATTAACTTGGTTCTAGTCATGAAACCAAAAACACAACACAGTACAAGTAAGCATAAAACAAAGCACGTATAGGGACTAATTATTATACAATTTTGAATAATATTTGATATTCGCTAAAGCAGATGTCCAGTGGTTTGGTTATGGTACTATTGAAAGACCCCAAACCATCCACTTCATATGGACTCGCATATGGACCGGAATTTGGCAACATTACATTAATTATTGTTTTACATAGAGGAGAAAGAAAGGATTCTGAAATTGATCTTACAAGCATGTTGCACAAAAATATTAACCAAAACTTTATGAAAAATTTCAGCAAAATAAACATTTTTCACAAAACTAAACTTTGAGCTTTAAGTGAACCCTAAAATTCTTGTTTATCTGTACAATTAATACAATTATTACGACTTCAAATTCATCAGATTTGTCATACACGGACTGGTATGTTTGTTGTATTTAACTTAGTTAATTTTTACCAAAAATACCTGTTTAATTTTGCTGTGCCATATGTGCATCTTTCGGATATTAATTCCTAATTAATGACACTAGGGCCGAAAAAAGTTTGATAGATAAAAAACATAAGCCGAACAGTTGAAAGTAAACGAATCCAAAGTTCCAAGATTATATGAATCCAAATCCGGTTAAGGAATTCTTTGCATGTGGGAACAAACCTTAGATTTCAATACATTTCTAAAATTAAGACGGCTAAAAATTTTACTAAAACAAAAGGTACTGCCTACTGATTTATGGATACCCTTAAATCTTAGTTAAGAAATTATTCTGAATCCGGGGCCGGTCTTTAAGAATAAAGTTTTTTTTTCCATTTCATGATCAATAAAGATAATAAGCATTTCCAAATTATCTGAAAACATTTCTTTAAGAGTAGAGCTTGACTTTATTTTCAGATTCTGTAGAACACTTCACAGATGTATTATCATACATCATGATGGGTGGAATAATTGGTTCATTCCTATCTGGATCATTAATGGAGTGGTGCCAGAAACACTATTTTAAAGGTATGTTTTATTCTACCATAATGATCACCTCGGTATCTTTATAGAACATCTGTCTCTAGAGCAGAGGTTGTTGGTTCAAACCCTGGACAAGTTAACCAAAAGTTTATATTTCAATTTTGTTTCATTTTGACTGTTTCAACCGGTAATTAACTGAAGTAGCGTCATGCTTGTCTGCAACGTATTTACTCGGTGAGCTGGCACCTTATCAATTAAAGTCGCACTGAGTGCTTGATTGTACACGACGGACCATAATAACCAGTTGCACAACTCATGCGAACGCATACCTATATTTTTTCATAGAGATTTATAACATAGCTCTCGTCGATAGAAGCTAATGAGATGTTAAACAATATTGCTTTTACAATAACAGCAAGAATATTTGTTACTCTTGGTCACTTTATGGTTGTTTTCTTTCTATAATATTATTAGTAGTAATCTTTAAGTCTTGGTCAAGAAGAAAGACACAGTGGTACCTTACTTGGTTATAAAATTTTATCTACATAAAATATCCGTGAATATCTAAAATATAATTGTGGTATCAAAATTATTAGATATTCCAAGAAAAAAAATTGAAAATAAAAAAATCACCCATGATTAAGGGTAACTAAATATTGGAGTCTTCCGACCCACAATTCGATGGTTTTAGCAAGAGTCTAGCCGTTTGATATATTTATAAATTAAACATATCACTCAATGTTGAACATTATTCCAGTAAATCCTTCTTCAAAAATGGATATTTTCCAGTCTGTCGAATCTATAGAGCCGTGACACGCATTCAACTCTCTCTCTCTCTCTCTCTCTCTCTCTCTCTCTCTCTCTCTCTCTTTTGATATTTTAATCAAACACAAGCATACAAGTCCGTGTTAATATCAAAATATTAAGCCAAATTGCAAATTAAGGTTATTACGAGTCCTTCCATGTGGGATGTGAGACCGAGTGCTCCGGAAGCGTATGAAATCAAAACTGAGAATGAAAGAAACATAAAATTATTGGGCATCTCATACATTTAGGATAATTTTGGATACAGCTACATCATTATTATTAACAATATTGTAACGACGGCCATAAAAGTTCTGAGTGTTGATAGCACTACAAACTTACAATTTAACAATACTTATATTTCAGGTTTTCCTAGTCAGCGAGGTCAAAAGTTAATACGCCAGGTTATCCCACTGTCCATATGTATTATATTGGGTATCCTGATACCGGTCCAGAATCTTTTCGTGTCCCGTTATATGTTCTACTCCATATTTGTTAACGTCATACTCTTACGATCTTTTATATATTCTGTTAATTCCGGATTCTTCACACATTTGTAAGTAAATATATAACAAAAATACCTGTTAAATTTTGGTGTGCCATATATGCACATTTCGGAAAATCATTCCTGATCAGTGACACCACTAGGGGCCGAAAAGTTTGATAGATAAAAACATAAGCCAAACAGTTAAAAATTAATGGATTTAGTTTAACAAATTTGATGTTTGTTTACTCGTTAAATTTTACATGCGGTGTTTTTTGAAGATACAAAAAATTGTCTATTAAAAGCATTTATCAAACACAGGCATACAGGCCCATGTTCACAGACAAAGTAAAAACTATGAAAACTGGCAAACTATAGTTAAACACATTAAGGCCATAATAAATTAATACCTAGATTTTCATCCAATTTTTTTTTTCAAAATGTGGGCGGGAGGACGGATTTTATTTTATTTTTCTTTATTTCTCAGCGTCAACTTTGGCCAAGCTTTCAGACACCACAATACCAGTCTCATCTTAATTGAATTCAATATACGATCCCAGAAATGAAACAACATCTCCGACTTTTGTTGTAGGATTACACTCTGTCAACTCGTGTTTTGTGCGACCAACACGAACCGTGATTCTTGAATTTAATGCGTTAGCAACGGGCATCTGATGATCGAGTTTACCACCTACAAAGTCGTTATATAATTCCATTAATGTTAAGGTGTCTGGAACTTGACAGCCATACCAGTTTTTGATTGTTTTTAAGCCCCATTTTAGTGGCTATAATAAATACCATGCTACAGCCAATATGCGAAACATGCTTTCGTTTTTGAATATTTGTCTGCAACTTGATCGGACACAAATCAACTTCTTCATTTAATCTTATTGCTCACAGAGCACAAAACACTTTACTTTAGTTGTTACAACGCAGAACTCGATTGGAAACCAGTCAGCTTTTACTTATTACCTTATGGCTCATGGAGCGAGCAGATTTGTTATAAAAGACTGAATCGAAACCGGACACGAGTTCAAAATCCGAAAATAAAATAAATTGGGGCGGGTGTTAAAATAGGGGGCGGGCGGGGATGAAAATCGAGGTATTAATTTATTATGGCCTAATTTAGTAAAGTTATAATTTCGATTTAATTATAAAATAAAAACTTTCTGACTATACAATAAGCCAGTATTGGTATTATAAAAACTACACGTTGATTCTAGATTTGAAATCAGTGTAGATATTATTTTTCAAGTCATTGAAGAAAAGAAGGAAATGTAATCAAAGCATGTATGAAAAACGACACTATAATATCTATAAAACCCAAACTTATAACCTCACGTCGCCAAAAGATGTTACAGAAAGCGAATGAGGAAAGCTAAGTAAAGGTGAATAGATTAATTATATTTTACACTTCGATCAAAATAGGTATTACTTGGGATGGCGAAAGAAACGGATTGCCTGGAGAAATCGACCGACGTTTGGAAATCAAATCGTAAACTTTTACTTTTTTATCCATGGGTTATCACATTAAAGATTGCTCTAAGTAGTACTTAAAATGAACATTTATTGGTTCAATTTATTTAAAGGGAAGAAAATGACTAATTTTGGCTGAAAACAGTTTATGCAGATAAAAGTTTATACTTTATAGCGATTTTAATGACTGTTGGTTTTAATTATCACATAGTTTCATTTTCTTTTTACAGTCAAATGTGGTTTTGCACATGACTTGTGTAGCTAGCTGATCAGAAGGTGTCTATCACTCCGTCGTAGTAACTGGCTTCACTTCCTTGGTAAACGTTAACGTGTTTAACTAAATCAGCTATTTTTCAAAGTTTTTACTATGCTTTTTGGATCGTGTTTTGGACATGAACTGGTATGTTTGTGTTTGATTGAAAAAAAAAACAATCGAGCAGGAATAAAGTATAGTTACTGCTCAAGTTTAGGATACGGAGTAAAGTCAATTGTTTTGACAATATTAAAATTTCGTTTTATGTTTGCGTTACTGTAGTACTGTATAAGTATTATATTTGGTACTCCAAAGGGTCTCAAACATTTAGCGTGTATAAATATTGGCGCTGTTACTGTTTCCCATTAGACAGGTGAGATAAAATAAATGTTGGAGTGTATTTATATTGGCGGAAATTTATGTTTCACCAAAAGCGCCATTAAAAATACACAGCCAAAATAAATACCAGTTAGCAAAATTTTCAGCCGTCTAAAATTTAAAATTTATTTAAAACTAAGGTTTGTTCCCTCATGCAAAGCATTCCTTAGCTGGATTTGGATTTATATTATGAACATTAGATTTATTATTTTCAACCGTTTGGCTTATGTTTTTAATCTATCAAACATTTTGGTCTTAGTGTCACTGATGAGGAATGATTATCCGAAATGTGCGCATCTGACACATCAAAATTTAACTGGTATTTGTGTTATATATTATACAGTATATAGTTTGAATATATTTTGCTGATTTGTTATTTTATCTTGTTTTGCCTTTTGTAGTTGGAAACTAAATACAATCCTAAAGATGTTTTTGAATATCAATATTTACTACCAATAAAATCTTCAATTTATGCATAACAAAACGTCTTTAGATTTCTTTAATTAAAATTTGTGTAATACATTTATAAATACCGATATTTAACATCATAACAAATGCATTCTGTGATTACTGTTGCTAAAAAGACAATACTGCAAATAATTGTAAATTAATTTTCCTTTTAATATTTTCAAACAGGTATCAACCCGAGCCTCAGGCGTTTCTTCTTGGTTTTTCTTTGGGTTTCATTGGAATTGTCAATCAATTCCAGTATCCTTTATTTGTGTGGATGGAAAGTTACAAAGACGCAATTAATCATGTAAGTTAATAATAATAATAACAACAATTATTATTATTATTATTATTATTATTATATATCAAAGCCTCTCAAACTAGCACAACCATCTAATAATGATCATGCATACACGGACATGCGCAAGGACACATACTAAAAAATTTTGCACATAAACACAAACGCTTTCATTATTTATTGCTTTACCATAAAAATTTAAATATAGGTAAATGTATTCAAAAGAAACCACCTTGGCAACCCTAAATTGAATAATAAAAGCCTTCGGGCTTTTTTCAACATCTTTAATCTGCAGATAAATAGAAATATTTAAGATAAAACACACAAAGTGCTAAGTCTGGATTTATAAACGTTTGATTGTAGCGTGATTTTAATGCTTTTTAACTTAAAACAACATCAAACAAATGTAAGAAACAAGCAATATAAAAATATAAACTAATATTACGGTAATAAATGTCCTGAATCTCAACTGGATCTGTAATATTTATATTAACATAATTGTTTTTAAAATTTCTTTTTTGTTTTTTCCACAGGTTAATTGGATGTTGTTAGGGGTAACTTCCCTTACTTTTCTGCACCCTCTAAATGTATACATGAATGCAAGAAGAGAGAATGAAAATAAAGAAAATACCATGTGGCTTTGAGGAAGAACCAATCTTTTTTAAATGGACTGTAGTGAAAAAATAAGACACTAAACAAATATTGTCATCACCTTTTCTGTTCTAAATAAAACCAATGGCATAACATTAATAACGGCAGTTTGAAATCTTTGTTGTTTTTGGTTACAGTTTGAATGGATTGATGTAAACAGTTTAACTATTCTGTTTTTATCGCTACGGTATCTCGCTTCGTCTGTGGGAGGTCGGGGTTCGAACCCGTCTGACCAACACTTGAAAATTGGTTGTCACTTTTTTCTTCTGCCAAGCACTTGGCATTAAGAAATTAAAGTCGCGGGGTCCTTCAGAAGAGACCCTAAAAACCGATGCCTAAAGAACCCCCTGTACATTGCCCTGATCTCACTGCAAAGTTTCAAATTTCTGTCACTTCACCTATAGCTGTTTACGTCCCAATATATGCTTGACTGGAACGTTCAACCCCATTACATCTATCAATCAATCAATCACTTAACTTCTGTTTTTAATAAAACAAATGACCTAACATTTTTACCGGCAGTTTGATATAATTCTTGTTTTTATAACAGTTTGCTGTGGCTGAATAGATAAACAGAAATTTCGTTTCCGCTTTGTTAAATATTCTAAGGCTTTTCTATTCAAGCAAAAAGGTTCTGAAAATTTAAAATCTTACCAAACCCAGTTTGTTTAGAAATGTTCATCATGTCAGTCAAAACAATATATTACCAACTTCATTCGATTGAAATTGTTCATCTAGTCAGTCACATTATCTTCCAAACTCAAATATGATTGAAAATGTCTATCATGTCAGTCACAATAAAATCTTACCAACTCTAGTTTGTTTCAAGATGGCCATCTAGTCATTCACAATGAAACCATCAATACATCTGCGTACATCAATAAAAGTTTTTGAAAAGACAAAAGTAAGACAAATTATTTATTTTACAGTATGTATTGCACTGAAATTTCTCATCACATATCAAGTACACAAAAGTCATTATAAATACTTCTTTAAAACATAAAAAATCATAAATTATTAATAAAACTATGGAAACAGACAGTTATACAATAAATTGCACATTTTTGTATTTAATCACAATAATTTAAATATACATAAATATCCTGCACTATACAATCATAATTAGAATAAATAAACTGCCATCTTTATATAAAAAAATCTAGATTTCTAGGGCTTATGGATAGTTCCGTTTCTAGAAATAAACTACCATCGATATTGAAAAATCTAGATTTTTTAGGCGTACGGATAGTTTTGATTTCATATAGAATGACACATTGTTTTAATAATAACTATCTGACAATAAAGTAAATTAAACTGCCTTTGTTATGATCATTCTTCTATTTTGAGTTGTAAGCTTAAAGTAAATTAAAAAATTACCTTTTTCCTTTAAACGGTTCCAATGCAATTAAGTAAGGAAGATTCTTTGCTTTGCAGAATAAAAATTGAATAAAGATTAGTTACATCCCTTAAAGACTTATGAAAAGTTGTAATCAGACCCCAGTTTCACAATCGTTCACTCAATTAAGTGTACACGCAACTTAAATTAGGGAATATTTCAATGTCAATTTTAGAGAAATTAAAGTTAAAACTTCATACTAGTATCTAATGTTATATTAAAACCATTTTTTTGCCATTTATTGGAGGTTGGTTGAAACAAAACAAGTCACTGTCTCATAAAACTTGAATTTAAAAAAAAATAATGAGAGAATATGAGAATATAAGAGAGGAGCTTAAAATTTAATTTGAGTGAATTATTGTGAAACTGGAGCCAGGTATTTAGCCATGCTAATTTCTTCATTTTATTTCTTTTAGGATGTACAAAACATCATCATTAATTAAATCAATCCTTCTACAGAGGAGGCATTGAAAAAACTTAAGAGTTTAACATTACAATACAAGAAATACAGTTTTAAAAGACATATTGAAATACAATAATATAAATAAATGTGGAATGTCAAAAATAAATTTTGTTTCTCCTTATGACTTTGATAAAAAAACATGAAACGCAAACATACAAGTTCATGTTAAAATCCCAATCCCATAAGTAAAGTAAAACTACAGAATCTGACATGTTAAGTTAAACACCTGAACTTTCACCAAGTAAGCGAGACCAGGGGCTCCTTCAGGGTTAACACTCCTACAGTTTGTTAAATAAATCATGGTTAAACAAATATTGGGTTTTAGAATTATTATAATATACAAGTTTTTTTATTCATAATTTTAATTTAACACATAGTTGGTGCAGGTAGCTAAATAGTAGATACTTATCCTTCTACAACAACCGGCCCTACTTCCCGCTTGAAAATTCACGTTTAACTTTATTTGCCAGTTTTCATAGTTTAGCAAAATTTTCAGCCGTCCTAATTTTTGAAATTTATTTAAAACTAAGGACTGTTCCCTCATGCAAAGCATTCCTTAGCTTGATTTAGATTCATATAACAATTATTATTATTTTTCAACTGTTTAGCTATTTTTTTTATCTATCAACCTTTTCGGCCCCTAGTGTCACTAATGAGGAATGATTATCCGAAATGTGCACATAGGGAACATCAAAATTCAGCAGGAATTTGTGATATATTTATACTTTGCTTTTTAATTTGAATTTAAACATGAACTGATATTTTGTATTTCATTTCATATTTACGGAATGTTTAAGGAAGGAATGTTATTTTTATACATAAAATGTAAATTTAACTTTCTGTGAAACATATAATCTCAAAGTAGTACTCGTCACTGATAACACTGATAAAACGTTAAACATATCCCAGAAGTTCTTTTAATCTCAAAGACTGGGGTGTTGTAAAAACTGTAATTTTGAATTTTTTTAACTTATTTCTGATTCTTGATAAAAGAATCTGACTACTGTTAAAAAATTCAAACATTTTAATTTTTTATGTTTTTAATCACTTACAATGGCAGGAATGTTACATAAAGTGTCATTATGAACACCTCTCATTGTTTAGTCTGTCCGCTAAACAAATACGCTTGAACATATCTCTGTTAAATTGTGCGCATATTTTTATCAAAGTGGCCGGTATTTTTTTAATTGTGTAGTTATTTCTGAACTCCAAATTGTTAAAGGCCACTGATCAAAACAAAAAGAGTGTACCTGTTTATATAATTATGGCAGGAATATTTTATATAGTTCTTAAACTCCGTTTTATATAATATTTTCATCTCCTGATTAATGCTGGCTACTGTTCAAATGGAACCACGATAAAAAAAGTTTGTTTCACAGTTATTTTCTAAACCAAGATTATCCCTAACTTAAATTTGGCAATTGTAAAAATTTAGAAATAATAACGTCTCACGGTTATCAGAATCGAGATCTATTAATAATCTTAGTGATTTTTAAAGATAAAAAACAGTTTGTGAATATTTTGATTCGTATGTGGGAGGTGTGTTTCAAATCCCACCTAAATCTGATTAGTTAATTGGTACCAAATGTTCTTTTGCCAAGCACTCGGTTTTCAGAAAAAAGTGACGGAGTCTTTTTTCTTATAAATGGATGCCCCATGTTATGGCAGGCGCGGCACGTAAAAGAATTTTCCCTACATATAGCCATTAGCGCACTGACTGCAAATTTGAAAATTTCTGCTCATATATAGCTGGTGACGTCTCAATTAAAGAGAAATATTCTTGAGTGGGATGTAAATTACCATTAAATAAAATAAAATCATACATATTTTAAAAACTACAAATTTTTCCAATTTGCCAGATTTAAGTAAAGAAAATCTGTGTTTGAAAATGATTGTAAAAATGTCCGGACACAGTGTTCTATGCTGCTTTTCTGATCAAGAAATTTAATAAATGTGAGACCCTTTATAAAGCAGTTTTATCGTGTTCACCACTGTTATAATTCGCAATAATTGAGCAATAGCCTAAACCCTTTATTTAAATCTTGAAACTCTGTTTTCACAGCAACAGAATTATCTGGTCCAAAGTATAAATATATATTAAAGTTCAGCATAATTTACAGCAATTAATGACATTTATTTTGAAAATTGGCCTCGGATTAACATACAAAAGAAATGACAAAACATGACGTGATTTCATGGAGTAAATTGGCAAATAAGACCAGGAATAACTAACAAAAGAAAAAATTATTTGATCTATAATTATGACGACATTTCCCGAAGTATTTGAGTTGATTGGCAAATTTGACCAGTAGCCAGCTCTCTTGGTATTTTTGCATCCAATAGACTGCTGTAACATCGACACAGCTGAAGCATTGTACTTATCACAGGTAGCAAAGGGAGATCACCCTTTATGAAATACATCATGGTTGTCATTTAATAAAACAACCAAAATTTATGAGTGACAAAAACTACTTAATGACTCAATTTTGATCAGACCATCCCTAAACATAATTAAGTGGAATGCTCCAAATATTTAGATATGGAATGATATATTCTTTTTATAGGGGTGATAGCATCTTTTAAATAGTGAAATGAATGGATAATTTGAAGCAAAACATAACTGTATGGTTGCTTTAAACATGTCTATGTTAAAAAGAAGAGTAAAATGTAAAATATTAAAGATGAAAATACTGAAATAATGTATGATTTGTCAGAGGAAAAGCTGAAAATACTGAGAAAATTTATGGTTGTAAGAACAATAGTTAATATTGAATACAAAACATTTTATCATTAGTGGGTCAGATCATCAAAACAGTCGTTATATAAAAGGCTACACAGCTATGTTTAATACAATGACAATTAACTAGATAACCCCTAACCTTGGAAATAAATCGAAAACAATACTTTCTAGTTTTTAGGGATTATTAACAATCATACAATACTGTTTTTTTATTAATAAATACAGTCTTACTTTATAATTTTACAAAACCTACTATAATGCTGGATAGAAGAGTTTTTATGTAAAAAAAAACTATAGTTAAACAATATACAGTATTACCTTTCAGTTATATTTTAGGCTTTTGTTTTCTAAAGGCTAAACTAGTTAAATAAATCCTGAATAAAAAATAAATTAGAGTAAAGGTGTTAGAGAGAAATTTTTGATTATTGACAAGAAAAACTCAGTGTTACAAATAATGTTAATATAATAAATCACATGATCAGTAACGTGATGAGTCACATGACCTATTAATAGTGTTTGAAATATCCTAAAAGCTAACAATGAAGTCTTTGGTAGCATAATAATAACAGTGACTAGACACTTACTTACAGCTGCACAGGAACTGATATGCATATGAGAGGCAGTGATGTAAAAGTGACTAGTCTGTATCACATGGCCAGTCACATGACTAGTCACATGACCAGTCAATCTAACCAGTCTATTATACAGATATTAATAACCATTAATCACTAAATATCTACTACACTCAAATATCATACAGAGGGAAA
Organism: Tegillarca granosa; assembly: GCA_029721355.1. Taxonomy (NCBI): domain Eukaryota; kingdom Metazoa; phylum Mollusca; class Bivalvia; order Arcoida; family Arcidae; genus Tegillarca; species Tegillarca granosa. The sequence continues at coordinate 811,841 of CM056611.1, forward strand.
TATTATAGTACTGTATTATAAAAATGTAAATGGTGGGTTATAAACTGGTTCACTAAACATCTTATTCAAATGGTTTTCAAAAAATTTTGGAACTTTTGATTAATTTATTTTGGATTGTTTGGCTTGTTTTTATCTATAAAACTTTTCTGCCCCCAGTGTCAATGATGAGGGATGATTTTTCGAAATGTGCACATATGGCACATCAAAATTGGACAAGTATTTTTGTTATATATTTCATTTGTATCAGTCTTTATCAGTGGAACGGTTAAGGAGCAGTTCTTCATCACATTGTCCTATAGCATTGGACACAAATTTTAAAAAAATCAGTAACCCAAAAACATCTTTTTCTTAAATGGTTTGCTGACATTTCTAATTTTGTTTTTGTTAATTGTTTAAGAAGAAGCTATAACCCTGTAATTTTTTATAATCTACAAACTACTCGTATATGTTAGTGACTTCCATGTGTTGATTTAAATAATTCAATCCAACATGTATAAAAAAAACTATGGAACACTTCAGAAATAATGTTTTATGTATAACATAAGCATGATAAGTGTGAAGGTTCTTTGTACAAAGAAAAACAAGTTTTTTTTACACATAGTGAATTTCTCTTCAAATATCATAGATTACTATAATATTTGTTAACTTCAAAGAAAAAGTACAAAAGTAAAAAAAAATCCTGGAAATTTAAGATCTGGCCCTTATTCTTTAGATATTTTTATTAAACTTAAAGTTTGTTTGCTAATTGTAAAGGATTCCTGAACTGGATTTAGATTTAAATAATTTTGGAATTTTGGATTAAATAATTTCTAAATGTTTAGATTATTGTTTTTATATATCAAATTTTTGGCCCCTATTGTCACTGAAAAGGACGAATTTTTTTGTGGCAAAACAAATTTGGACAGGCATTTTTGTTAATATTTTCAATAACTTTTTTGCATTGTTGAGCATAATGTAGCACTGTACACCACATAATACTTAAGTAAAATCGTCATTTAAAATTTTGTGCAGGCAATTACAACAAAAATTTTTTCCAGACTTTATTAGATAATTAAAAGCTAAGACCAGTCAGAGACTGGTGCCCTTAGCTAGTTAGAAACTGAAGGCTTTACTTGAAACATTGATTAACATTGAATTATAATTACATATCCTCTATGAAACATTGATTGAGATAATAATTAAGAGTTTTTTTTTTCATGCGTAAAATGTTTTAGGATGAAAATAACAAAAGTAATTAAAAAGTCCTGAATCAGCTGGTAAATGTAAAGATAATAGAAAAACCTGCAGAAGTCTCTTTAATGTTTCAAGTATTTAGTCTCTTAAATGTTTTACATGAACAATCAAATATTCAGATGTTTTGATGATACAAATTATAGAAAAAAAATTGCAAAAAATTGTTGAAGAAGTTACCTTATTGGGTTCTTATTTTTAATGATACAAGCCCTACAGTGTTTGTGAACTCTTTCAGAAAAAATAGATAAAAAAGAAAAACTGTTGCATGGATTGAATCATTACAAGCAATTTGTCAAACTGTCACAAGATAACACATACATAATTACATAATATTTACATAAATATCTATATTAAATATATTGCACAGTTAAGCTGGATTTAAATGGGAATACATTTGCTGCAAAATAACATCAGGATCTTTACTTCCACATGCTAGGGTTATGTACGAATAACTTTTTTCAAACTATCACTCTGCATGTAAGAAACACGAAAAAATGTTCTCAGAATGCTAGTGTTTTACATCACTTAATCATTGACATGATGGAGAAAGGAGGAAATAACAAGACCTCCGATTTGTGACGCTAGCAATTTGTGAGGTGAATCTGAAATTTAGAAATAGAGCTGTGTATAGAGGCACATTGACAACAGATGAACCACAGGAAAAATTACATAAAGGTGTTTACTTTCTCTGATCTATAGGGTTCATTATTGTCACTATAATTTTTGGATTTTGATTTTTTCAAAAGTAGCAAATTATTTTCAAGACAAAAGTAGTCAAAGATAAGCAAAACAATATGGTTACAGTATGGTTACCAATGGCAACCTGTAGTCAGAGATAGCAATACTTTTGATAAGCAAAACAATATGGTTACAATATGGTTACAATGGCAACCTGATGTTCTGTAGAAATAAAAATCCCGATGTTCCAATGCTGCAAACATGTCTCCATTGTAAAATTTGAGGTGATAATGTATAGTACATAAAGAATATATATAAATGTTTTAAATGTAACACAATACTTAATATCAACATATTTCGTGTGCATTTGTTATTTCTGAATATTCCCCAGAATTGAACATAAATGGCACTCTCCAGCAATTTATGTAAACCCTCCAAAAATATTTATGCAGAGCTATTCTTTATATATAGAGCAGAGTTTTATTTTACAACACACTGGTCAAGATTATTTGACGTATAGTTAAATCAATTCCTAGGCAATATATATATATATATATATATATATATATATATATATGTATGTATGTATGTATGTAAAATCCTTATATTTTAAGGATAATACATAGATTTAAACCTTTTTAACTTCTGTATCTTATTTACTAAGGAGTTCCATTACCTCTGCTGTAGGTGTAAATGTATTAAACTTGTTAACTCTTACTTTTAGGTCAAAAGGTCAAACAAAATTTGCTAAGTAATATGTTAAAATAAATTAAATCAAGAAACATTGGCTACTTGTATGTTATCATTAGTTAAATCTGACCAAACTTGATGCACACCAGGGCATATAGCAAACCAAATCAACAAAAATATATGAAGTCTTAATGTTAAAATAAGTGTAAGTGTATCTACTGACCTTTATTTGAGTCACAAAAATATGCTGATACACAGTTTGTCAATTACATTCACAATAAAATAAATAATTTAAATATTATGATGGGTCACACAAACTTGTCTTAAAAGTGACTGTAAATATAATGACTTATTAACATGGCAACATAATATGGTCTCCTCAAGTTAATGCATTATCATGGTTACACAAACTTGTTCATCAAGTAAATGTATCACCATGGCGACACAATATGGTCCCTCAAGTTAATGCATTAGCATGGTTACACAAACTTGTTTTTCAAGTGAATGTATTACCATGGTTACACAAACTTGTTCTTCAAGTAAATAATTACCATGGTTACACAAACTTGTTCTTCAAGTGAATGTATTACCATGGTTACATAAACTTGTTCTTCAAGTAAATAAATTACCATGGTAACACAAACTTGTTCTTCAAGTAAATAATTACATACACACAAATATTATAAAAATTTACATAAATTAATTTTGGTATATCAATACTTGGAAATAAAAAACAAAAAATCAGATAAATTCAATACAAAATACTGGATTACAACCTTCAATTGGCACTGTACATTAGGTGATTATTTTACACAAAAAAAAAAGGTTTCAGTTCACTTCAATGTTTAAAAATTGGAATTTCAAAACTTCAATCTTTGTTTTCTGAAAAACTATCTGAAAAGCTATCTGGTTTTTTTAATGTCAAAGATGATACCAAAATCCAGAATTCATGTACATCTTGAATTCAAAATCCCTTGGTCTTCCAGTTCTCTTAGTCTCACTGTCTTCGCCAATCAGCTTTTTGACTGAAAATCGACCCAAATGGTGAAGATTTTTAGTTGGTCCAACCTATTATTGTGGTTACATTGTAAAATTCTTAACCACAACATTTTCAATTATTGAATTGATTCTTTTAATCAATAAAACTACTATTTCACTCGTTTACATCTTTTTAAAAACAACACCCTCTGAACTGACAATGGTGCAGCTCACTTCCATTGAGTTTTGGACAAAACCTTTGATTTAAAGGGGTTGTATTAATACTATTGTCCATATGATTGTCTTTATCAGTAATCAATATCGATGGGGTACCATTTTCTAATGTCTGAAATTTTTAATATTTTAACCATAAGCAAATACTGAAAGGACAAATCATTCTAAATCTAAACATTTCTTCTGTTAACTGTACAATACTTCGGGAATATGGCATACTGTAAATCATCACTAACACAGATCGTAACAATTCCTTGATCTTTGACAGATGAAACACTGTACCTTACAAAGTCTTTCATGGTATTAATTATTTAACTAAATGTAACCATGGAAACCATAGGAAAATAATAAATGGCTAAAATTTTACATTGAACAAAATACTACAAAGGTATTAATAAAGCATGATGATGTCAATGTTCTGTCCTTACACAATCTGAAAACATAATTCCAGATTTCTCAACTGTGACCAACTTCAGTATCTGTCCCGACTTCCATCTCAAAAAACCTCAAACTTTATTATACATTCTTCCACCCAAAATACAAATAGTATGATCCAGTTTTACTTAGTTTTCGGATATACTACTAGTCTATGGGGTAAAATTATATAAGTTTTATTGCACTGAAAAGTCTCTTCAATTTTATTCTTTTGAAGAAATGGAATGTATAATTATATGCTGCCTGTCATGTGACTGCCATGTGATATGACAGAGTCATATGACATTGACTTTTGTTCTATAAAAATACACACTATACAATGGTAAAGTCCTCAGTATAACCTTTATCTCCACTCTGTAGGTTAATACCAGCTGATTGACCTTCATTGTCCTCCACAGGGCGGTAGTACCTGAAAAATAAAAAAGTGCTTTTTTATTAGAGTATACCAAAAAAGAATATTTCTTAGTCAGTTGTACATAAAAAAATCAGAGGTGTGTAAAGAAAAAAAAGGAAAACTGAAGAGAAAAATGAAAAACAGCGCAAAGAAAAGAAGGAAGAAAAACTGCACGAAGAAGTGTGCGATAGAATGGTAAAAAAGACAGTGAAGTGAGTGTTTAAAAAACTATGAAGAGCAGGTTAAAAATCGATAAAAGAGAAGGTTTAAAAATTGATAATTATTAATTTTCCTTGACATTAAATTTTGTGGGTTTCATTAATCACAAAAACAGCGAAGATAAAGGAATTTAAGGGTGAAAAACTGTGTAGAGAAGGATGTAAAACTGTCCTGTCCACATAGGCCATTTAAGCTTCAAACCTTACCTGTTTGATTGGTTGTGATTTAAAAGGGTGCTGATTTTACTATTTGATCACCAGGACTCATAATGTACAAAGAAATGAATTACCTGTCAAGAAGACTAACAGAATCTTCATCCTCTTCAGCTGGACTGGCCATTGTTTGCTGGACAATTGACCGGACTAACGGTCTACTTTCATCCGTCCCTGGAGTCTGTAGAGAAGTACTATAACGAGCCCTACCATGTGGTGTCCTTCTCCCACCGACTACAAATAAAACAAAACAATGTAACCTGTGTATAAAGTCTAAACCAAACCCCATGAATACCTATAAAGAGCCCTTCCATGTGGTGTCCTTCTCCCATTGACTACAAATTCATGGAAAATAAAATAATGTAACCTGTCTGTACCCATCATCTTTCATAACCTGTCTTCACCTGACCTTGAGTCTCATCTGTCTAAACCTATCCCCTGAGTAATACCTGTAACTTGTCTACATCTAACCCGGGGAATCCCAATTATCTTCCTTAACAGGTTAACCCAGCAATGAGTATACCCATAACATGTCTCCTTAACCTGTCCAAACCTAACTCCAAGTGTACGCAAGCATCTGTCTTAACCCAACCCCAAGTACAGGTATACCAAAATCTAAGACTTATGCAAAAGGCTAAAAAACATTTTAAATTACACTACCTGTTCTTTTTGTGCCATAATCAGATTCAGTATATCCTTGGCTACCCTGTTTGTATGATAAGTAACCCTCGGAGGGACTATTTGAGTGGGGGGAATCTCGTCCACCAAATGTATACGTTACTTCTTCACTACTAGTAGGTACTCGTTCTACTCAAAGTTCTGTAACATAAAAATACTATCGTACAAAATGTATCAGCATGTATAATCTGTATTACTTATATAAACAAAAGGTCTATGGGCCCTTACTTTCACCTGAGGATATGTCTAAAATCGTTTGCAACGACTGTAATTACTGAAACTTTCTTAGTTTTTGTAAGTTGGGAAATGCCGAGCACATGCTGGGCTATGCCTAAAAATCTTGTAAAATGTGTTTTGTTTTTTGAGTCGGGACTAAATCTGACATATAATTATACTCTATGATGACAGTTGAAGTCAAGTTGATATCACAAACATGGTGCTGAAGCATATTATCTAAATATTAGAACCTTATAGTGATATTTAACAAAGCATTTTTCTTTCAAAGTATGACTGACAAAGAAAAAAAAGCTACATCGTTTGTATCTAATATGATGATTAATTAGAAAATTTGTTGATGAATAAAGATTTTCCCTGCTGTAACTCTGTTAACGCAGAGCCATTGTGTGTAAAAAGTAAAACAAATGCAAAATGATGAAAATCTGTAATAATTACCAACATAATACAATTAAACTGTAACTGATATTAGAAATTATATAAAAATAAAGGTATTTCAAAATTATACTTCAGCTATATATTTTATATAACTAAAGGTTAATTACTCAGGTCATCCTCATGTTAATGATCAGACAAACCTTGTACATACAGCCTGCCTTCGGGCAAGTATTTAACAACTTACTGGCTGTTCACTATATGGTGTATACACCATGTCTAATTAACCTTTAGTGATGAGGAATGAATTTCCGAAAGGTGCACATCTGGCACATCAAAATTTAACTGGTATTTGTATTATATATTTATATAAAATATATATAGTAAATAATCCAAAACTGCAATTATAAACATAAATACACATGCAAAAACAAACTTAACACTTTTTAAACTAAAATAAATTCGGTTACCTAGGTACAACTGAGGGTAGCAGCTGTCGTTTTACAGAGATATGACCTCTCTGTTTTCCACGATGTCTCCCTCTTTTTCTCGACTGTGGAACTTCTTTTTTCTGGACTTCTGTAGTTTCACATTCTGTTGATTCACTCTCTGGTTCTAATTTTACGAGGCCGTTTTTGTTTATCAGCAACTAGAAGAGAATATTGAAATAAAATGTACAAATACACAGAGGTTAATTTGTCTTGTATTTCTCAATTTTTATTTTATTTGGATTTGACTTTCAAACAGCTGTACTAAAAAACAAAGTTTTCTGCATTTTATTTGGATTTAAATGTCAGACAGCTGTCTAAAAACAGTTTTTAGCATTTTATACAAATCTGAATTTCAAAAGCTGTGCTTAAAACAGTTTTCAATATTTCTTTTTGGAGTTGAATTTCAAAAGCTGTGCTGAAAACAAAGTTGGCAATATGTTTCAACCAAAGATTCTTTACACCAACAGCATTAATTAGTTTTGCCCAGTTGTTCCAAATGAGAAGATTTTGAAACTTGACTGAAAAAAAGCATACTTTATAAATGGATCCTAGAGAAAAATGATTACAAATGGTAAATAGCATAACATCTTTGTTGACTTCCGTAATGAAACATTGAATTTATGAATATCTCAATAATTAACGCATTTATTTTTTATTTCAATTTTTTCCAAATTGAAGTTAAGGAAGATCTTAGTTAAGGAATGATTGTAACACTGCAGACTGACATTTTTTTTTTCATCTTCATCAATAAACCTAGGATCATCCTCATCAAGTTTCCTTCAAATCTGACCAGTGTTATTAGAGGAGACGATTAAAGTTACCAGACACCAGTGGATTTCTTTAGAGTCTTGTTTCCTCAACCATCACAGAACTGTATACAGTGTACCTCAAGAATAGCGAAGTTGCAAACAACGAATTTTTGTATATAGTGAAGTCATTTTACAAGTCCAGATTTTTTACCTTTAAATTTCTTTACAAAAATTACTGCTATAACAAAGTCGGAAATAACGAAAACTCTTGAATAACGAACCCAAAATTAAGTCCCCATAGCCTTCTCCATCAAGTGTTAACAATCTTGTAACAAGTGAGAATCTCACTGATGAGGATATCATACGGACCGATGTTACCAACACCAGCATTGTTGAGTGTGATGATGATGCGGAACCACAAATACCCTGAGCTTCTGAGATGTTAACTTAAATTGAGGATATCAGATTCTTTTTAAATGCACAAGACAATGTATCATAATCCGATGACATATTTTCCTCTGTAAATAATTTGGAACAATTTTTCAAAAACATTTCAAGAAGCAGTGAATTTACTAGTTATTTTTAATAATCTCAACTGGAAATATGTATAAAGTATATTTCTTTATGTATTTAAATTAAATCAAATTTAATTATTTTCAAACTTTTGTATTTTTACTGATATCTGCATCTCGGCAATAACGAATTTCTGATATAGCAAACTATTTCTTAAAGTCCCCAGAAATTCGCTATAGGTGAGGTAAACTGTAATTCAATAAAAGTGAAAGGATCTACACTCATTATTTTTAGTAGTAAAACTAAAACATTCTATCTCACCATTATAAGCTGGTAGTTCACATGCTGCCTCTCTCTGTTCATTTGGTTTTGGGGGTGACTGCGTGAACTGTACAATACCAGGTTCAGTTCCTGAACTGTCTGTAGGTTGTGAGCTTGATTCTGGTGGGGACTCATATACAACAGGAGGGGGTGGATTGCGCTTGGCATTCTCTAATGCCTCTAGTAATTCATCCCGACTAGAGGACACAGTCGTCACACTTGATATAAGGCTATGTCTTTGGCTGCCTGTAGATAGATCATAAAAAAACAATAAATTACAATAAAACCTCTCTAAAAAAGACAAATTATTGATAAAGATGATGCCCAGGGTATTCAGGTTTTTTAATAAAATAAAATGTTCAGTATACTGATAGGTTTTCAGTTTTCTCAACTTTCATTTTTTATAGGTTACACTGTCAGATAATTTGTCAGACAGTGAAATAGACTAGTTACAGAATGGATGGGGCCTTCAAATATTGAATATCACTTAAGCATTGAATCTGATTTTCATTTGGGTCATTGAGAAATAACATGAATGGATGCTGTGCACAAAGTGTAATTCGTGATAATTAATAAATTGTTAAAGACAACTTAATCAAATGAGAAAAAAATTTATGCAATTTTTGCTTTCAATAACTTCAGAACAAGAAAAAAATGCTGGGCATTAAAAGTAGTTCGTTCAGATTACATCACAAACACTTTGGCATGTGAGTGTGCATGGCTAATTTACGTTCAAGTCATTGAGAAATAAACCAAACATATTTTTGCTTTCTAACCAATGAAATCATTAGAAATCTGTCAAATTTACTCTTTATTGTTTTACAAGGTTTTTCAGTAAGTAGTAACAATAAATCTACGAAGCACTTTATCTCTCTATATAAATCAGGTTTCTTACAACATTATAACTACCTTTTTCATCTGAGCTTCCGTGTGACCCGGATTTTGATTTCCCATATGTACTGTGTGGTCTAGGTGGCGCTTGTGTAAATAAGGCATGGATCTGATCTGCACTTGCATATTTTCTTGGACTTAATACAAGACCTGAATTATAAAATAATAAAAAGGGAAGATAACTCACACAACTTAATACAGTTTTACCTTTTTTAAGGGAGATAACTCATACAACTTAATACAAAAACCTAGAGGATTTAATAAAAACTTCTTATAAAGGTAGATAACTCATATAAACTTTGTCAGACTTGAATGATACAGTAAATAGGAACTTTCATAAAGGGAGTTAATTCACATCATCTTAAAACAGAACTGAATGATTAAACAAAATTAATATAACTTTCTATAAAGGGAGATAACTTATATCAAACTAATCCAAGAGAAGTCATGAAATTCTGAACTATAGAAAAACCTAGATTCTTCAAATATGACCACGCTAAATGTTGAAGGTATTGTTTATAAAACATTGAGATATATATATATATATATATATATATATATATAGTATTGACTGGTTATTACAACAGCTATTTAAAAGTTTAGATTTTACTTTTTTTCAAGACAGGTTAACCAACTATTTGCACTTTTGGTAATAAAAGAAAAATATAATCCAAAAAGGAACTTGACATTTGTGGACGTCATTAATTTCCATTACAGTTTGTTCTAGAATGATATTTATTTATCATCTTCTAATAATTGTTTTTTTCTTTGTGGTTGGTTACCATGGAAATGGCACTTTAAGACTAAGACTAGTTTTGTTTTAATACAATCAAAATCTTTGATTAGTAATTTTTAGTTAACATCTGTTAGTTTTCAGACTGTATATTGAACCAAAAACAAAACAATGGAGTAATCCATTTTTCTGGATCAGTCTACATTTGTATAGGGGTGAGCAGGTTAATTCCTTACCTTGATTATCATATCCTTGTAGACGTGACTGTGACTCGTGAGAAACATCCAATGGAATGGAATCTTTTAAAACTTCTGATTTATCTCCCTTGGTTTGGAAAAACGGCACATAAGCCTCTGGCGGTGTTAGCATCTAAAACGGAATCAGTAAATTGGTACAATTATCTATGATGTCACAATATTGTCATTTACATCAAGATGTTATCAGGTATACTGTCCAATTGTGATTCTTATATAATCAATTAAACATTGAGGGTTTTGTTATCAAACCTGGTTAACCACGCAATGTTCAATATGCAAGATTCAGTAAAGACACCATTTTTGGTTTACCCAATGTTCGGTTTAAACAGGGTTTTGGTTTATTCATGATTAAGTTAAAACCTTTTTGGTTTTCTTGGTTAAGTCAATTATTTTGGTTCTTCAGGATTAAGTTAACATGATTGAATTTTGATTTCTTTTGTTTACTCAGGTCAGGTTGGACAGGTTTTTTTGGTTTATCATTGCATAGTTAATTGGTTTACTCTGGGTTTAAGTTGGTCAGGTCTTTTGGTTTACACCGGCGTGGTTCTTGGTTAACTCTTGGTTTACTTTAGACAGGTTTCACTGTTACTGACAAACAACTTACTGCTTTCTGTGCCTGAGCTTTTTCTAGACTAATTTCATCAAACTCGTCAGACATTTGCGTATTTCTACCAAGTTCATTGGTCTCAGCAAACACTTCTTTCAACTCGTTAAATGTTGCATATGGATTTATATTGCCATCATCATCTGTAATAAATCAGAAAATGTTACTGACAGTAGCGTGAAGGTGAGAGGGTTTTTTGTTTTATTTTTAGTTTTTTTATTTTTTGTTTTTTCAGTTTTTTTTTTTACAGTTATGAATCTGACTGGAAACGAATTATTTTGAACAAAATTCAATTAAATACTTTTAAAGCTATTGAAATTTTCAAAAATATGAAAGGAAATAAGGAATAGGATTCCTCCATTTTATAATCTTGATGGATTAATGGAGTTTTAAGCCCCATTCAAGATTCATTTACTTGTATCCATGGGGACAGTTCTGGAATGGTGGAGGAAACCCAAGTATCTGAGGTACACCACTGACTTTCTGCAAGTCCAAGGCAGTAAGAGTCACTGTGATCTTTGACCGCATGATTTAGACCAGTTGTATCTAAAAAGAGGCTTGATGAATAAAATACCTGATCTGCCAAACGAGAGGTTATCACTGTTAGTTTTATTACTGTTGTCATGGATTAGATAAGCCTGACAGTTGCCATGGATATTGTCATCAGAGTTAAGTGAAATGAGTAGATTCACATTCCTTTTTCCAAACAGTTCTGAATTGCCGCTACTACTGTCAAGGTCATGGTTCAACTGTTTGTCAAGGTCATTCATTCAAAGATGTTTCTGCTGTTATATCTCTTCTAATATTTATTGATCTCTCTAGAAAAAGAGATAAAAGTGTATAAATCTAGATGTATTCATAGCAACAGATAAATAAGACATATCTAATGCATAGGATTTTGATTTAATAAAACTAACTTAGCACTTTGAGGTTAATTTATGATTCCATTGTCCAACCATTGATTTTTTGTAACTATATGTATAATCATGTAGCTTTATCGAACTTTTCTGCAGATTTATCTGGCGTCTGTTTGATGACATATCTGAATAAGAGATGACACATCTGATTGAGTGATGACACATCTGAATGAGTGATGACACATCTGAATGAGTGATGACACATCTGCTTGAATGATGACACATCTGAATAAGCAATAACACATCTGAATAAGCAATGACACTACTAAATTAGCAATAACACATCTGAATTAGCAATGACACATCTGAATTAGCAATGACACATCTAAATTAGCAATGCAAAACTGAATGAGTGATAACACATCTGAATTAGCAATGACACATCTGAATTAGCAATAACACATCTGAATTAGCAATGACACATCTGAATTAGCAATAACACATCTGAATTAGCAATAACACATCTGAATTAGCAATGACACATCTGAATTAGCAATAACACATCTGAATTAACATTAACACATCTGAATTAGCAATGACACATCTGAATTAGCAATAACACATCTGAATTAGCAATGCAAAACTGAATGAGTGATAACACATCTGAATTAGCAATGACACATCTGAATTAGCAATAACACATCTGAATAAGCATTAACACATCTGAATTAGCAATAACACATCTGAATTAGCATTAACACATCTGAATAAGCATTAACACATCTGAATAAGCAATAACACATCTGAATTAGCAATAACACATCTGAATTAGCAATGACACATCTGAATTAGCAATAACACATCTGAATTAGCAATAACACATCTAATAAGCATTAACACATCTGAATTAGCATTAATACATCTGAATTAGCATTAACACAACTGAATTAGCATTAACACATCTGAATTAGCAATAACACATCTGAATTAGCAATAACACATCTAATAAGCATTAACACATCTGAATTAGCATTAACACATCTGAATTAGCATTAACACATCTGAATTAGCATTAACACATCTGAATTAGCAATAACACTACTGAATTAGCAATAACACATCTAATAAGCATTAACACATCTGAATTAGCATTAACACATCTGAATTAGCAATAACACATCTGAATTAGCATTAACACATCTGATTTAGCATTAACACATCTGAATTAGCATTAACACATCTGAATTAGCAACAACACTACTGAATTAGCAATAACACATCTAATAAGCATTAACACATCTGAATTAGCATTAACACATCTGAATTAGCATTAACACATCTGAATTAGCATTAACACATCTGAATTAGCAATAACACATCTGAATTAGCAATAACACTACTGAATTAGCAATAACACATCTGAATTAGCAATAACACATCTGAATTAGCAATAACAGTACTGAATTAGCAATAACACATCTGAATAAGTGATGTCACATCTGAATAAGCAATGACATATCTAATTGAGAGATGACAATTCTAAATAAGTGATAAATTATCTGTAAAAGATTAAAACATCTGAATGAGTGATGTCACACCTGAATTAGCAATGACACTACTGAATGAGTGATAACACACCTAAAATAGAATCGAAACTACCAGGTTCAATCCTGAAACCAACCTATTGGTCACTTACTTCTCAGGGTTGGACGAGCCCCCAAATGTAACAGGAAAGGGAAAAAATGCAGCAGCAAAACAGGGACTCAAACCCGGGACCTTCCAATACCAGCAGGGCGCTCTATTGACTGATTTACCCAACCACCTATCAATCCCGGTTAGCTACACATACAAACAGAGAGATCTTACCTTTAAATCTGAGAATTTCTCTTCTTCTCTTACAGTGTAACATTACGCCCACCAGTACTACTGATATAGCAACAATGCCAGCACAAAGTGGTATCATAACATATGTCTTCTCATAGAACTGAGCCTCTAATTTGTGTGCTACTATAATAGGTGTTATCGTACCTAAAATTGTTAACATATATGTGTTACAAATTTTATTGCACAATTAACAGTCGAAACACAGTTTACTAGTTATTTAAGAGTCCCCCCCTCCTTTTTTTTTAATAAGCACAAATTTTCTCGATCTAAAAAACAGATGACAATGTAAAAAAAAAACCAGTTTTATGCCATCTACATACATCAACTTCAGTATTATGATACGTCTTCAGCACATTATACTTACTGCCATGATAGGTCAGGGTAGCAAACTTGAGGTGACATTCAGTATTTCCGGCGTCACTGTGAGCTGTTACGATCATCTTGTACCAAGTCGCTGGATGTAGATCTAACACAGTAAATATTGTCTGTAAAATATAAAAAAATTTTTGTTAATTTTTTGACGGTCTTGTACACGGTTTGGGATACAGTCTAGGTAGGTCTGGGATGGAGTCTAGGTAGGTAGGTCTGGGATGGAGTCTAGGTAGGTAGGTCTGGGATGGAATTCAGGTCAGTCTAAGACAAATTCCTTGAGGGTCTTGGATAGAGTCTTGGTAGGTCTGGGATGGAGTCTTGATAGGTCTGGGATGGAGTCTAGGTAGGTAGGTCTGGGATGGAATTCAGGTCAGTCTAAGACAAATTCCTTGAGGGTCTTGGATAGAGTCTTGGTAGGTCTGGGATGAAGTCTAGGTAGGTAGGTCTGGGATGGAATTCAGGTCAGTCTAAGACAAATTCCTTGAGGGTCTTGGATAGAGTCTTGGTAGGTCTGGGATGGAGTCTAGGTAGGTAGGTCTGGGATGGAATTCAGGTCAGTCTAAGACAAATTCCTTGAGGGTCTTGGATAGAGTCTTGGTAGGTCTGGGATGGAGTCTTGATAGGTCTGGGATGGAGTCTAGGTAGGTAGGTCTGGGATGGAATTCAGGTCAGTCTAAGACAAATTCCTTGAGGGTCTTGGATAGAGTCTTGGTAGGTCTGGGATGGAGTCTAGGTAGGTAGGTCTGGGATGGAATTCAGGTCAGTCTAAGACAAATTCCTTGAGGGTCTTGGATAGAGTCTTGATAGGTCTGGGATGGAGTCTAGGTAGGTCTGGGATGGAGTTCTAGTGTGACTGGGTCAAAGTTTGGTTGAAACACTTCTGTATATCTGTAAATTATTTCATGTAAAAACTCATTGTATTACCCTCTAAAAATTGTTCCTCATTCCAATGTCTTATCTTCTTATCTTTGTTGTCTCCTTTTTCGTGCCAGATTATCATGATTATTAAATGTCCCAAAATCTTTATTAACTCTTCTGTTTTTATTGCTATGTTACCATGGTTACTGGTTTAATCTATACTTACCGTGTTTCTGTTGACATTGTTGGCTACTTGTGTCCAGGATTCATCATTCCAAACTTGATATTTAATGGAGAAACGCTCAATTGGACAACCTGATAGTTGCCATGACGACATGTTGAGGTCAACATGGGTCACATTAATAGATTTCAACAGGAGACTTTGTGCTGGCATAATAGGTTCTGAAAATAAATGTAAACCTCTGAATAATCTAAATCAAAGCACTGACAGTTCTGAAAGAAATGAGTGAAAAAAAAAATTGTAATGTAGATCGTTTTTATAACTTGTGATTGTGTGACAAAATTAAAAGATATCTATGTAAAATCTAATCTTAACGCTCCTTGATGTCTGTGTCTTATTTTGAAATAAAGGAAAGGAACAACTTTATCAAGGTGTTTTTATAACTGGTTCAAAATTACTTAATGGTGCATAGCGCTCATTACAAAGCTGGTGGTGTCAGACTTAATATACCACACCCACATCAAAGTTCAGACCCAAACATCACAAATTAGCATAAAGGATGCCCCAAAAAGATCGATTTGATCCTTTCTGCATTTTGTTTATCACCTCTATTGTCTGAATCAGATAATTTTTTAACTTCCTTATTTCCAAAACAAAAAGATGGAGATATTTGACATTTTGTATAAAATAAAATTCCTTCCCGACAAGTAAAAAAAAATTGATATATTGACAAGCTATCCACTGCCAAACAAACATGACTTTTTGTATATAGATTTTATTTACCAAAAAATAAAAAATAAAAATATTAAAAAAATAAAACAAAAAACCTCAGGTGAGTCTATTTTACATGGGACATGTTATCTAATTACAAATGCCATGTGTAAAAGTTATAGTCTATTTCAAAAACAAATATTTAGACGTCAAAGTCCGTTTCAAAAAAATTATTCAGATGTCAAAGTCTGTTTCAAAAAAATTATTTACGGTAGATGTCAATACCCAAGGACTGAAACACAAATTAATTTTCTTGCAAATAAATATCATACTTATGATTCACAAAATTAAAGTGTTGCGAAAATAACCAGATATTAAGTATATCCTGTCTATATACTTACTGCTACCGTTGGTTTTAGCGGTCACTATTTCTGTATTTGGACTACTGCCTCGTAAGTTGAAAGCTCTGATCTGAAATTTATATGACGTCCCACACAGCAGGGCCATGGCTGTATATGTACGATTTGTAGCTCCGACCTTGACATCAGTCCATACTTCATGTTCTTTTTTATATTTTAAAACAAAACCTGAAATAATCGTAAATTGATAAACCCGAGTAACCCAGTCGATACTCTGTCATCTCAATGTGGATAGCCAGACAAGGACATATATGGCCAATTATGTGTGCAAAAAATGAAATATCAGCATTTGTAACCATGAAGCAGAGGCTTTAATTTTGAGCCATCAATTTGACCTTTAAAGCATTTTATCATTTCTCAAGCTCATTAAATGACCAAGCCGAGTTGGAACCTGTGATCTCTTCCTTGAAAAGCAGAGGCTTTAATTCTGAGTCATCAATTTGGCCTTGATTAAGAGGCACTCTATTATTGCTCAATCTCACTTTGATGTCCAAGCCAGGGTTAAAACCCACAACCTCTTAATCATGAAAAGATTGCTAAAAAAACCTGCTCTTACCCAATATTGGACTTCCTCCATTACTACCCGACCTCCAGTTGACCTGTATTGTTGATGATGTAATCGCTACAACGTCCAATCGTGGAGCCTTAGGTGGAGCTTTAATATAAAAAGGTAAAAATATGTAAATTAACATGCTTAACAACAATTACAGAAAGCAATGAATGTATGTATAGTTGTTAATGAGAGTAATTGAGTGAGTGAGTGAGTGAGTGAGTGAGTGAGTGAGTAAGTGAGTGAGTGAGTGAGTGAGTGAGTGAGTATGTGAGTGAGTGAGTGAGTGAGTGAGTGAGTAAGTGGTAAAGTGAGTGAGTGTGTGAACAAGTGGTAAAGTGAGTGAGTGAGTGTGTGAACAAGTGGTTAAGTGAGTGAACAAGTTAGCGAGTGAGTGAAAGAGTGAGTGTTTGAACAAGTGAGTGAGTGAGTGAGGGAGTGTGTGTGAACAAGTGGTAAAGTGAGTGAATGAGTGAGTGAGTGAGTGAGTAAGTGAGAGTGTGTGTGTGAAATCCAAAATTAATGTTTTGCAAAATGAGTCAAGATACAAGTAAAATAAGTGAATGAAATAAACATTTGAATTGAAGATAAAATTTTATCACCTTATTCAATAACTTTACAAAAAATCAAGTACAGATTTGAATCTCAGATGGGAATATCTTTACTTATATAAAGACACAACCATCAAGAGGTGAATTAACTCTGCAAAGTTATGATAGCAAGTTAGTTATCCTTGTTCTTTGTGCTGACTTGATCGTAAAACAGGGAAGTTTTTTTTTTCAATGACCCAAATGAAAATCAGATTCAATGCTTATAATTAAATTTCAAAGACAACTTAGTAAAATGAGATATTAACTTCAAAACCATTGACAGTAAAATTCTAGATTACATCACAAACGCTTAGGCACATGAGTGGGCATGGCTAATTTACATTTGAGTCATTGAGGAAATGACCTGAACATAATTTTGCTTTTCAACCAATGAAATCATTAGAAATTTGTCAAATTAAATGATTAATGCTTGTTCTTTGTGCAAACTTGATCATAAAACATAGATTTTTTTTTTTTTAATCTTGTAATTTAAAAGGCCAGGGCCCATAACTCTTATTTTGTTTGTTGAACCAAATTATTTCCTGTAAATCAACATTTTTTATCTAAATAATATTTTGTATAACAACCCATTCTTTCAAACCTGTATATGGCAAAAATTTGACCTTGTCACACCCTGGCACATTCCCCAGAAAGCCCGAATCTGCACACCTGATAAAGCCTTTTTCAGTATACTTATATATAACATGAAAGGGTTAAAATATAGAACATTAATTAAGTACACGTCTATAAATAGCCAAGTTCTTGTGATTACTTTGGAATTTCATTGTTAAAATCAAAAAGAGTTTACAAGCATACAACATAAACCATGATGCAACATTTGTGGTAAAAAAGCTTTAATTAAAAACAATACTAGTAATTGTTGATGTTCTAGAAAAGCCATTTTACATTTAAATGGAAATGATGATTCTATACAAATATTCATATACCCTGGATACTGAGTGGTATAGTGGTAAAGCCCGTTAGAATATGTGAACCTAGATATACTTCATCATTGCCCTTTATAATCTAAAAGATTTACAGAGTGTTAACTGATAAATTAAAAAAATAGATTTAATAATAATAGGTGAAAAAATTTCCATGCAACACACACACACACACACACACACACACACACACACACACACACACACACTTTTGTTTAATACAAAACTATTCAAAATGTATTCTCATGCAAATGTACACAAGCTAGGAAAAACAAAATTGTGTGATACAATATAACAACTATTTGCAGGATAAATGGTTGTCATGGAAACTCATGCATTTTCTGGTCAATAATTAAAATCTGTCTCAGAAGATATTTTTTATTTAAGCACTATTTTAACTGAAATGTTCACAGAAATAAAGATATTCAGATGTTGATTTATGCCAAACATTTTGAGTTTAGGTAAAAGAAATGTTGTATACGTGAAGTTTAAGAACAAATACCTAAACTTTAATTTCAAGTATCTCTAAATTAAAATCCAAGGTCAATCGACTGAAATTAAAGGTAAAATAATCTAAACACTGAAGTTCAAGGTCAAATAATCTAAACATTGAAATTCAAGGTCAAATAATCTAAACACTGAAATTCAAGGTCAAATAATCTAAACATTGAAGTTCAAGGTCAAATAATCTAAACACTGTAATACAAGGTCAAATAATCTAAACACTGAAATTCAAGGTCAAATAATCTAAACACTGAAATTCAAGGTCAAATAATCTAAACATTGAAATTCAGGGTCAAATAATCTAAACACTGAAGTTCAAGGTCAAATAATCTAAACATTAAAATTAATTCAAGGTCAAATAATCTAAACAATGAAATTCAAGGCCAAATAATCTAAACACTGAAATTCAAGGTCAAATAATCTAAACATTGTAATTTAGGGTCAAAAAATCTAAATACTGAAATTCAAGGTCATATAATCTAAACATTGAAATTCAGGGTCAAATAATCTTAACGCTGAAATTCAAGGTCAAATAATTTAAACACGGAAATTTAAGGTCAAATAATCTAAACACTGAAGTTTAAGGTCAAATAATCTAAACACTGAAATTCAAGCTCAAATAATCTAAACACTGAAGTTCAAGATCAAATAATCTTAACACTGAAATTCAAGGTCGAAATAATCTAAACACGGAAATTTAAGGTCAAATCACCTTAACACTAAAGTTCAAGGTCAAATAATCTAAACACGGAAATTCAAGGTCACATAATCTAAATACTGAAGTTCAAGGTCAAATAATCTAAACACTGAAGTTCAAGGTCAAATAATCTTAACACTGAAATTCAAGGTCAAATAATCTAAACAATGAAATTTAAGGTCAAATAATCTAAACACTGAAGTTCAAGGTCAAATAATCCAAACACTGAAATTCAAGGTCAAATAATCTAAACATCGAAATCCAGGGTCAAATAATCTAAACATTAAAGTTCAGGGTCAAATAATCTAAACACTGAAATTCAAGATCAAATAATCTAAATACTGAAATTTAAGGTCAAATAATCTAAACACTGAAGTTCAAGGTCAAATAATCCAAACACTGAAATTCAAGGTCAAATAATCTAAACACTGAAATTTAAGGTCAAATAATCTAAACACTGAAGTTTAAGGTCAAAGAATCTAAACACTGAAATTCAAGCTCAAATAATCTAAACACCGAAGTTCAAGATCAAATAATCTTAACACTGAAATTTAAGGTCAAATAATCTAAACACTGAAGTTTAAGGTCAAAGAATCTAAACACTGAAATTCAAGGTCAAATAATCTAAACATTGAAATTCAGGGTCAAATAATCTAAACACTGAAGTTCAAGGTCAAATAATCTAAACATTAAAATTAATTCAAGGTCAAATAATCTAAACAATGAAATTCAAGGCCAAATAATCTAAACACTGAAATTCAAGGTCAAATAATCTAAACATTGTAATTTAGGGTCAAAAAATCTAAATACTGAAATTCAAGGTCATATAATCTAAACATTGAAATTCAGGGTCAAATAATCTTAACACTGAAATTCAAGGTCAAATAATTTAAACACGGAAATTTAAGGTCAAATAATCTAAACACTGAAGTTTAAGGTCAAATAATCTAAACACTGAAATTCAAGCTCAAATAATCTAAACACTGAAGTTCAAGATCAAATAATCTTAACACTGAAATTCAAGGTCGAAATAATCTAAACACGGAAATTTAAGGTCAAATCACCTTAACACTAAAGTTCAAGGTCAAATAATCTAAACACGGAAATTCAAGGTCACATAATCTAAATACTGAAGTTCAAGGTCAAATAATCTAAACACTGAAGTTCAAGGTCAAATAATCTTAACACTGAAATTCAAGGTCAAATAATCTAAACAATGAAATTTAAGGTCAAATAATCTAAACACTGAAGTTCAAGGTCAAATAATCCAAACACTGAAATTCAAGGTCAAATAATCTAAACATCGAAATCCAGGGTCAAATAATCTAAACATTAAAGTTCAGGGTCAAATAATCTAAACACTGAAATTCAAGATCAAATAATCTAAATACTGAAATTTAAGGTCAAATAATCTAAACACTGAAGTTCAAGGTCAAATAATCCAAACACTGAAATTCAAGGTCAAATAATCTAAACATCGAAATCCAGGGTCAAAAAATAATCTAAACATTAAAGTTCAAGGTCAAATAATCTAAACACTGAAGTTCAAGGTCAAATAATCTTAACACTGAAATTCAAGGTCAAATAATCTAAACACTGAAATTTAAGGTCAAATAATCTAAACACTGAAGTTTAAGGTCAAAGAATCTAAACACTGAAATTCAAGCTCAAATAATCTAAACACCGAAGTTCAAGATCAAATAATCTTAACACTAAAATTCAAGGTCGAAATAATCTAAACACGGAAATTTAAGGTCAAATCACCTTAACACTGAAGTTCAAGGTCAAATAATTTAAACACTGAAATTCAAGGTCAAATAATCTAAACACTGAAATTCAAGGTCAAATAATCTAAACACTGAAGTTCAGGGTCAAATAATTTAAACACTGAAATAAATGGGTCAAATAATCTCAACACTGACATTCAAGGTCAAGTAATCTAAACACTGCAATTCAAGGTCAAATTATCTACACATTGATATTCATTGTCAATTAATCTAAGCATTGAAGTTCAGGGTCAAATAATCTAAACACTGAAATTCAAGATCAAATAATCTTAACACTGAAATTCAAGGTCAAATAATCTAAACACTGAAATTCAAGGTCAAACAATCTAAACACTGAAGTTCAAGGTCAAAGAATCTAAACACTGAAATTCAAGGTCAAATAACCTTAACACTGAAATTCAAGGTCAAATAATCTAAACATTGAAATTCAAGGTCAAATAATACTAACACTGAAATTCAAGGTCAAATAATCTTAACACTGAAATTCAAGGTCAAACAATCTTAACATTGAAATTCAGATCAAGTAATCTAATCACTGAAATTCAAGGTCAAGTAATCTAAACATTGCAATTCAAGGTCAAACAATCTAAACACTGAAATTAAAGGTCAAATAATCTAAACACTGAAATTCAAGGTTAAATAATCCAAACATTGAAATTCAGCGTCAAATAATCTGAACACTTACATTCAAGGTCAAATAATCTAAACACTGAAATTCAAGGTCAAATAATCTAAACATTGAAATTCAAGGTCAAATAATATTAACACTGAAATTCAAGGTCAAATAATCTTAACACTGAAGTTCAAGGTCAAATAATCTAAACACGGAAATTCAAGGTCACATAATCTAAATACTGAAGTTCAAGGTCAAATAATCTAAACACTGAAGTTCAAGGTCAAATAATCTAAACATTGAAGTTCAAGGTCAAATAATCTTAACACTGAAATATAAGATCAACTACATCTATATTTTTAAAGATTGACGAACAAGTTAAATTACACTGAAATTCAAGATAAAACAAATAAACAAACAATCGCAGTTTTAGATCAGTTTAATATAGAAAGTCATTGTAACATTCACCATGAAAAGAAAAATGATTTGGGTCTTAAATTTTTTCATTAAAAATCTTAAAAAAGAATGGCAATCTGAAGGATTGAAAGAAAAGAAAAGAAAAAAATTGAAAAAAGTATTATAAACATTATCTGCATGCCATACAAAAAGAACTCTCATTTTAGGGTGGCAATCTGAAATTGTTTTTTTTTTTTATAAAAGAAAAAGTTTAAACATTCTATACAAGTCATACAAAAAGACAGAAAAAAACAAAAAATACATAAATAAAAGATACAATACACTATATACTATATAAGTAAGATATATAGCAATTCTTATAACTTACTTCCCAACTTTTCGCTGACTATCAGGCGAATTGTAATTAGAAATGAATTATATAACACATTTTTATTACAATGGATTCTGATAGCTAAAAAGAGTAATTCTAACAGTTATAATGTCACTGGTCATCGAGCCTGAGTAGACCAAAACTGACCTGGGATGACCTAGTGAAACAGGATCGTAAGTCTCTAAGAATGGGTGACACAAACCCACTGGATCATCAAGCATGGAAGGGGAGACTTCGTTCTTGACTGGACAGCCAGGACTCACTCTGAATGATCAAAGGCCTGGATAAGCTAAACAGGATATTGATGAATGATCATTGTCTGTATATATATATATATATAAATATATATATCTATAAGTTGTTTTTGGTAAATGTTTCTTTACTTTCACAAAAATTGATTGGTTGAAAATTAAATTAATTTTTTAAATCTAACCAATAAAAAGTTTGTTCACAAAGTGTTTAGTAATAATCTTTTATACTGTATGTTAATAATTTTTGTAATAGAAATCCGTAATCAGGGTGAACTGTTACACACCTGATCTCCACCCACTAGTATTTAAATCTTATACAAAACTACCATCTATTTCTACACTGTAATAAAAGATA
This sequence comes from Tegillarca granosa, assembly GCA_029721355.1. Classification (NCBI taxonomy): domain Eukaryota; kingdom Metazoa; phylum Mollusca; class Bivalvia; order Arcoida; family Arcidae; genus Tegillarca; species Tegillarca granosa. The sequence goes on from CM056611.1 coordinate 835,120, forward strand.
AACAACCAAATTTTGTTCACATAAACTTCATGTGAAACTCAATTCATGTATACTGGTATTTCATGTGAATTTTACATGAATTGAGCTTATATATGAAATTCACATGTATAAGCTCAATTCATGTTAAATTAACATGAATTTCATGTGAATTACCCGTGAATAAAAATTCACCTGTGTTCTTAAAAATTAAACTACTTACCTTGCACACTAACTGCGAATGTGATTTCATCAGATCCATAGATATTTGTTGCTCTGCATGTATAATTAGCAGCATCACTACCAACAATTGCCTCAATATGAAGCGATCCATTGTTCATTAATTTGATTCTATCCCTTGTCTGCAATACCATTCCTCTATAAATAACACATTAAAAGTCATCAATGTCTACGACCAATCACAGCTGATTGAGTAATAAAGTTTAATTTTGTTTCCTGACAAAAGCGTATTGACAGACCAATTGGATAACACTCTTACAAAGTAAACACTAATTAACTGGCTTCATATCTCACCTGACGTTAGCTGTACACGTTTATATAAAGTAAACACCTCTCGAGTTTACCTTGCATTGTCGGCAAATATATTCTGTAATCATGAAACTTCAGACCAATATCGCATAATTTTTATGAATTTTTTTATGCAATCAAGTGGAATTTAGAATTTGTTTATGCAAATAAACGACATTTTAACATTATTTGATTAAGAAATGGATCGGATTATGCAACTAACTGAAATATCCAATTAACTGGTATGCAAATAAGTGGAATCTACTGTACCACATTAATTTTTTCATGTATATTGAGGCATTTAATTCAGGTTTGGTGGGGGGTAAACCAGAGAGCCTGGAGGAAATCACTGACTAACCACAAACTAAAATTAAACTTTCTTAAACTATAATTTTTATCTTCACGGGACACAAAGCTACAAGTTCCCTAACTTAAATTAAGCAAACTTTTTTTAAAACTATGAATAAACATTGTTCACAAAATTAAATATGTACGTTATAAGCTTGAAGTAATCTCCAAAATGACACATCAAATTCCTGTGTATCTGAACAATTATCAAGATTTCAAATTTTTCGATAAAGTCAAAGAAAATCTTAGTTAAGAAATAAATATTAAACTGGGTAATTAAGTCTGGATGGAGGAATGGCTTCCATGGTCTCAAACAGAATCAATTCTGATTGTAAACAGCACTAATAGTTGTTTTCAACATATCAAAATTTTATTTTAAAAAATGCATTTAAACTTAAACTGAAAAAAAATATATATATAGCAATGTTGTGAAAAGTGATGTAAGATGAAGCCAATATGTCATTTAAACAAGAGGCCCATGGGCCTTAATGCTCACCTGAAGAAATGTCAAAAAACTTACAAAGAACTTAATTACAAAAACTTCACAAAATTCTTAAAGTTTGGAAATCCTGCAATAGTTAATCAGAAATGTCATTTTAAAAAAAAAATATCCTTGTTGTTAAAAAATCAGTTTAAATACCTGACTGTCCATATGACTGATGGTGTGGGGTTTCCTACAGCTAAACAGGGGAGTTTTACTGTATGTCGCCATGGTACCGTCATAACTTCTGAAAAACTGGCAATCCTGGCTCCAACTGTTAAAACATAAAATTATAAAAATTGATTTTAATTTCAAAAAAATAAAAAAAAAAAAGACTAATTGCAATTTCCTGAAATTTTAAAAAAAGTTTCAGTTTTTTAATAAAAATCATGGGGTCATCAAGATACTAACTTTTTATTTAGATGAACATCAGGAAAGAAATCAATTACGGATTATATTGGACTTATGATGTTTTTAAAATATCAAGGAAATCAGTTTCAGGAATTTTGGGGCAAAACAGCTAAGTGGGATTTAAACCTAAACAGTGTGAGAGGCTGTGATCATTCAGTTCAAGACTTATAGAGACATCTTGTCTGTCAGGATTCAAAAACATATAGAAAATTAAAATATGTATTACAACTGTCTAATAATTTTATCACTTTTTTATTTGTATTGGCGCATCTCTGAAAAGCTATAAACAATATTCATGTCATCCTTGATACACTGATAAAATGATGAACATCTGAATTTTCAGACATTTTAATTTTTATTAACCATGTGATGGTTGCTAGGTTACCTTTATTAAGGGGTGCTGCCTTGACGAAGTGTGTTGTTTCACCTTCACCGATAAATGTGCTGGCTGATATCCTAAACCTGTATTCCATATGAACAGACAAATTGACAAATCTATGATTAGAATAACTTGATGGAATTTCCAATTTTATCTCTAAGGAATCCTGTATAAAAAAAAAAAAAAAAAACAAAAAAAAAATGTTAAATTATATAAACTAAAAAACAAAGATTTGTAACTTGTCAATATCCAATGGGCCTTAATGCTCACCTGATTAAAAGTGCAATTTTTGTACTTTGTAAAAGAATGTCAACAAGTTCTACTGAAACAAATGATGTTTCAGGGGGAATAACTCTTAGATGCATTTTTTAAACTCTTGATGAAAAAAGTCAATAAAAATCAAGTAAAATTTGATAGTAAAAATTGTGGCCACAGAAAATTCAACTAAGAACAAGACACAAAACAAATCATCAACATAAACAACAAAACAAACCGAGAGAAACATGTAATGGACCAAACAAAAAATGTCACCAACAGAAACAACAAAACAAGACAAGGAAAACATGTAATGGAACAAACAAAAAATGTCACCAACAGAAACAACAAAAAAAGAAAAACATGTAATGGAACAAACAAAAAATGTCACCAACAGAAACAACAAAACAAGGAAAACATGTAATGGAACGAACAAAAAATGTCACCAACAGAAACAACAAAACAAGAAAAACATGTAATGGAACAAACAAAAAATTGTCACCAACAGAAACAACAAAACAAGACAAGGAAAACATGTAATGGAACAAACAAAAAATGTCACCAACAGAAACAACAAAACAAGAAAAACATGTAATGGACCAAACAAAACATGTCACCAACAGAAACAACAAAACAAGGAAAACATGTAATGGAACAAACAAAAAATGTCACCAACAGAAACAACAAAACAAGACATGTCCAAAACTATCAATAGTTCACCCCTGAGATGTAACCCAAAACTTAACACAACCTCTATGACCTTGAGTGTGAGAAAGTTTGTAAGTTGGCTTGCCGAAGGTCTGTGGTTTTCTCCGGGCACTCCGGTTTCCTCCACCATCCCAGAACTGACCTCCACAAAATAAGTGAAGGAATCTTGACTGGGGCGTAAAACACTATTACTCCACTCCACTCTTTGACCTTGACACTTGTAGTATGTCATTGGTTTATGGCAATTCACTAGACTATGAAAAGTTGATTGGAATTCATAAAATTAATCTACAGCAGCAATAAATTGTCATAATTAAACCTGTGTGACCTTCCCCTTTACAATATGACATTCGTTCCAAGTTCATGATATACCAATGTATCAAAGAGCATGTTTTTTTAAGTTTGATAAAAAATTTTGAAAGCAGTATAATTAAAATCACATAACCACAACTTTATCTGTTACCTCTATACAGTTTTGAAAAATGGAGACTTTATTTTTACTTTGAACACGGTGCCTGTATTTGAGTGGAGTGGAGTGGAGTAATGGTTTTTTACATCCCAGTCAAGATTCTTTCACTTATTTTGAGGAGGTCAGTTCTGGGATGGTGGAGGAAACCGGAGTGCTTGGAGAAAACCACCGACCTTCGGCAAGCAAACTGACAAACTTTCTTACACTAGGTTCTGTCATGAGTGGAATTGGAACCCAAGCGGTGATAGGCAATGTAATCTGGAAGTGTGTGCTTTTGCCTACATTTGACCTCTGAGAGATGTCAGAATAAAACCTGTGACTACATGTCACTTTTAACTACTTACCTTGGACGAATTTTGATAGTAGAGACTATACTTTGTTAAAATTCCATTTTTATGAAGTGGTGATTTCCAGGCGACAAGAATACTTGAGCTATTGACTGGTAACGCCTTGATATCAGCAGGTCTTTCTGGTTCTGAAATTAAAACATAGAAATGAAAGCAGATTACTCAACCATCACTATAATTAACATTGCTAACAAGTCTTATATATAATATAGATTATCTCCCGTTTTTCCCAATGTCTCCAATCTGAATATTAAATGTTTTTAATACATGATACAACCGATATATAAAAATCCCAATGATATCTTGACTGTGTACCCAGGTAAGAAAATTTTCCCCCATCAACCCCCCCCCCCCCCCCCCCCACATTTGACATCAGAGGGCAAATATGACTATTGCTTGGGTCAAACGATCATTTGACATAGTTTGAAACTGTGCCCATTTAACTTGATATCAGAACCTAGAAGTTGTCAATTAAAGCTGGTTAAATGACAAGACTAAGACATCACGTTGATCCAATGATTGACAGGCCATAATTATATCTCTCTGGAACTTGTAAGTAGTGTATGGTGTCTAGATTTGGAATGTATATCAACTGATGTCTTTAAATGGTTCTAACATAAATCGGAGAACATCAGTAATCTGCCTGCCATCTGCTTGAACTTGAACTAGTTAAGAAAATATGGGTTGTCAGATTAACTTCCAACACCTCCCTGGTAAATACTAGAACTTGTAGTGAATGTTGGAAAGTAAGAAATAAAAATAACTAAGGCTGTCATGGTTATGAAATTTTGAAACCAGTTAACTGAAATGTATTAACCGAACCGTTTCCGGTCACACGACTGCAGATTCCGTGCAAAGACAAAATGCAAAGGTCAGGTGTTGTAATAGTTCCATTACCTTCCTGAAAGTTTTTGCGCATGCTTGCCAGAAATACTACTTCCTGTTATACCGTAATAATTAGAAAAAAATGATTGAGCAGAGTGCTAACTGATCTGCCAAATGTGGTATATAGGTCAGTTTACTTTATTATTCAACGAAATAAACATGTAACAGAGAAAGTAAAGTGTAGATATACAGAAAGTATGTATTTAGGTATCTGCATGCAGTTATCGGTTACAATATTTCGAAACCGGTTTTGCCCTGTAACCTAACCGTAACCAGTTATCCGGTTACCCGTGACAGCCCTAAAAATAACAACCTGAGCCTTGCATGGCTCTGACCTCAAATGGAGAACTTCTGACACCTCCCTGATATATACAAGAACTTGTAGAGAATGTAGGAAAGTAAGAAGTTAAAAATAACTACCTGAGCCTTGCATGGCTCTGACCTCAAATGGAGAACTTCTGACACCTCCCTGGTATATACAAGAACTTGTAGAGAATGCAGGAAAGTAAGAAGTTAAAAATAACTACCTGAGCCTTGCATGGCTCTGATCTAAAATGGAGAACTTCTGACACCTCCCTGGTATATACAAGAACTTGTAGAGAATGCAGGAAAGTAAGAAGTTAAAAATAACTACCTGAGCCTTGCATGGCTCTGATCTAAAATGGAGAACTTCTGACACCTCCCTGGTATATACAAGAACTTGTAGAGAATGCAGGAAAGTAAGAAGTTAAAAATAACTACCTGAGCCTTGCATGGCTCTGACCTCAAATAGAGAACTTCTGACACCTCCCTATACATAATGGAACTTATAGAGAATGCAGGAAAGTAAGAAGCTAAAAATAACTATCTGAGCCTTGCATGGCTCTGACCTCAAATGGAGAACTTCTGACACCTGCCTGATACATAATGGAACTTATAGAGAATGTAGGAAAGTAAGAAGTTAAAAATATATACCTGAGCCATGCATGGCTCTGACCTAAAATGGAGAACTTCTGACACCTCCCTGGTATATACAAGAACTTGTAGAGAATGCAGGAAAGTAAGAAGTTAAAAATAACTACCTGAGCCTTGCATGGCTCTGATCTAAAATGGAGAACTTCTGACACCTGCCTGATACATAATGGAACTTATAGAGAATGCAGGAAAGTAAGAAGTTAAAAATAACTACCTGAGCCTTGCATGGCTCTGACCTAAAATGGAGAACTTCTGACACCTCCCTGGTATAAACAAGAACTTGTAGAGAATGTAGGAAAGTAAGAAGTTAAAAATAACTATCTGAGCCTTGCATGGCTCTGATCTAAAATGGAGAACTTCTGACACCTCCCTGATATATACTGGAACTTATAGAGAATGTAGGAAAGTAAGAAGTTAAAAATAACTACCTGAGCCTTGCATGGCTCTGATCTAAAATGGAGAACTTCTGACACCTCCCTGGTATATACAAGAACTTGTAGAGAATGCAGGAAAGTAAGAAGTTAAAAATAACTACCTGAGCCTTGCATGGCTCTGATCTAAAATGGAGAACTTCTGACACCTCCCTGGTATATACAAGAACTTGTAGAGAATGCAGGAAAGTAAGAAGTTAAAAATAACTACCTGAGCCTTGCATGGCTCTGATCTAAAATGGAGAACTTCTGACACCTCCCTGGTATATACAAGAACTTGTAGAGAATGCAGGAAAGTAAGAAGTTAAAAATAACTACCTGAGCCTTGCATGGCTCTGACCTCAAATAGAGAACTTCTGACACCTCCCTGATACATAATGGAACTTATAGAGAATGCAGGAAAGTAAGAAGCTAAAAATAACTATCTGAGCCTTGCATGGCTCTGACCTCAAATGGAGAACTTCTGACACCTCCCTGATATATACAAGAACTTGTAGAGAATGCAGGAAAGTAAGAAGTTAAAAATAACTACCTGAGCCTTGCATGGCTCTGATCCTAAAATGGAGAACTTCTGACACCTCCCTGGTATATACAAGAACTTGTAGAGAATGCAGGAAAGTAAGAAGTTAAAAATAACTACCTGAGCCTTGCATGGCTCTGATCTAAAATGGAGAACTTCTGACACCTCCCTGGTATATACAAGAACTTGTAGAGAATGCAGGAAAGTAAGAAGCTAAAAATAACTACCTGAGCCTTGCATGGCTCTGACCTCAAATAGGAGAACTTCTGACACCTCCCTGATACATAATGGAACTTATAGAGAATGCAGGAAAGTAAGAAGCTAAAAATAACTATCTGAGCCTTGCATGGCTCTGACCTCAAATGGAGAACTTCTGACACCTGCCCTGATACATAATGGAACTTATAGAGAATGTAGGAAAGTAAGAAGTTAAAAATATATACCTGAGCCATGCATGGCTCTGACCTAAAATGGAGAACTTCTGACACCTCCCTGATATATACTGAAACTTATAGAGAATGTAGGAAAGTAAGAAGTTAAAAATAACTACCTGAGCATTGAGAACTTCCTACACCTCCTTCTGAAGACAAAATCTAACAGTTGTCTAGGTTTAATATTACTTACTGTCTTGCATGGTTCTGACATAAATTGGAGAACTTCTGACACCTTCTCCCTTCCTGGTATAAGCTAGAACCTGTAGACTGTAATTAGTGAATTTAGCCAATCCTGTCAAGGTCCATCCTAGCTCATTAGTTGTCACGGTATCTGCATCACTCTCATCTAAATATGAAAACACAAAATAATTATTTCTATGAAGAGAGTCAGAGGTCAGCAATTAATAAAAGTTCTGTTACCTTGGTAAAATAATGTCTAGGTTTTGATAACTGATAAGTGTGATGTATGACATATGGCAAAAAAAAAAAATAAAATAACTAGAATAAAATAAATGAATAAATAAATGTTACTAAATATAAATGAATAAATAAATGTGTAACAAAATATCAATAAATAAATAAATATAAATAAATATCAAATTAATGACTAAATAAATCAATAATCAGGCTTCTTGCAAAAAAAAAAAAAAACATGAGATAAAATGTATATTTGATCTATTAATCTGATTTTTAACATTAAAACTTAACATTAAAATTATAGATATTTACGGTACCTTCATCGTGTCTGACAGGTTTGTATATGATTATATAGATATTTACAGTACCTTCATCATGTCTGACAGGTTTGTATATGATTTTATAGATATTTACAGTACCTTCATCGTATCTGACAGGTTTGTATATGATTTTATAGATATTTACGGTACCCTCATCGTATCTGACAGGTTTGTATATGATTTTATAGATATTTACGGTACCCTCATCGTATCTGACAGGTTTGTATATGATTATATAGATATTTGGGTTTGTATATGATTATATAGATATTTGTGGTACCTTCATCGTGTCTGACAGGTTTGTATGTGATTATATAGATATTTACAGTACCTTTATCATGTCTGATGGGTTTGTATATGATTTTATAGATATTTACGGTACCTTCATCATGTCTGATGGGTTTGTATATGATTTTATAGATATTTACAGTACCTTCATCATGTCTGATGGGTTTGTATATGATTTTATAGATATTTACGGTACCTTCACCATGTCTGACTGGTTTGTATATGATTATATAGATATTTACTGTACCTTCATCATGTCTGACAGGTTTGTATATGATTTTATAGATATTTACAGTACCTTCATCATGTCTGACAGGTTTGTATATGATTATATAGATACTTACGGTACCTTCATCGTGTCTGACAGGTTTGTATATGATTATATAGATACTTACGGTACCTTCATCGTGTCTGACAGGTTTGTATATGATTATATAGATATTTACTGTACCTTCATCGTGTCTGACAGGTTTGTATATGATTATATAGATATTTACGGTACCTTCATCATGTCTGACAGGTTTGTATATGATTATATAGATATTTACGGTACCTTCATCATGTCTGACAGGTTTGTATATGATTATATAGATATTTACGGTACCTTCATCATGTCTGACGGGTTTGTATATGATTTTATAGCCCTGTAGAATTCCATGTAGAGTAAATCGTGGTGGTGGGGACCACAGGACTTTGATGCTCTGTGAGTTTATTGAACTGGCTTGAACTCCTTTTGGTGGCTGACTTGGCACTGTAACAATAAAAACAAAAAAATATTTAAATTTCCTTAATGAACTCAATTGAATAAACCAGGTATGAAATTAAATTGTTTTACTCTGGGAATAACATTAGAGTTATTGCCCTTTATTTATTAAATTAGCATTCCTTAGCTGGATTTGGTTACAAATAACTTTGGAACCTTAGATTTATTTATTTTCAACTGTTTCGCTGCTTTTTTTTTTTTTTTTTTTTTTTTTTTTTTTTTTTTTTGGCCCCTTGTGTCACTGATGAGGAAGGAATGATTTTTAGAAATGTGCACATGTGGCACATCAAAATTTAACAGGTATTTTTATTATTAGCCTGTTTTCCTTCCAAAACTAACTGAAAATTGTAACATAAGAATTAAAGTAATCATGAAATGCAAAATTAACAAAAATAAAGAAGAAATGTTGAAGATGTTACCAATGACAACAAAGACAATAACACTGACTCTTTATTGTAGCCAAGGACACAATTTTTCCTCTTAAATAAGGGAAGTAACTCTGTAAATAAGGGATAACAGATTATATAGCATAGACTGATCTAAGATTTTACCCTGATAATTTTTGTATCAAGTTTCTTGTATTTCCATTCAGAAATCAAGTTGTACAAGCACTGAAGAATCTATAATTATCGCTTTACATAGATTTATTTGTACAGGCCCTAGTTTTACAGGGGTCTCAGTGGCCGAGTTGTCTAAACCGCGCGCTTACGGATCACAGCACCTCTCGCCACCTGGGTTCGAATCCCACTCGGGACAGATCCTAGTGTGAAAAAGTTTGTCAGTTAGTTTGCCAAAGGTCATTGGTTTTTTTGGGCACTCTGGTTTCCTTCCCATCCCAGAAATGACCACCTCAAAATAAGAATTTTGACTGGGGCGTGAAACACCATTACTCAACTCCACTCCACTCCCCTCCAAATTTCACAATCATTGACTCAACTGAGTGTACATTCAACTCAAATAAGAGAAATACTTCAGTGTCAATTTTAAGATTATATTTCACAGTTAAAATTGAATATCTAATAGTATATTTAAATTAGTGTAGGTTTGTTGATCATAACAAAACATTTTCTCATAAAACTTTTAAAAGAACTTTTAAAATATTGATGAAAGAAAAAAATGGGAATATTTGTGTTGCGTGAAAACTCAACTGAGTGAATGATTGTGAAACTGAGGTCAAATGAATATAATATTATGTCAATAGAAGCATTAACGTATGTACAGGCTTCACCCTTCACCTCTCAAACAAGGCCAAGATAATTAATTTTTAGGTACTCATTGAACAAGATGTACTTACCATCTTCTAGAGTATAAACCGTCGTATCTTTAGATGATGGGCCTCGTCCTTGATCGTTATAGGCCTGGACATGAACTGTATATTCTGTAAACTTTTTCAGTTTTTCGATTGTTAATTCTGGTGTAAACTTCCCGTCAACAACTTTAGGTTCATAAATAAAACTGTATGGACTTTTTGTCTCTTTATAGCCAATGTAGTAGCCTTTTATTAAACCATTTCTGGACTCTGGTTTTGGTGGCTGCAAGGGAAGTCAAAAAACATAAAAATTGACAAGTTAATTAAACCAGCCTATAGCTCTTTCATTCAGATTTATTCTTGCACTGAAATCAATAATATCCAAACAAAGCCTGGAGCACCATCATTTGAGTACAAAAATAATCAAGACCAGGTTTTTGTTTTATTCTGAATTTACCAAAAAATTTATTTTTCATTAACTTATAAATTTAAACAGTTAGACATATCTTGAGGGAATTTGAGAGTATTTTTATCTTGAGTGGGATATGAAAAAAGGTTTTGAGAGACACTGTCATCTGTTAATGTGTACTTAGATGACTCTGTAACAGAGACCACATATTTCAAGCTATAAGATGTCTAGTCACTTGCCATTGAAACACTTAGGAACATTTTATAGATTCTGCAAATGATCAATTTAAAGAAAATCTTGTATCAAAATAAGGATTGTTAGCAATTTAAATGACATTATTATCTGCAAATCTGGCTAGGAATCTGTGTTTTTCACTTATATGTTTAATTTCGATATTCCAGATATTGCAAGTATTATTACAATTTTTATCAATGCATACCATCCAAACAATTTTCAGTTTCTCCGATCCAATAGCCTTGACCTTAACATTTTCTGGAGGTCCTGATGGCGATTCTTCATCCATTCTGACTTCAAGAACAACACTTGGTCTGCTGTAGCCAATGGAGTTATTAGCTATTACTCGAACATGGTACACATAAGATGGGTGCAATTTCGTTATGGTTGCCTTTAATTTTGATGATGTAACTGTTATGTTTGGTAAAACCCCTTGCCAAACACCTTAGTTTGAAAAGATAATGGATGAAAATGAGGATATATAAACTTCATGTCAACTTAACAATATAATGATCATATTAAAATCACAAAAAAAAGATAAATAAATAAATAAATAAATAAATAAATAAAAGGATGCAATTTTGTTATGGTAGCTTTAAAATTTGACAATTTAAATGTTATTGTCGGTAAAAAATTTTAAATTTTACAGTGTAAAAATCACTGACATACTAGCATTTTATTTTTGCTGTCTTTCATTTGATTATAAACGAGAGTGTAAATGGCATGAATCTTACAGAAATGTAGACATGACTGATTAGTTAGACGTACCTGTGTCTATTTTATACTGTATGATGTAGGATATTAGTTCACTATTTCCGTTATAAGGTTTCAGCCAGCCTAGGGTCAGATTTCTGCTATTTTTTCTGAGTAATGTAATATTTCTGGGTGGCTCAGGAGGTTCTACAATAAAAACAAAACATGAAATGTACCAGTAAGCACTAAAATTAACATTCCTAAAAATATCTCAGTTTGACCTTGTATGTGGCCTTGACTTTTGACCTACATATTGAGTATACAATTTATAACATCTTATACTGGTGCACAAGTGTACCAATTATAATATTGTTCCACTACAAAATAATTATTGGGATTTGCACATAGCCTGATATATATGTTTGTGTTTGATTTTTACATTGTTTTTAGGATTGTGATTTAGAACTGGAATGTTTGTTTGTGTTTTTTTTTGGGGTTTTGAATTGGACATGGATAGTATGTTTGTGTTTCATTGGGATTGTGATTTGGACATGGACCAGTAAATTTGTGTTTCATTGGGATTGTGATTTGGACATTGACCAGTGAGTTTGTGTTTGGGATTGTAATTGGACAGGACCAGTATATTGTGTTTGGGATTGTAATTTGGACATGGACAAGTATATTTGTGTTTTTGGATTGTGGTTTGGACATGGACCAGTAAATTTGTTTTTGGGATTGTGGTTTGGACATGGACCAGTATATTTGTGATTCATTGGGATTGTGATTTGGACATGGACCAGTAAATTTGTGTTTGGGATTGTAATTTGGACATGGAGTGGTATATTTGTGTTTTTGGATTGTGGTTTGGACATGGACCAGTAAATTTGTGTTTTGGATTGTGGTTTGGACATGGGCCAGTAATATTTGTGTTTGGGATTGTGGTTTAGACATGGACCGGTATATTTGTGTTTCAATGGGATTGTGATTTAGACATGGACCAGTAAATTTGTGTTTGGGATTGTAATTTGGACATGGAGTGGTATATTTGTGTTTTTGGATTGTGGTTTAGACATGGACCAGTAAATTTGTGTTTTGGATTGTGGTTTGGACATGGACCAGTAAATTTGTGTTTGGGATTGTGGTTTAGACATGACCAGTATATTTGTGTTTCATTGGGATTGTGATTTGGACATGGACCAGTATATTTGTGTTTGGGATTGTAATTTGGACATGGAGTGGTATATTTGTGTTTTTGGATTGTGGTTTGGACATGGACCAGTAAATTTGTGTTTGGGATTGTGGTTTGGACATGGACCAGTATATTTGTGTTTCATTGGGATTGTGATTTGGACATGGACCAGTATATTTGTGTTTTTGGATTGTGATTTGGACATGGAGTGGTATATTTGCAATTTTGGATTGTGATTTGGACATGGTCCAGTTTTTTGTGTTTTTGGATTGTGATTTGGACATGGTCCAGTATATTTGTGTTTTTGGATTGTGGTTTGGACATGGACCAGTATATTTGTGTTTGGGATTGTGATTTGGACATGGAGTGGTATATTTGTGTGTGGGATTGTGATTTGGACATGAAGTGGTATATTTGTGTGTGGGATTGTGATTTGGACATGAAGTGGTATATTTGTGTTTTTGGATTGTGGTTTGGACATGGACCAGTAAATTTGTGTTTGGGATTGTGATTTGGACATTGACCAGTAAATTTGTGTATGGGATTGTGGTTTGGACATGGACCAGTATATTTGTGTTTTTGGATTGTAATTTGGACATGGACCAGTATATTTGTGTTTGGGATTGTGATTTGGGCATGGACTGGTATGTTTGTGTTTTATTTAAATTTATTGTGTTGAAAAGTAATAGATTTGTCAGTAAGAAATGGAAATAAAGTTATATTTACCTAGAACAGTGAGTCTCATTGGAAGGACTCCAACTCCAAATTTATTTTTTGCCGTACAGACATAAAACCCGGTATCCTCTCGTGTCGATGGACGAAGGGATAACTGTGATAACTTCCCTCGATTTGTAATGACGGTCGATATCTCACGCCTGTAATAAATAAATAATTCATTAAAATAAGAGTTTAAAAATGGTTTCAAATTTGAAAGAAATTTATAACAAAAATAAGAACATTAACTTGCAACCAAAAAAACACTACAAATTAATGATAGAAAGATCCAACCAAAATCAGATCCTATCAAAGAACAGAACACAGAATCATTAAATAAACAGATTTGATTGGAGATGTTCATCAAACTGGTGATACAGAGACTTCAATGCATACATATAAATGCATTTTAGGCTACTGGAGTTCACCAGCATACCACAAGATAACTTTCAATTTTTTGTTTTCACTGGCTACAGAAAACCTTCCATCATAATTTATGACAAAAATGTCATTTTTATTGGAAATATGATTTTTAATATTATTTCACACATACATTATGAAGTATCTACCATCTGGTACAATGTACACTGGTGAGGACTTTCAATCAGATTTAAATCAAATTCCCCTCCCAGTCATAAGAGAGAGAGAAAGGGTGGGGGAGTCACAGAGAGAGAGAGAGAGAGAGAGAGAGAGAGAGAGAGAGAGAGAGAGAGAGAGAGAGAGAGAGAGAGAGAGGGTACCTGTTGCTTTGTCTTGGAGTCAGTGATTGAGCATTAAAGCTCCATGATACAGATAATGGCTTATCTCCAATGGCTTGACAGTCCATGGTTAAATTCTTCCCTTTTCTTATTGTATAGTTTTTACTGGGTGCATCAAATCTGGCTGGAACTAAAATAAAATGTAAATATAAATTAAATTTTAAAAAATTTATAAAATCACACCGGCTTTACTAAGTTGTAGTATTTATTTGTCAGGTATTATGATTTTTGCACTCAAGAACTATCAAGGACGAGTCCAGGTGAGTAAAGAATTACAGTGAAACCTTGATATAAAACTTCTTTATAACTTCACCATCTGCCACCTAACTTACCAACAAATTTCATTTAAGTCTCCAATTCTATTTGATAAGTCTTCCTTCATTGTCAAACATATTCATACTGCCAAAATCTGACTTTTATACTGCTAAAATCTGACATTTATACTGCCAAAATCTTACTTTTATACTGCCAAAATCTGACTTTTATACTGCCAAAATCTGACATTTATACTGCCAAAATCTAACTGTCTTTGGTGAATGTAAATCAAGGATTTTCTAAATGTTTTTAGCAATACATTTAAATTCACATTACTCCAGTCAGCTTATATCAAGAAAGAACAGGAGAAATGATAGGGGAAATAACTGGGAAAAATGATAGGGGAGATAACTTGGGATAAAATAATAGGGAAGGTAACTGGGGACAAAAATTTCAACATCCAAGTTGGATGTTTTCCAAATTTTCTATATATGAAGGAAACTGAGATGAGCACTGGCCTGAAACAATACAATTTACCAGAGAATAAATCCTACATCTGCTGTTTTGGCAAGATGACTCGGCAAACTATGGCATTTTTACCATGTGAGCATTATAACAACTGAAGTTGTTACAAAAAAAAGTCAAAGTCAAGTAATCTGAGAATGTATTCCACAAAAGTCAATGACCAGTGATTTTGCTATGGTTTTTAAAAACTACCTTCCACCTTTCAGATTGGGAAAATTTGGACCCTTTTTATGTCAAATATTACACTCAGAATTTTGAAATTCATTGCAAAGATATTATATTGTGACAATATCTAACATTTTTTGTCTGTCAGAACAGTTTTAGACAACTGGATTTAACTTAAACTATTTGATTGTGTGTCACTGTTGCCTTTTGGGGAATTTTAGTTGTCAAATTGGGAAATTTTAGTCTTATTTTTCAAGGGAAAACTACCTTTATTTGGTAGTAATTTTAGGCAAACAAAACCACTGATGACCCCCAGCAGTCAGAACCAATGCTTTAAAAGACTAATACTTTAACCATTTTCCCACTGCAAGATGTCAGAAAACAAGGCTAAATATGACACATATATGACACTTACTATGAACGGTAAGAAATATCACTTTGCTAAGGCCAAGTCCAACACCATTTGTTGAGTGGCACAAATAGTAACCATGGTCACTCTCGACAGCATTATGAATGACAAGTGTCCCGTTACTTAGCTTTTGTAGATGATCTGTCGAGGTTTCATCATCCGAGGAGACATACTCTATGAGCCTGTAATTACCTGGTCTGTTACCTGTAATATAATTGTCATTTAATCATTGCAGATAAAAAATATAAAACGAAACATATTGCGGATTATTTGCTAAGTATTTAATTATCCAATCAGGAATCTTTCTGTCATCAGAGATGCCTAGATCCATCAAAGATTTTCAACTACATCAGAAATGTTTCAGCTATGACTTTAGAAATGTTTCAGCTATGAAATAAGAAATGTTTCAGCTATGACATGAGAGTTGTTTCAGCTATGAAATCAGAAATGTTTCAGCTATGACATCAGAAATATTTCAGCTATGACATCAGAAATGTTTCAGCTATGACATCAGAAATGTTTCAGCTTTGACATCAGAAACTATCAGAGAAAAAGCAAAATACTTTTAAAAAAGGATCAATAAACATTCAACAAAAAATAAAAAAAAAAAGAGGCAGACTTTCTACCTCGTGCTTTTTTCCAGGTAATTTGTGGTTCGGGGGTTCCAGCAGTCAGGCAATCAAGTGACACGCCCTTCTTTAGAACCACGTACTGGTCTGATGGCTCAATAACCCAGCGTGGTGGTACTACAGAATAAAAAAAATATGTTAACAAAGTTACCATACAAACTATTACCTAGGCTAAGGCATATATAAAACTGAAAATATACTGGCATTTTTAGGTTCAAAATTTTGGTATCAAAATCATAATCTTTTTAATAATTGCTCTTATTCTAATTTTTTTAAATTTTGATATCAAGAGAATTTTTTTTTACTTTTTTTTAAAAAAAAAATCAAAGAATTAGACAGTCTTTATTACCATCTACATGTAATGGTGATGTGTAGTTGATAGAAGCTGCAGCATTGCTGGCCAAACATGTGTAGTTCCCATTGTGTCGTGGACTAGCATCTCCGATAACCAACATACTCGTAAAGGTTCCAAGTTTCTAAATAAAAAAAATAAAATAGATCAATATTAACAAGCAGTAACATTTATCAATTTTAATGTCTATACAATAAGAATGATCTATTTTTTATAAAAAAAATTATTCTTAGGAAAAAAAAAGACAGGGTGGGGGGACGGGGTTGGGGGACGGGGTTGGGGGACGGGGTTGGGGGTCAGGGTGGGGGGGGGGCTGGGGTGTGTCAAATCAGTTTGGATTAGTACAACGAGAAACACCTCTGTTTTGACTGTTTATTTGGAACTGTAAAGATTGGTAAATATTTAACAAAATACCTGTTCAATTTTGATGTGCCATATGTGCACATTTCAGAATATCCATTCCTCATTAATGACACTAGGGGCTAAAAAAGTTGATAAATAAAACAGATAATCTAAACAATAGAAAATTAATAAATCCAAAGTTCATAAATCTAGCTAAGGAATGCTTTACATGGGGGAACAAACCTTAAATTTCAATAGATTTAAAAATACCAAATATATCACACACATACACACACATAGAGAGAGAGGGAGGAATATATATATATATATATATATATATATATATATATATATATATATATATATATATATATATATATATATATTTAATGAGATTGTCCAAAACTACATGGCCTTAGTCCAAAAATCATAACGCAATGGGTATATGAGTACATTTATTGGTTGGTCCTAGATAAGAGTGTCAGCTTCAATGTTGCTAAGACTACATATATATATTAAAATAAAAAATAAATTTTTATTATTGTGTCTGATCAATTTTATTTAATTGTAATATAACAAAATACATTAACAAAAAAATCACAAAAAAAAAAAAATAAATAAATAAAATTTTAAAAAAGATAGTAAAATTAGGGGATAGGGGCTCATTAACTTGTTTGACCTATGATAAGAGGCTTTTCCTTTCCTATTAGGTTGTTTGATAAAGACAATCATATATCCTTATCCAATCAGTATTAATCAAATGTAACAATATACATTTAACAGACTGCACAGGCAGATGTTTGTAAATAATATTTAGATTTTTCGTCATTTGATAATCCTGAAGTCGGAGAAAATTAGTCTGACAATAAAATAACACTAACGGAATACATCAATAGAATTGTAATTCTATATGTATGATATATCTTCTATCTTTTAATTAATTCTGTTACATCAGCGTGATTGTCTGACTGTGTGTACATAAATACAGGTATCACACACAAACACACACACACACACACACACACACGTATGCATGCATGCATGCATATGTGCACACACACACACACACACACACACACACACAATGAATTTAACATACTTGAATCATAATGCCCATGTCAGGTGGAATGGCTAACCCGTCTTTCAACCATCGGATATCCAAAGGCTGATCACCGCTACTAACCACACAAGACACTACGATACGGTCACCTTGTTTTTTACGGGGAAAGTGGAAACTATCAATCACAGGTGGTTCTACAAAAAAAATAACACTTTACTGAATTTTTGATCAAGAAAATTCTGAATTATAATCTAATAATCCCAGCTGAACTTTTTATGACTTGTTCTTTGATAGTGAAGGAAATCAAAATATCTGGAGTCAACAAATGACCTTGACATTAGACAAGAAAATCGACAAGTCTTCTCACACGATTAGGTTTGTCCAATGTGCCTTATAAATTCTGCAGTTAAATATAAAGCAAAGATATTATTTTAAATAATGCCAAATATTACAATAAATTTCCAAACTTAACTCTACCCAAGGTTTGGTTTATGGGCTCGCAATTTTTTTCTCTCTCCTTTTTTTTTTCTTTTTAATTAAATTTGGTACTTTCTTGCTGTATTCATAAAATAATAACACAATAATTTCATGGTTTCAGTGATTCTAAGCTATCAAGCACAGGTAAAAATAAAATTAAAAAAAAGATGTTTTTTTGATAAATTGCTTCAGGAGAAAAAAGTAACATACTTACAAGTGTTAGAGAGTAAACCAAATATATTTTGTTTGGCCTTTTAAAGAATATTATGCTCCATTGCACCTGGCCTCACTTCCTTGATGGAAGTTTATCTGTATCAATATCTAGGTTTACACATAAGCTCATAATTTCAATAACTTTATAAGATTTTTATCTTCTGGACTGATAGATCTTGAAGGAACATGCATCTGTTTTTTTTTTATTCATTACTCTCACTTTACAAAATATCTGCACTTTCAATGATCAAATTTTTTTTTCCAAAAATAAAAAGTAAAATACTTACAAAGTGTTAGAGAGTGAACCCTAAAACACATATTTATTTTTTTTTGGCCTTATCAAGACCAGTTTGCTCACTGCATTATGAATTAATTTTTTTTCTTTACATAATACACTAATGAAAAAACTTTGACTCATTCTCTGATCTCTAGCTTGGGTATCAATCATGGTAAAAACAACAAGTTCTATTAATAAAGACCATTGTGATCACAAAATTTTATATGAATTTAAATATTTTTTTTTTACCTAACACACTGATGAAGACACTTCGACTCATTCCCTGATCATCAGAATTTCTCGCTATACAAACATATTCTCCAGTATCATGTAATTTCTGAACTTTTTCAATTGTCAGTGTCCCATTAATGACTTTCTGTAGATGATTTTGTGGTAAAGTATAACCATCTGAATAAAACAAAGTAAAATCTTAATTAAATGAACAACAGGAAAGAGAAAAATAAGCAAACTGACCTGAAACACACATATGTTTTGTTTAGCCTTATAGAGACCAGTTTGCTCAATGCAATATGAATAAAACTGACTTGAAATCAGGACTTTCCTAATACCTTTATAAACTCAGCTACCAGGTTACTGTTTCAATTTAATCTATCACACAACCATTTTTTTCCTTTATTGTCAACACCATAAGTAGAATCTTGAAATGTTTCAGTGGTGCATTTTAATGTGTAAATAACCAGCACTTTATTATTGCTAATGGTGGTGGAAAATTAGTGATGTTGAAGATTTTCTATGCAAAAGCAGTGCTCCAGGAATTGGAGGAAAAATCCTAGTCGAAGTAAACCAAGTATAAAATTTTTTATTTACATGTAAGACTTCAATACATGCTACAAGGTAATAATTAACATATTATGGAGTTGGCCCAAGCTTTTAGGATTTCTACTTATTATTGGCCAATAAGATTGAACTTAGGAAAATGAAACACACAGATCGTAGTAACAACCAATTTTTACTGATAAAATATTTTTAGAAAATTAACTCTTTTTTTCAATAAAAGGTAAACTTAATGCAGCTTTAATGCAAGAGGAGGGAGGAAACATATTTTTAAAAAATCCATTTTCTCACCAAGTCCCAGTTCAGAACCTGACACACTCACCTGATAGCGAGCACTTTACCAGAAGACTAAAAGATAGATCAAAAAGTATGGTGTAAATCATTATAAATATATCACGTGACCATTGTAACTGGAGGGAGGAAACACCAGAAAAATATACATCCTCACTGAGTGGTCTGGCTGAGGATCAAACCCGGCCCTTCCAGGTGATAAACGATCGCTCTAGATCTACCACAAGACTAAAATGTTGATCAGAGAAAAAATTACAAAATTCAAGGTATTCCACCAATCTAGATTGATTATTTTAACCGAATTTGTTGTTTTGATATCGATGACAAAAAAATACTGTCGTCATCCTTAATTTTTGCATTATTTAGACATTTAGAACGCTTTAAATGTCGCTGGCATTTAACTCGGCAAATGAATGCAATGATCGCATGAGGAAGTAACTTTTAAAACAAAATTTCTAGATCGAAATCTGTGATAGACCATGCAAATTTTCCCGGAATACTCACTTTTTGACCACGTGATTGACGTAACCGGGTAACCAGCTACGTAACATCGTATAGACAACTGTTCATTGGCTGTTGCTGTAACGTTCTTCATTTCTCTTACATACGGGACACCTGTAACAGAAATTATTAATCGGGATTTATTTCATTGGCGGGTTCGGGGGGGGGGGGGGGGCATGGGTTGCAAATCCCGCCCTTTGAAAAATGAAGAGAGAGAGAGAGAGAGAGAGAGAGAGAGAGAGAGAGAGAGAGAGAGAGAGAGAGAGAGAGATGTGAGAAAACATTAAAAATTCATTTTATTAAAAAATAATTTGTCGCAGATGGCGAAACCCCCTGAACACCCAACAGGATTCTAGATACCATAAACCTGTCCGGAGGGCCTTTAGCCGCCCCAAGACCCGTTACTACTGGGTGCTTGAGCCTTCAAGTGATAACAGCAATATCTCATGATAAAATTCTCACCCCCTTTCAAAACTAGCATTCTGGCCTCCCTGCTAATTTTTGATAATGTTACAATGTATTGTGATATTTATAATTGCAATGCACTAAGAAAGATGTTCGTTGTGCTTCAGCGCTACATAGAAACAATAAAAAACATATATTAAAGTGAGAGCTTGAAAAGTCCAAAAAAAAGACAAAAACGTTTGCTAAATCGCCATATAATAATTTTTTTGTTATATATATATATATATATATATATATATATATATATATATATATATATATATATATATATATATATATATCTCCAAAGTAATGGTTGCTTGTTTAAAGCAACACATTTTTAAAGTGCATTGTTCAAGGATGAAAATTGAAGATGTGAACAAAAAAAAATAAAATAAAAAAAGGGAAAAGATAGATTAATCCAAACATTAAGAGAAGAATACACAACCTTTATATTACAATAAGATCCGTATTTTCACTATACTTTATGATAAAGTAATTGAACGGTTTCCAGCTCGTTTAGAAATCAATTTTACGCTGAACTGTCGCCAAGAAAAATCAATGCATTTCTTAAACTGTAATTTGTACTATTTAAATGCGATCTGTGAACAGCTTTATCTCTCTGATACCTAATTGACCTGTCAATCATCTGTCAGTCTTAGGAGAACAGCCAATCATTAAACTCTTAATATCTTCTAAAGACATGCTTGTTGTAAGCTTTGCTGACAACCACCGGTGTATTAAACCGGCGTATTTTAAAATATAGACAGGAATTTTTAAACTTTAGATTTGGTTTCGTGTAAAAAATGCTTGTAAACTTTGCTGATATTTACAGGTTTTAATGAAAAGGTAGGCTAAAAATATAATATTGCAACCTGTGATCACAAGATTTCTCTCTATAGCGGAGTAATAGACATGTAAACATTGCGTATGTTATGTACGCAATCTGATTACCTTGGATTGTTTTTCTACTCGGTAAATAGCGAATACGTGCACTTGCCAGAAAATGACATCCTTCTGTTGTCTGTGAGAAAACTGATAATAATGCTGACAATTTGTCTCTCAAGGTGCTTTAGAACTTAGATAGGTGAATTAAAAAATCGAAAAACATCTAAAGCAGATAGTTGCAGGGACGCTAATATACGCTGATATACACTGACAAACTTCTTAAACGTCTAACGAGGCATCTGCTTTACGGATTTGCAAACTTCTTAAAATGACCAAAAAAGTCGTGCTCTGTAAGCCTCGGTGTTAACCAACAGTGAGTCAACGAGCCACGCCTGCCGTGACATGGGGTATAAGTAATGTTAAGGTCTTATCCGAGACAAACAAAAACAGACTAAAGTTTATTGATTATGGTTCTGTTAAAACAAATATGGAATAGATCAAGATTTGTTTACTTATACAAGGGCAGTCAGTTATGAAATGGTGAATTAAAGAGGAGTAATTGTTGACTGAGGAGTTCAGTCCCTGTTTGGTGAAATAGATCGGAGCAATAATGTTCTAAAGCCGAGTCAAGATTCATTTTCCTTACATAAAGTCGGTCAGGTGTGAGAGGTTGAGGAAACTAGAGTGTTCAGATAAAGCACCAACCCTCCTAAAGAGAACTGACACGCTAGGTTCTGTCTTAATGGCATATGCAACTTGGCAATAAAAGCCGATGTTTTCGGTAAGCGAGCGCTTTAGACCACTTGGCCACAGAGGTATTACTTTTCATTAAAGGTACAGGGTCTAAACAATCAAACTTCCTGAAACTAGATAACATGATACTCTATGATACCACAGAGAGAGAGAGAGAGAGAGAGAGAGAGAGAGAGAGAGAGAGAGAGAGAGTAAACGTTTAATATATCTCATTATTATTATATATACTATATGTGGACATTATTATAAGTACTTTGTATATATCATGTAAATGCCATGGCATATTACTTCTTTTTTACAATATTTTTGCTATAAGTATGTTGTAGCTACTTTGCAGTAGTTATTTAATTACTTACTTGCTACTCTAAGAGAATGTGTACATAACTATAGCAAAAGCTTTTTGTACTGAACCATGTGGTTTTATAATTTGTGATCTCAAAATGTGTTTACCTTGTATCTTTTTTCTATTTCGGTTTATTATTTTAACTCCATTCAAAATTTCTAAGAACCGTTCTATATTTATAAACACGCCATATTAATAATTAAATTCTGGATAAATGTAAATTAAAGTATAACTATTGATTTCTGTGCTTCATAGTCCAATTTGTAAATATATTTACAAATCCTGCAGAGAGTAGAATTATATATTTTATTTTTAATCCAAAATGTCCA
Organism: Tegillarca granosa; assembly: GCA_029721355.1. Taxonomy (NCBI): domain Eukaryota; kingdom Metazoa; phylum Mollusca; class Bivalvia; order Arcoida; family Arcidae; genus Tegillarca; species Tegillarca granosa. The sequence goes on from CM056611.1 coordinate 858,328, forward strand.
AATTCTTGTCAATAATCAACTTTTTGGTATTAAAGTTATTCATTGACCTTCTTTGTATTCTTGATGTAATAAATCTACCAAGTCCAACTCACCATATCTCAGCCCAGTCAAGTCCTTCAAAAGTTATCCAAGCCCACCCGAGTCCAGTCAGGCCCCACCAGTTAAGCCCATATTTAACATGATGCCATATGAAACATTTTAATTTCAAGTTTGGATGATGTGTGAAATTAAGGAATACCCATTGATTATTTTCTCGTGCATTGTAATCCCGTTTGTAACTCATAAATAACATTAGAAGTGTTTATCGTAAAAAATCTAGTCTTTTTTAAGTAGAATCCAAGTTTTATTGTTTAAATTATTGAAGGAAATGAAATATTCGTTTTCGATCTGAGGTCATCATTTAAGCATGTTTGAAGTCCAGGTCAAATCAATGCTTTAAGCTCCAGTCAAATCAATGCTTTTCTATAGCTTCAGTTAAACTTAATAACATCTTTATAGAAAAGGCACGTCTTAATTTGTAACAAGAATTAAAGGTTTTTCCTAAATAATTGTTCTTATTTTCTATTTTCGTTATTCAAACTTTTAAATTGACAATATACTTCTAATTTCATATCTGGTTACATTTCTTTATCATTCACTTTTTTATTATTTAATTTTAATAATTTTTTACCGAATAATGTCAATTAATTTTTATGTTCTATATTTTACAGTAAATATTAATTCTGAGTATGTTTATTTAGATCTTATCTATATATAAATTTAATTTATACATGTTTTGGTGTATTTCTTATTTATATGGTTTGACTTTTATCTAAAATGAAATTAAGACAAATATCTTTAATATAACTTTTTAAGAAAATAAAAAAATAAATAAATTTTAATAAATTGAAAATTTTTATTTTTCAATGGATCACCTGTGTTGAAAAACAGTCGGGTAGATTGAACCTTTCTTATTTACTGTAACAGCACAAGCAGGCAATTGAATAACACAATGTCCGTCGAAAACCAAAAAAATAAATAAATATATTTAATAATTAATTTTGATACATATAAATTTAGAACTTTAGATTCATTAATTTTCAACAGTTTGGCTTATGTTTTTTTATCTATAAAACTTTTCGGCCACTATCTTCACTGACGAGGAATAATTTTCCGAAATGTGCACATATGGCACATCAAATTTTTACAGATATTTGTGTTATATATTTATGATAAAAGATTAAATTAAAAATATGGGAATTTTATAATCAGTATTTTATTTTTCCATGTGCTGTATGGGTGTTTTATCATTTAATTTATTGTGTTGTATTCTAAGTTGGGGTAGTGTTTCAAGATCATGTCAAGATCAGCTGCAAATTTAGGTCTTTATATTAATTGTCAGTAAGCAAAGCTAACTAACTTATCTTGTATTAGTTTACCTATTTAAAAAATTTAAAGTGAGATTAAGTTTGTTCTATTTAACATCTGCAGTGGAAAACTGAAGTCTTTGGAGAGCTAGTGCCTTTCAATGCTATTAGAAATAAATTGTATCCAAGTATGGCCTTTGACAGGCATCACCAATGGTCATTTGTTTTTGACCAATGGACAAAGTCTTAAATGTCATTTATTGTTTGACCAATCCTTTTACCATTATTATTTTGTTGTCCAAAAATGTATTCATTCAAAAGGTTTATAAACAGTACTATTCTCATTTTTTAACTTGCATATTAAATACATTAAAAATAAAGAAATGAAAATTATTTTTAAAAACAAGAATTGTAACTGATAAACGGTCTTTATAATAACAAAAAAAACAACAAAAAAATAAAGAAAAAGCTAAACACAACAATCACATATTGATACCCTAAATAAAAATAAAACTGGCGATATCAGACTTGCAAAAAACCTGACGCAATTACATATGTGTGTGTGTGTGTGTGTGTGTGTGTGTGTGTGTGACTGGTTTGATGAAGAAGGAAATTGTGAATTAATTTGATAACACTTCATGGTCGGTTCAGCTAGTTTTTGGTTCATGAAATAAAACTAATAAAACAAACATACCAGTCCTTATCCATATCACAATCCCCAAAACAAAGTAAAAACTTTGAAAACTGACAAAATCAGTTATACACGTGAACTTCCATCAAGGAAGTGAGGCTGGGTGCTCAAATTATTTTCAATTATTTTTCAAATTATTATTCCTATTATTATTATTATTATCAATTTTTTTGTAATTTATACTTGCAGATCACTGACGAACATTAACACCCGTTAAATGTACAAAATGGTAGAAATGAAAAATATATCCAAATTAGACAATGATGTCATTTCATGTGGTACCGTAAATAAAGGAAAAAATGAATAAATACTATTTAATCTAACAATACTTTTCAGGCTGTTTTATTATTATTATTGTTATTATCATTATTATTATTATTATTTTGTAATTTTTAGACATCACAATGACAATCAATTATATCTTGTTTTAAACAAGGTAGAAATTATAAAATAGACAATTAAGTAAATTACATGTATTACTGTAAATAAAAGAAAATATGAATAAATATTACTTAACCTAACAATACTTTTCAGACTATTTTATTACCGATTATAGAATTGAAAAAAACATTTTAAAAGTATCAATACTACTTTTTTGCACCTATTTCTCTATCATTTACATGATTTGGTAACAATGACCTAACATGCTCTATATATCGTTCGAAGTAGATGGAAGCCTTGTAAAAAAGTAGTTGGAAAATAAATAGTGATAACTTACACAGCTGTGACATTATAACCGATAGCCATTGATTTTTTTTCCCCGAGTTTAATTTGTTTTTTGTGAAATAACCTTAGGAATGTATGTTTATAAGTTTAAGAATAATCCAAGGGTTTTTTTTACATTCGGGTATTAAATCGTACTTGTTTTTTTTTTTTTTTTTTTTTTTTTTTTTTTTTTTTTTTTTTTTTATCTTTTTTGTGCTTGAATTTATACACCTTTATTTGCTGCGCTTTGTTTATTAAATTGTGTATATTTATTCTACTGATCACACACACACACACACACACACACACACACACACATATATATATAATAACAATATTTTTGGATTTCCTGTGATATATATATAACACAAATACCAGTTGAATTTAGATGTGCCAGATGTGCACATTTCGAAAATTCATTCCTCATCAGTGACACTTAGACCGAAACGTTTGGTAAGAAAAACATGAGCCACAGTTGAAAATTAATGAATCTAAAGTTTCAAAATTTAATAAATCCAAATCCGGCTAAGGAATGCTTTGCATGAGGGAACAAACCTTAGTTTTAAACTAATTTTAGAATTTAAGGCAGCTGAAAAGTTTGTTAAATGGTACATTTTCTGACAGCACAAAGTACTGCCTACTGAGTTATGGATACCCTCGGGGAGTTTAACTCCACCAGCAGCGGTACCCGCTCAGGGGTAGTAAATATATAACACAAATACCAGTTGAATTTAGATGTGCCAGCTTTGCACATTTCGGAAATTCATTCCTCATCAGTGACACTAAGACCGAAAAGTTTAATAGATAAAAAACATAAGCCAAACAGTTGAAAATAAGTAATCCAAAGTTCTAAAATTATATAAATCCAATTTATATATATATATATATCACAGGGAATCCAAAATTATTGTAATTCAATAAAGAATTAAATAAAGTGCCTATGTTTTATATAAGAATTGACTCCAATAGGAGGAAAATGTTAATTATAATCTCAATATAAAAATATTGTTAAGAATTATTAATGTCGGCTTAAATAGATTGAGGAGTCATAAAACAAAGTTAACAAAAAAAATTAAAATAATAAAGTTAAAGGAATTAAAATGTAAAATCAAACACAAAATACAAGTCTATGTCAAAATCACAATCCCAAACGCAAAGTAAAAACTTTGAAACCTGATGTATCATTAAGAAAGTAAGGCCAGGTACTCAAGAAAGGTTTGTACCTCCAGTCTAGCTAGCTGCACCATCTGTTAGCAAAAAAAATGAGAATGAAAGGAGCATGAAACTTAGGAAAGTAAAATAAATTCCTTTCTATTGCATATAAAATGTTATAAAAATAATGTGTTGAAGGCAATCAGTTAATTAACATTACGGTATTTTAATTAAACTCGAGTTCTGAACTATCAAAAAGTGTTCGACCTTTTGCTATATTGGATGTGTATTTTTGAATTGCATTGTGTTTTGTTAATGTTGGCTCAGACCAAGCACATAGTAAATTGCTTTTATATAAAGTATGTAAAGAAATAATGAATGTTAATTGGAATAATTCAATAAAAAGATTTACTATTGCATTTTGACACATAAATCTATTAAAAGCGGGGTTTGTTACAATTTGATTTGAGATAATTTGGTTTGATTTCGCCCTGATGTAATCAACTAGGTGAACTATTAAAGATCTAAATTATTAAAGATTTTCCAGTAAAATCAGTAGCTTTTTTGCTATTACAAGTCTATTATTTATTCCTTGTGATCGGATTGATAACGTATTCCATGTATAATGAACACATGACAAACGTCATTTTGACATGATACCAACATCGCATTTATACTCACTGTTGTTGATTGGTTATAATGAACACGTGACTAAAGTAAATTGACATGTTACCAGTGGCACATTTATCCAAGAAAATGATTGGTGTTAATCTTGGCAACGTGTAAAACATTGAATGGAGTGTTGAAAAAATAACATATAAAGTGAAACTATGTAAAAACTTATATATAAACTTAAAAACGAATGGAGTGTTGAAAAAATATAGTTTGTAATACTGCTGTATCATTTTTTTGCACCCACTGTAGCTTACACGCTCTTTTTCCCGCGACGATTTTTCAATGAAATCAGGGGTGTATCGATACTATGAAAACCGCCTTAAACCCAAAAATCTGACATACCTTCGCACAAACAAATAAACGGAACAGGTAATACTACAGTTTAAATTTAAAATGTAATTTTAAAAACGTTTTTTTCTAAATCAATAACAAGTTTGTTTCATATTACATTAATTTAATATGACGTAATGTCAATATGTTAAATTTAAGAACTCTGGTTGAGATTTCCCTATCTGGCACCACAAGCAGTGATAGATTCTTTTAGTATTAAATGGAATGTAAAAAAAAAACTATAGAAGTGGATTGAATTGGCAATGTTTAAGCAATACAAATACATAAGAGTATTTCGTTGATATCAAGGCAAAACGTCTAGGACTGAGAGGAAAACAAGAGTTATCGAGAAATAACAGCCGACCTAACAAACTGACGAACTTTTCATATAAGGGTCTGTTCGAGTTAGATTTAAACTTTTGGTTGAAAAGCATCTATTTTTCTGTATGAGAGCACTATAAACGACTTAGCAATCGAGATTTCCTTCTAGAATAACTAGAAAACATGTCTCGAATTGTGGCACATTACAAAAATCTCCCATTATACTACAAACTGAAAAAAATATAAAGAAATATTGTATTAGCTAAAAGTCATTTTTTTAGAATTTGTTTCTAAATTTAAAAAAACTTTGTATTATCAAATTTAAATATTGTAGGACAAAAGGAAAAAAAAGAAATGATTGTAAAACAGTTAAACTACCGTTAAAGGAACGCAGGTTTATTGAAAAATGGTAACAAAAAGCATCAAATATATATATATTCATACAAAACAAGACGATATAAAAAATGTTTTGTTAATATATAATATAAACAAGAAATAAAATGTCAAGTAAAACGACAATAGTTTTTATGATTCCGTCTACAGCGCTTTTCCTTATTTTACAATCTGCCACTAATCTTTTACGATAAATAATTCACATCTATGACATTAGTTGCTAATTATTGTGTTTTTGTTGGATAATGTGATTCTGTCCATGTCAAATGAATAATCTCATTTAGTGAATAATTGTTAACTCCGTGTTTTCAATACCACATTAGTAACAATTTAAATTACGGAGTCAAAATTAACTGAAAATAATGGTTCATCAAACAATGAACCAACACTTGGTGATTTATATAGTGAACATAAAGTAAAGAAATAAATAAATTAAATAATAAAGAAACATATTGTATTTATAGTTTTATTCGTGATTTATATAGTAAACAAAAATAAATAAATAAGTTACTATATTTATATTTTTATTCTGTAATTTTTTTTAAATTTAGGAAAAACAAGCCATTGTCACTGATAAGAAATAAATTTCCGAAATTTGCACATATGGCACAATAAAAATTAAACAAGTATTTCTGTTAAATATTTATTATCCCTGAGCGGGTACCGATGCTGGTGGAGTCAAACTCCCTGAGGGTAACCATAACTTAGTAGACAGTACTTTGTGCTGTCAGAAAGTGTACTATTTAGCAAAATTTTCAGTCGTCTAAAGTTTGAAATTAATTTAAAACTAAGGTTTGTTCCCTCATGTACAGCATTCCTTAGCTGGATTTGGATTTATAAAATTTTGAAACTCTAGATTCATTATTTTTAACTGTCTGGCTTATATTTTTTATTTCTCAAACTTTTCGGTCTTAGTGTCACTGATGAGGAATGAATTTCCGAAATGTGCACGTCTGGCACGTCAAAATTTAACTGGTATTTATATTATATATTTGCAAATTTTCTGTCGTCTTAATTTTCAAAATTTATTAAAAACCAAGGTTAGTTTTTTATGTAAAGTATTCATTTGCTGGACTTGGATTCATATAAGTTTGGAACTTTGGATTAATCTATTTTCAAATATGTGGATTTTTTTTATCGATTTTTCGGCCCTTTTTAATGATTAGTTTACAGTTATATAAGATGTACCTTAAAATCACAAATGTTCGTGTTAGAGTGAATTTCGCTTATTTCGGTAGTAAGTAAAAACTACGAAATTTCATGTCAATGAAAATTTTAATCATCAACTCTTTTCCACGAAATTTTCTCCCAAAAAGTTTTTCTTAAATTTCAAATCCAAAAAATAGAATCAAACGGATATTTTTAAACTTCTATCTTGTCTTAACCAAAACGTTGGTTCATGACCAAGATTTTACCTCCTGTGCAGAAGTTAAGGTTTTAATGACTGTTTCACCAATGTTTTCACCACAACAAGTGCTAGTTATCAAAACGAATAAAGGATGAATATATAACACATATAACAATTCATTCCTCATCATCCTAGGAGCGAAAAGTATGATAGATAAAAACATATGCAAAACGGTTGAAAAAAATGAATCTAAAGTCTAAATGAATCCAAATCCTGATAAGGAGTTCTTTGCATGAAGGAACCATTTCTTTCAAATAAATTTCAAAAATAACGACGGCTAAATGTTTGCGAAATGGTATGTACAAATCTGATACTTCTGGTACTGTACGCAAATACATGTATTAGCGAAATAGTCATTAGAAAAATCCATAATCTTTTTTATCAAATTATTTATTTGTTTATTTTTGTCGGGTGAAAAAAAGTTGTTAGACCCCTATGATTTGATGTTTGATTGATGACGTTCTATACGTATCTAACTTTAATTAAGTAAAACATGACCTTACAAGCCATAGCCATTAGTTCCATACAAATATCAAATATCCAATTATTTACTAATCTGACATTTCTTGTTTATCAAAATTTCAACTGTTAACCAATTTCAATATCAATTTACATTTAACTGTCCATCATTTTGTCTCTGGTGAAATCAAAAATAAACCCAAAACATCAGGTCATCAACATGCAATTTGCGGGATTCAAATACTGCGTAAAATCATTATCAACCACATGTATAGAAAAGTTTTGTAAATATGTATCAAAATACCTGTTTTACGGTCGGAGTTAAGATGTCGCGTGCTATCAAGGTAACGATTACGTAATGTATTCCAACGCGCCGATACATGTACTTTTTGTTTACAAAACAAAAATGACGGACTCCGATGCTTTCGACGATTCCGTATTGCTTAATTTTGTCATAGAAAAGTATGGATATTGGATATATATAAATCTGTTATTTATTTCAAACAATAAAATAACTATATCAATGGAATCAAGTGTTTTCTTGATAGAACTATATTTTTGGCGTAACGACATCGGTTAACATTGATTTATAAATTAATTTCTCGTCAGTAACACAAGGTGCTGAAAAGTTCTTAAGTGTAAAAAGGATAAGCCAAAGAGTTGAAATTAAATTAGTCCAAAGTTCGAAAATTCTACGAATATGAATTCAAACCCAGCCAACGAATGTTTGCATGTGGGAACAGTATCTCATTTTCATAACGTGTTTCGAAAATTAAGAGGGCAAAAACTTTAAATCACGGTACATTCTGACAATACTGCCTACTGACTTAACGATGCCACCTTGGAGGTTTACTCCACAAGCAGCGGTACCCACTCAAAGGTAGTAAATTCTGAACTAAAACCTGTTTAATTTTAATGATATATGTGTACTTTTTTCTTTTATTTATTCGCATTTTGTTATAATTTGCTGGCTATTTGTAAGAGCAAATTTTGATTTGGACTGGAAGCTTGTTTTAATAAGAAATAAATGTCATATTTTGTAATTGTATTCTGAAGATGTATTAACAAATTGCATCATTTTCTGCAACTAAGATTGTTTCATAATGTTAAAAAACCTAAAATAAAATTAAATCTGCTTAAGTCTGATTTTAAATGTGAAATATTCTCTATATAACCATATCTTTGTAAAGCAGACAAATTATTGAAAAAATTAATGCTAAGTATTATATTTCGGCAATTATCAAGACCTAACAATTTAACTGATATTTTACTGTTGTGTAAAATACAAAACCGTATTGTAAAGTTTGTAAAAGCATGGAATAAAATTTCACCAGTTTTATCAGAAAATTACAAAGAATAAAAAATTTCATACTTTCACTAAATATGTAAAATCAATAAAACTTGTAATACGAGTGGTTTATTTCATCAAACTGACAAATATCTATCGAATTAGTTTTTGGTAAAAAGGAAAGCCTATATCACAAAATACCACATAGAATATAAACCTGATATCAACACTGTAGAAACTCCAATAGCCTAATTTGCGTTTTATGTTTTATGTTCACTATTAATTGAGTTCAACATTACTGATGGGGAAAATAAAAACGCGAAATACAGCGCCAGGGTCCAGGATTTACGACTAGAAACAATCCGAAAGAATTAATATAAGAATACGTCATAAAAGAATATAGATTTTTTATCATGATTAAGTTTCTTTTTAAAGATCGGGTTTTATTATTCACGAGCACGTGTTAACGGCAGTACTCTCTTGCATCGAAAATGTAAAATCGGGGACAAAGAAGAGGGTTTGTTTATAGTGAACGTGTTCAGATTGCTGATTCGGAATTTATCTCTTTATGATAACATAAATCTTTAACTTAAATCAGACATGCAAAGAACATTAATTTTGTGTACTATTTTAAGACATCAATGTCTTGATATTTTAACTGAAGAATTGTAAATTTAGAGAATAGACAATAAAAGCAATGCTGTGTTTGTAATGAAAATAGACATTTTAGAATAGTTGATTGAAGACATTTGCCAAAACCTATAAATCTATAGGTTTAATATATTTGACATTTCAATATACAAATTCTAATTGTCACACACGTTAATTGAGTTTTCTTTTTGTGATATATATGTAACACAAATACCTGTTAAATTTTAATATGTCAATGTCGGAAAAGCATTCCTCATTTTTATTTAAAAAATGTTAAAATACATAAGAATAAAGACAGTTCAAGTTGTTATTGCAAGGATTTGGAAAACATGTTAATACTGGATTCTTCAAATGGAAAATCTCTTTTTGGCAAAAAAGTCAATTTTTTTAATTAAAAAGTGATCAGAAAAAATAATTAGTTAATCAAGGAATTTCATTATAAACAATCTTGCAATAATATATTTATTAACAAACGTATCTACCTATTTGTATAAAATATATTACTATGGAAACAAAAGTGAATCTTTTACTAGAGTATTTAACACCCTAATAAATATAAATACGTTGTCTACTATATTTTCAAATGTTAGGATTGCCAGTGAAAATTGCTGATTTCTTGTAATGAAAACCAATTGGCTTTGTTCTCCTGTTTAGTTGGAGATGGTAATCTAGTTTCATTATGTACAACGCCTGCAACTAGAACAGAAAATTCACTCAAAACTAATATCAACTTTATCTGTTGTGTCGGTATGTGAAATAAATAGCGAAAGGAGCTACAAATCATAATGTATATAAGTGACCCGTTTATGACGGGTTTGGTTCAAAGGCCCGAACTCGATTTTTGTTAAGTGATTGAATAGAATCAAAAACTTTGAAAGAACATAGACATATAAAATATTTGTTAACCAGATTATAGGATACTTTTGTAAAATGTGCAAGAACCCGTCAACAAGTTCCACACAACGTGTAAACCACGTGTTCACCTGATATATATACAAGAACTATTTGAAACTGGGTCGAGCCAATCATCTATAACATAGTTGGTAAGAAACGTTATAACTGAAAGAAATACTCACCATAAACGTTCACTCTTCCTTTGTGTTCTATATATCCCACTTCATTTACTACCAGGCATTTATATTCCCCTCCAAGTACAATTTTTATGCTAGATATATTAACATAACTGACGACATCTCCAAGAATTGATACAGTACTTCCCACCCTTATATTGGGGTCATCCGGAATTGGACCATCGTCCAGTGTCCACGTGATATTTGGTGTTGGGGTTCCGGTGGCGCTACATCGTAAGCTTGTTCTCTGCCCTGTCTGGACATATTGGTCAACAAATTTGTCTATAAAGGTAGGATGAGCAGCTACAACAATAAATGGAAGATAATTAAGTAATGTTCAAAACTTGTTTTTGTAAGTCTCATACATTAGACAGGAGGTGCTAACCGTTCAAGAGCACCCGGCCTCACTTCCTTGATGGAAGTTCACGTGTATAACCAAATTTGCCTGTTTTCAAAGATTTTACTATTTTTTTTTCTTTTTCTCTTTAATATTCTGTGTGAATCATGAATCGGTGATTAACATGTTATTAAGCAATATATATCAAATGTTAAACTAAAATGTCTGGCCCTTTAAAAGCTTTATGGCTGTCATCACAATAATGTTGATAACCATGTAGTCGTTCTATCCAAACTTTAATGCGTATAATTGACGTCTAAGATCTCCGTGTCCCTTTAATTCTCCAGAACACCTGGCCTCACTTCCATAATTAAGGTTCGCGTGTGTAACTGTATTAACAAGTTTTCAAAGTGTTTAATTTTCTTTTGGAATTGTAAATTTTGACATGGATCGGTGTATTTGTGTTTGACTTAAAGGTTAGAAACAATCAAATGAATATGCTATGGAGGGTTGGATAATCACCAATACGCATATGTATTTCTTAATGTTATTGTGTGCAGTATTCGTTGTACTACCTTGAAGCCTGTACTTCAGATAAGCTAAAATACTGACAGAAAAAACTTATATACGCTTAAGGCATTAAAAGTAGAAAAAACAAATGGGTCAAAAACAAAATATTAGCTAGATTTATGTAAAAAAAAATTGTGAACATTTTATGACAAATTTCGAAATGCATTGTGCAACAAAATTGTTTGTTAAAAGTTTATTATTTAATCATCAATTGATTTCAAGAAAAATCTTTACCTCCAATTAAAAGTTGAGATGTTGCCTGCGAGTTGTCGCCATCATTGGAAATAATACACTGGTACATTCCTTGGTCTTGTCGATTTATCTCGTCAATTTGTAACAAAGTTTCGGATTGGATATAATAATGAGGATCGCTTTTTTGGATTTGTTGGCCATTTTTGAACCATTTTATTGATTTGATTGGATGACCCGAAACAGAACAGTTGAAAGAAGCTGATTGGCCGGAATCGACCACTTGTGAGGGTGGATCAATTCTAGCTACTAGAGAAGCTGAAAAAGAAACACAACAATATAGTCTTAATTTACCTTCAAAAATATTTTATGAAACAATAAAATTTAACAACTATTTAAAATGAATATGAACTTCTAAAAGATTCTTGCCTATATTATCATTCTTTTCAACCTGGTGAATATATAAAAAATAAAAGAAAATGATTCAATTTTTTTTACAAAATCACTCAGAAACAAAAAATATTTGTCACATTATCAGTTCGATCTTTCGCGCATATCCGACCAACAATGAATAAAAAAAAATAATAAAAATAAAAAAGAAAAATTGTAAATATATTGAACTTTAATGTAAAAACTTGTTTCCACAAAACCTTTGTCAAAAATTTTCAAATTTTCAAATTTGATAAATTATATGTAAGATAACAACCTTATCTGATATCTAAGGTAAACAGTAAAAGTTTAATAAACTCTTGGCTTGAAACAAACTTGATATAGAGTTGAGTTGAGTAATTGTGTTTAACGTCCCAGTAAAGAATATTTCAATTATGTCGAGACGTCGCCAGCCTTAGGCGAAAGTGCAGAAATTTTTCTGTGCGTTGCGCTGATGGCATTATACATCAGGGTTCTTTATCGTGCCATGCCTGCCGTGACACGGGACCTCGTTTATTTTAAGTTCCCATCCGAGAGAACCGTGACTTTCATTTCGTAATGCCGAGTGCTTGGCGAAAGAACAGTCACTTCCTACATTCAAGTCTTGGGTCAGACCCGGCCAGGGTTTGAACCCACGACCTCCCACTGATATGGAGATACAACGTGAAGGCATTCACTTACATTTGACGATAAACTGAGTTGTTGATATAGCTGAACCAAGTTTGTTGGATATATTACAAATATAGTATCCACTATCTGAGACTCGAGCTGATAGGACGAGAAGATTTCCACCATTCTGTTTATAATGATAGTTGTCAATGTGGACAATTTTACCATCTTTCAACCATCTGTAAGTTGGTAGTGGATTACTTGTACCGACACAAGGCAGTTCTGCGTTTCCCCCTTCTTCAACTGTTATACTGTCTGCTGTATCTATGATCTTTGGAGATGACAAAGCAGCTGGTGCCTCTAGAATATGACAAGAAAATCAAAATATGAAAAGGGGAGTAAGTAAATTATCTTATCAGAAAAAAATAATAGACTTAGAGTTTAATAATTCCCAATTGACTTCACAATAAGTAACTAAACATCCCCTAGCATAAAACTTAAAATTAATAAAGTTTACAGAACGAAAAAAGGATAAAAGATTATGAGAGAATCTTGTACAAAATCTAAAAAATGCTTGTTTAATTTCGAGGTGCAACACGAGCATATTTCGGAGAGTCATTCCTCGTCAGTAACTCGAGAAGCCGAAAAAGTTGAAAGATACAATATAAAAGCACAAGCCTAAGAACTGAAAAATGTAAAATTAATAAATCCAAAGTTTAAAGTTATATAAATCCAAATCAAGCTAAGGAATGCTTTGCACGAACAATAAAGATCACTCAGCCACCAATGTCTCCAGCAATTAATACGAGAAAAATATGATTGAATCAAATTGAAATATAAAATTGTAAAATTTAAAAAAAAAAACCATTCATTTCGGATATACAAATTATATTTTATCGGCTTATACGATGAACAGGTATAAATATCCCAGTTATGTGGTTGAAGCACGCTGTAGAATCCAAACCATATCATTTTTTAATTTTTGCTACCAGTGGTTAATTATTACGCAATAAAAATTAATAAAGTACATTAAAAATATTTAAAAAACAATTTCTCTTAGAAAATTGAAAATTTACCATGGGTATGGAGATATGCAACGTCACTTGATTTTTCCTCTCCCGTCAAAATATTTTTGGCTACGCATGCGTATGGTGTAAAGCGATCTTCTGCTCGAATATCCCGGATGTGAAGTTCGCCATCTGATAGAATGCTAACTCTGTCACCTTAAATAAAAGGAAATATTTCAATATACAATGTACATTTATAATGAAACTAACGAAATAAAATTCCACATTTTTTACAATTACTCAAAAAGTCGGTCAATGTCTTGTAGATTTTTAAAACAGAAAAATCTCAGCTTATAGATAAAACAAATGTTCACAAAACGTTCAGCAGAACCCGCAAACGAATAACCAGTTGTATTGATAATATTCAATTAGTAAACGAGCAGTAATTGTATTACAAGGCAAACGACTTGATGTCACCTAGCATTGCTTAAATATATAACACAAATACCTGTTAAATTTTGATGTGCCGTATGTGCACATTTCGGAAAATCATTCCTCATCAGTGACACTAGGGGCCGAAAAGTTTGATGGATAAAAAACACACGCCAAACATTTGAAAATTAATGAATCTAAAGTTCCAAAATTATATGAATCCAAATCCAGCTAAGGAATGCTTTGCATAAGGGAACAATCCTTAATTTTAATGAAATTTCAAAAATCAAGACGGCTGAAAATTTTGTTAAATAGTATAGTTTCTGACAGCACGAAGTACTGCCTACTGAATTATGGATACCCGTACTTAAGCAGTATAAGAAGTAAAAAATATACAAAATTAGCACCTTGCCTCAACTCCTTAGTGCAAGTTCACGTGTATAACTGAATTTGCTATTTTGAAAATTTTATTTTGTTTTTTTGATTGTGATTTTTGGCATGGACTGGTAAGTCTGTGTTCGATTATACATGTTTATATGATTAAGATGCCGGTCGGAAAACTACATCGGAACTGATAGAAAATGGGTGTATGTGAACTTTATGTTTTTCTAAAAAACCGGGGATTAAATTAATTTCTGGAACCTGAAACTAGATGTACCTTTTATTCTTTTTGTACCCTGAGTCCATCTAACAACTTTAATATATTCCTTGGCAAACACAGGATTGATAACACATCTAAATATAGCAGTACCGCTGATCTGTGCCCAAACATCACTAAGCTGTAAATTATAGGATCTGTACTGTTCTACCAAAACTGTAAATAAAATAATAAAATGTAAATAAGTTAACATCACATCCGTCATCGTCAATTTAGTAACAATGCAGGCCCAAGTTTCACAATAGTTTCTTAACTAAGATTTTCCTAACTTAAACCTGGCCGAGTTAAAGTCTTAATTATTTTGTTAATTCTCAAGAAATTCTGGAATTTTAGGCGTCATTTTGAAGATCACTTAAATTTTATAATATTTGTATTCAAGTTTGGCAAAAATGTTAAACTACAGTTCCAAAAAGAACAAATTAAAAAAAATCAAATTTTGCTAATTTAAGTTAAGAAATGATTGTGAAAATATGACCCGAAAAGTCATTATAAAAGGCCTTTGCTAACCAATATAATGTTTATAACATATATTACTTTTTTAAACTTTTACAACAGGTAAGAGAAAATTTAAATTCTGAAAAATCATGAAATCATATTCATTGCAACAGTAAAAAGTTTAAAACAAGACAAGAAATCATTAACATATACATGGACTTACGTAAATAAATAACAAAAATACCTGTTTAATCTTGATGTGCCATATATGCACATTACAGAAAATCATTCTTAATCAGTGACACTAGGGGCCGAAAAATTTGATTGATAAAAAACAAGCCAAAAAGTAACATGTCTAATAATCTGACTGAAGTACTATTGAAAGCCCTTTCAAAAAGTGCCCATACCGCAAAATGATTCTTTGGAATCGATTTTTATTTTTATTTTTGAAAATGCATTATTGGCTACGGTTAGGGTTCGATCCTACTATTGAATTGTAAACACCGCATTTTTTATTTACTTCAATGTCTGTTGAAAGTCGGGAGTTTTATAAGTGATGTATAATGTAATGTTTTGTAATTTCCCGTCTTGTTTGGCTGTTTTTATTGGTATTGTTTCGTGTTTTGATGGCTGTTATGAAAAGTTTCCTCCAACGTTTTAAGGAAAAACGACAGGAAATTTGCAATAACTTGTTTCTTCTTTTATTAAATTTCCAACCGTGATAACGCAAAGAGCCAGCTCTTTCATCTTTTTGTTTACAAATAAAGCCCGCTATTACGTCTTACAATGTAACCCGCCATTATATTTACAAATAAAGTCCGCTATTACGTCTCACAGTGAAACCCGCTATTATGTTTACAAATAAAACCCGCTATAACAACTCACAATTAAACCCGCCATTATATTTACAAATAAAGCCCGCTATAATGTCTCACAATGAAAACCGCCATTATATTTACAAAGCCTGATATTACGTCTAACAATGTAACCCGCAATAATATTTACAAATAAGCCCGCTAAAACACCTCCCAATGAAACCCGCCATTATATTTACAAATAGGCCCGCTAAAACGCCTCCCAATGAAACCCGCCATTATATTTACAAATAAAGCCCGCTATAACGTCTAACAATGTAACCCGCAATAATATTTACAAAAAAGCCCGCTAAAACGCCTCCCAATGCAACCCGCCATTATATTTACAAATAATGTCCGCTATAACGCCTCACAATGAAACCCGCAATTATATTTACAAATAAAGCCCGCTATAATGGCTCACAATGAAAACCGCCATTATATTTACAAAGCCTGATATTACGTCTAACAATGTAACCCGCAATAATATTTACAAATAAGCCCGCTAAAACACCTCCCAATGAAACCCGCCATTATATTTACAAATAAGCCCGCTAAAACGCCTCCCAATGAAACCCGCCATTATATTTACAAATAAAGCCCGCTATAACGCCTCACAATGAAACCCGCCATTATATTTACAAATAAAGTCCGCTATTACGTCTTACAATGAAACCCGCCATTATATTTACAAATAAAGTCCGCTATAACGCCTCACAATGAAACCCGCAATTATATTTACAAATAATATCCGCTATTACGCCTCACAATGAACCCGCCATTATATTTACAAATAAAGTCCGCTTTAACGCCCCACAATGAAACCCGCCATTATATTTACAAATGAAGTCTGCTATTACGCCTCACAATGAAACCCGCCATTATATTTCAAATAAAGCCCGCTATAACGTCTCACAATGAAACCCGCCATTATATTTACAAATAAAGCCCGCTATAACGTCTCACAATGAAACCCGTCATTATATTTACAAATAAAGTCCGCTTTAACGCCTCACAATGAAACCCGCCATTATATTTACAAATAAAGCCCGCTATAACGTCTCACAATGAAACCCGCCATTATATTTACAAATAAAGCCCGCTATAACGTCTCACAATGAAACCCGTCATTACGTTACAAACAGAATCGGATTAAAGCGTACGGCTTAAATAAGTTTCATTATAGGAGTAATACTGACAGTTGAAGAGATAAAGTTATTAAGAATTAGCTCGAGTTGACAGATCTAGCACAATTTAAGATCAATTATTTAAAACCTTTCTATGATGTTTCAGACAGAAATCTCGTCATTAGAATGTACACATTGTTGATATGTCATTCTGAAACACATTTTTTGTGATACTTAAATCGAAAAAATTGAAAAACTAAGCAGTCATTTATATTACAAGGGATTTGTAACTGAAATTCTTGAACTTCGCAATAGCTATTTTAACAAAACACTAAAAAATGGTATAAAAGCCAAACCAAGGACAAGATCTCAAATCAATATTGTATTTAACATTTCGACTTTGACAGAACCATCTGGAAATTAGAAGAAAATATAAGACGAACATCTTCATAGGGTTTTTATCAATTGAAAACCGTGTTGTTTTACTCTAAAACCGTAGGTTTAAACCATTGCTGAAAAAAAAAACTTGGTTTCAAAGTCCGGAAAATAGTTGAAAATCCCAAAATAATTTTTTTATTGTTAGGTTTATAATTTCAATATTTATTGAAACATTTTATGTAGTTACAATGCTCTTGTTTGATCACTGCGGGAAGATTTAATTTATAATGGAATGATATTTTTGATACATTAATACAATGAAGTTTTTAAGATTTTTTATGTGAAAAAAAAATATTTCCGACATTTTAAAGTTATAACCTTACAATATCTTATCATTATAAAACGCAAACATACCAGTCCATGCCAAAATCACAATCCAATCCAAAAAGTAAAAACTCTGAAAACTGGCAAATTTAGTTATACACGTAAACCTCCATCAAGAAAGTGAGGCCGGGTACTCCGGAAGTGTAAGCACCTCCTGTCTAGCTAGCTACACCCGTCAGGTGCAAATAAGTTTAATTAAAATGGACATTGTTTATGATTAAAAATTCTAAAAACAATAATGATGTATTTATTGTTCTAATTTTGTTTATCTGTTTTTCATTTACATATTCCTATCTTGTTTGTCAAAATATTGCATATAATAAATACAAAAATTGTAAAAAAAAAAAAAATATCTAACTCCTATAAACTGGATTTACAGATTAAAAATTCTCTATCATCCTTAATGTTACAAAGATTAATTTAAAAATACCAGACATGCACACAAAGACATTATTTTATGTATGCATTTTAAAGTGCTTTCATTTATTACATTCAAATAAAACATGGAAAATCGTTAGCTATAATCCCGATTTGCATATTTATTTTACGATGAAAGGACCTATTAACAAATGTTTAAAAAGCAATTTTATGTTCGCGTAATCATGATTGCTTATTCACTAATGGATTGAAGAAATGGCAACTTTTAATTGGCAAGCAGTTGGTTTTTAACTTCATAAAAAACTGTCCATTTTATATTACTAAATCCCAAAATGAGGCTGTTAAAACGCGTTCGAGCAAAAATCGTCCAATTTTACCGGAAGAAGTATAAAGGAGCTGTGTTGTAGAATTAATCTATTTCACTTCCGGTGAAGCACGTGGCACGCTAGCAACCGACATTTGATTGAAGTTGAACAGCGGTATTCCATTAGTTTATTATGTCGCAATAACCAATAACTGCTCGATCTATACTTCAAAGAGTGCATACGAGTACCTGGTAATTTAGCATTAGGCCATTCCTAAAAATTGTGTCGTTTCTTGTACCTTTAAATTTTATTTTTATAAATAACATATGCATATCGTGATGTTGATTCAGTTTTTGTTAAATAGGTCTTACTTTATCTTTTTAAACGTGCCTTATATTGACCATTTGTTGTTGAATAATTTGGATAATGGGTATAATATCATCAAATTTAAAGTACACAATATGCTGATTTTGTTTGTAAAGGAAATAAATAAAAACATTGATAGACCACTAACAAATAACCACGTGGTTCCTATCGTTTATATAGAACAAAAATAACTTTGGGCCCCCAATTAGTCAATAGCATTTACCCTCAATGTACCGTCAGGAGCTACACATACACTTTTGTTGTTTTGATTTTATTAAAATAAAGTTCTCCAATAGTAATAAATCACATTACTATACATTTACTTCGATGTCGGTCAAAAATCGAAAAAAATTAATCGGTTTTTATAAGAGGTAAATGTCTTATCTTGTCTTGTCTTGTAAAGCTGTCTCCTACATTCACGTGTTTAGTATCATGGCACTGGTTGCGTGGGCTTTACAAGTACCGGTACGTCATGTGTCTATGTCACGTGATATACGAATTTTGGAGAGGTCAATCAAGTCGGTCGCTATGTTACCTATAAAAGGCATTTTATAACAAGGGGCTAGACTTCCCCTAACAGTTGCAAGGCGACGTCAAACAACAAAAAGGATACATACAATCTACAGAAAACTATAAACAAAAATGAAATGAACGGAGTTTAGCAATGGTTGAAAACGCCCCTGTCAGGGTTTTTTTTTTTTTGTTTTTTTTACATATACCGACCCGGTTCGTTCTCGGATGATGGAGGAAACCGGAGTTCCGTGAGGTAAACCAACGATAGTCGGTAATCGAATTTATAAACTTTCTTATAATAGGATTTGCACTAGTGGGATTCATATAGGCGGTGAAAGGCACTGTAATCTGTAAACGCGCGAGCGGAATTCGAACCTAGGCGATGAAAGGCACTGTAATATGTAAACGCGCAAGCGGAATTCGAACCTAGGCGATGAAAGGCACTGTAATCTGTAAACGCGCGAGCGGAATTCAAACCTAGGCTATGAAAGGCACTGTAATCTGTAAACGCGCGAGCGGAATTCGAACCTAGGCGATGGAAGGCACTTTAATTTGTAAACGTGCGAGCGGAATTCGAACCTAGGCGGTGGAAGGCACTGTAATCTGTAAACGCGCGAGCGGAATTCGAACGTAAGCGGTGAAAGGTACTAATCTGTAAACGCGCGAACGGGTATTGAACTTAGGCGGTGAAAGCCACTATAATCTTTAAACGCGCGAGCGGGATTCAAACCTAGGTGATGAAAGGCACTGTAATCTGTAATCTCACGCTTTAGATTTTCTTTGCCTAAAAACATATCTTATTTCACAATTACCTGACTGACTTACCGACCTTAATTTAGAAAAAAAAAAAAAATAAAGGTTTTTGGACAGAAACAAAAACTTTTTTATAGATGGCCTATTTCTTATCAAAAAATGCTGGAAAATATGCGTAACGGAACTTATATAATCCAATTTAAAATAACATTCGGTGGAAATGTAAAGCTTTATTATTATTACTTTTGGACTAAATTATTCTTTTGTATAGTAAATGGATTTGAAAATCTAATGAACAAACCCATTCTTCAGGAAATCTATTATTTTCATTTTTATTACATCTGTATGCTTATTTCAGTAATTTTTTGTTTAATCACTTGTAGCTTATAAACCGATTCTTATCAACGAAACATTTATGAGCTGAATTCATCAATAATTCCTTTAAATTATTTCATTTATATTTAATTAAACATCAACTTGTCCGTTGACAGTGTTCGGTCTTTTCTACATTTTATTACCGGATATAAAATTGTTTCGCGGACTTCGACATCACCAAATTGCGTCAACCGAGATTTTAAAAAAGATTGTCTATTGTCAAAACCCATTTCAAATCCAAGGTGGACGCATAATGGTACTCGCCAGTGTAACACGTGATCAATACCTCTAAAAGTTTTTGCAGAATGAAATAGATAACGTTTACGTCAAATATTCCCGAAAAAAAGGTAGTTATTACGGGAAAACGTCACTTTATGCGATTCCATTGCCAATAGAAATCATTGTCCCACACAAACGCTATGAGGTATCACGTGGTACGCTGGGGAATTCCATTTCGTAGTGTCAAGGTTTCGTAGTTCTAATACAAATACTCTTTATTGCGTCCAGTAAAGCGAGATACGAAACAGCGTAGTAAAATCTTAACTAAATATGTTAATGAGCCGTAATCTTGTGACGTCATAAATATATTCTCATTACGTAATAAATAATTCTTATGACGTCATAAATACATTCTTATGACGTAATAAATGGTTCTTATGACGTAATAAATAATTCTTATGATGTAATAAATAAATTATTATGACGTAATAAATAAAGGACGAGTTGCAGCAGGGTTCAATGCAAATAGTGAGTTTTGCCCAGGTTTGCCGAATTAATATTACGAGTATTGCCGATGTTTACCGAAGGTGTACGCCTTCTGTCAAAGGTTGCCAAACGCTTTTTTTTTTTTTTTTTTTTTTTTTTTTTTTTTTTTTTTTGATAAACCATGAAACAAAGTTTTTAAATACCAATACATGTTATAGTTTTTTGTAAACCTGACTTTTTCATTAAGTCAGATATAATGGTTGTAAATAGAGAGTAAAAATCATTTTTGTGTTACAATAAACTGGACTATACCAATGACATTTATATCAACAATGATTTCCATCGAACGAAGTTCTTCTAAAAAATCACTACCTTAAAGCTTATTTAAACATTAGGTACGGCAATTTTTTATATTTAAGTCGACGTTTAAAACAATAAAATCATAATTTAATTCTTTATGCTGAATTAATAAAATCGGAAAAAAATGATGTATAATTGTTTTTTGGACAATTATTGTCACTGCTTTGAAAATGACCAACTTTAAATTCAAACCACCGGGATACAGTTTGATATTTAATGTCAATGACTGTCACTGCCTGCTGCAAAACCAATCATTTTGAAGTGTTTGTAACTGATAAATTAAAAATAAATCAATATTTTATCAGTTTTAACACCACTTGAGGCACAGAAGGAAATATAACTGATTGTACCAAAATAAACAATAAAATTGTAAATCCTATGACAGGTCTTTGGAATCAAAATGATATTTAATAGTTTTTTTTTTTTAAATATTAATATTTGGTGGTACCGGTGTTTTTGTTGTTGCTTGTGTTGTTATGTTGCGGCTGCTGCTGGTGTTGGTGGTGGTGTTCTTGTTGTTGGTGGTTTTGCTGTTGGTGTTGTTGTTGCTGTTGTTGTTGGTGGTGGTCATGTCCTTATTGGTGGTGTTGTTGATGTTGTTGCTGCTGGTATTGTTCTTATTGTTGCTAGTGGTGTTCTTGTTGGTGGTTTTGCTGTTGTTGTTGTTGTTGTTAGTGGTGTTGGTACCGGTGTTGTTTTTGTTGCTGGTGTTATTGTTGTTGCTGGTGTTGTTGTTGCTGGTGTTATTGTTGTTGTTGTTGTTGTTGTTTTCTCATGTCTCTTATCCTATTATTTATCTTCTTGTCCTAATAATCGTTTTATGTCATGTTTTACCCTAATACTTGTTTGTTTTTTTGCCTTTTCTTGTCCTAATGTTTATTTCATGTCTCATCTTAATGTTTGTTTTTTGCACTGTTTTCTCCTGCTGTTGATTTGTTCTAATTTTTCTTTTGTTATTATCTGCTAATGCTTTTCTAGTTTTGTTTTGTCCTCATGTTTGTTTCTTGTTTTCTTCTGTCTTTATTTTAGTTTTTGTCTTGTTTCTGGTTAAATATTTAATGTATGTCTTAATTTATTGAGTCACACCCCTTATAACACAGAAGTAAGGCCGCTTATGGTAATAAAAATGAAGTAATTTAACTATCTGTTTAATTATTTGAATATAAGTCCGCTTAAGGTATTATTATAAACTTTGTCAACCTTATCTATTTTAGCAATTCAATTATCCTGAAATCTGGATGGCTGATAACTGTTATCAAAGAATTTATTTTCTTTTAATGTTAACTTTGAAATAATAGCAAATATAATTTTAAAAAATAATTACAGAACGATTTGATTGACAGCCTTAAGTTGTTACTCAGAACTTTGGCTTTTAATTTCATTACAGTAACCAAAAATAAAATAAAACCAATTTTAAACAACCCCGGGTTAAACCATCTATCTTTGTTGACGGGGTCACGTGACTAGCCATTTAGGCAAAAATAGTCAACTTTTTTATCTCAATACGAGTCAAAAATAATTATTTTATTGAATTATATTTTGTTAGGGCAGAATAAAACTAGATTACCGACAACTTCAGCTTAACAATGTCAACACAGGCTAACAATGCGAACACAGGCTAAAAATGTGGATGCGAACACAGGCTAACAATTTGAACACAGGTTAACAATGCGAACACAGGTTAACAATGCGAACACAGGCTAACAGGCTAAGTCAATTGAATTAAAAGAAATGGTTACACTTCAATGACTAAGCACTTATCGCTGTTCATCAAAATGGAGATAAGATTGTTAAAAAAATTGGCGGTTAGATCGTTCGTCAAATGGAGGTTAAATTATTCATCAAAATGGAGGTTAGATTATTCATAAAAATGGAGGTTAAATTATTCATCAAAATGGAGGTTAGATTATTCATGAAAATGGAGGTTAAATTATTCATGAAAATGGAGGTTAAATTATTCATGAAAATGGAGGTTAGATTATTCATCAAAATGGAGGTTAAATTATTCATGAAAATGGAGGTTAGATTATTCATCAAATGGAGGTTAGATTATTCATCAAAATGGAGGTTAAATTATTCATCAAAATGGAGGTTAGATTATTCATCAAAAAGAGTTTAGAGAAATCCGTCGTTTTTTCGGCGAGATTCTATGTGGTCCGTACGCTAACACGTAGACAACTCGGCTACCAAAACTTATAAAACAATGTTCATAAAACTTTCGAAACGTTTAATTGAATAAAAATAAGCCCCCAATACAACATTATTATTACGTAACTCGGATGTGCTGGTATGTTTGTGTTTAAGCTTATAAAATGTTAAACAATGAAATATAACATGACCGATAAGCAGGGAGAAGATTAAAAGTTTAAATGGAGACGGACCCGGAATAAAACGACATGCATGGCTGGGCAAGTTGTGTATTTAGAGAAAATAATAGGGACATCAAATTGTCACTTTCGTTTAAACAAACAGCGATGTTCTCTTTGTCTTATTTTCGAGATGGTGATTAATTTGAGATAAATTTCAGAATGCGAGGACTTTGTTGCCTTTTCACCTCCATTCGTTCACACTGTAACATTTTGGCTTACTAGCACTTGAACAAACTACCCGCCACCGGGTCTGACCAAGACTTGAAAATTTGTAGTGACTGATCTACCCAAGCGTTCGGCATTTAGAAATGAAAGTCACAGGGTCCTTCAGATGAGACCTTAAAAACCGACGTCTCGCATCACTGCAGTCGTGGCACGCTAATCAACCCTCCCTTCAAATTTCCCTGAACGCATTGTACAGGTTAAAATTTCTGCCACTTCACCTACAGCTGGTAACATCTCGATATAAGTGAAATATTCTTGACTGGGACGTAAAACCCTATTAAATCAAATTAAAACAAACTTGAAACAACTATCTAAAATAATCTATTCTGGCTGATTATCAGACTTCTGTACAGAACAGAAATCATCTCTTTATGTAGACGTCAGTCAATTGTTTGATTTTCCAGATGGTTGACCATAAATTTTTTAATCTGAGGCAAGTCCCATAATTTACAATAACATTCTGACGGACCAGAATTATTTACTGTATTAAGCTGTTAATTGGTTCAATAAAATATGAGAAGAAGAAATCAATAAATTTTAGATCGATAATGTTATCTGATCTCTGTTTATCAAAGTGGAAGTTTTAAATTTGGTTTAACAACACACAGCGTTAAAGAAATATGTTGCTGCCAAACACGAGCATGTCGATAGTCGAAACTAAAATTTTAAAAAAAACGAATTGCGGAATAAACATTAAAGAACAAAGATCAATTCTGTTATCTTATTACATAAAGGCTTAGTCAAACAAAAAATAGACATTTCAATTGCTATGGCAACCAAAACAATGTACAGTGGATTCTGTTTATAACAAAGTGTCAATGGACAAGTAATAAGAGTTGCAAAATGTACTTTTATTCCTTGCTAGGGGTAATTTCATAACTTCTTTATTAAGCCCTATTTTGTCATAAGTCAAAGTCTATTGTATTTACCAATTACTATAGATAAAAAATATTTGAGCTAATGAAAAGCAACCAAAAACGCGTACTTAGCATTTGGTATAGAAAAACAAAAACATGTGTCAATTGCTTTAGCAAACAATAAAAAAACCTAGTGGTTGCTATAGTAAACAAAACATGTATCAGCAACTTTTACATGATCTTCCATTCGTGTAAATATTGAACAAAAATACTTGTTTAATTTTGATGTGCCGGATGTGCACATTTCGGGAATTCATTCCTCATTAATGACAATAGGGACCGAAAAAGTTGATAGATACTAAAAATGGCGGAACGACATCATGCACGCAGCTTATTATCTTAAATATTTTGGGCAGTGTGAAAGTGACAACTGAAGTTCATTAAAATTTAGAAGAACTACAATAGACCAGTTTCAAATCTCACCTGCTTTCACGCTCATGCTCCGACTGATGACACTTCCGGCTTCATTCGAGGCGGTACACCTGTACGTCTGGTCGTGAACATTTATCATGAATTTTTCCTGCTCGAAGGGATGAAAGTATAGAGTGTTGTTCGGTAATATTTCCAAAATATTGTAGATGCTTTCCACGGAAGATCCATCGGATCTAACCCAGTCTAAAACAGGGGCAGGGCGTCCGAAAGCAGTACAGGGAACCAGTGATCCTTTTGAATTTGCGAAAGCCAGGGAACTTGGAGGTTCAGATATAAATATTGGCCCTTGAAGTCTATCCAATGGGGATTCCGTCGTTCGACCTGAAAAATAAAAAAAATTATACCTCGTAAATTTCATATCCTACTTAAAAATGTAATTGGTCCGGGTCATATAATCGGATACATTTCCGGAGCTCCGGAGCAACCGCTATATAAATTATCTCCCTTGAGAAAGTTTTAGAATTGTTCCCCTTTGAAATCACCATGTCAATGCAATTGCCATAGCAATGTCAAATAATATGTCGTCTGAATCATTCTCCTGTTTTGAAAACCTAATGGAGGAAGAATTGGTACAAAAAAAAAAAAAAACAAATTCCAAACAATTCCAATTCAATGGTACAAAGTATTATATGGAGTGCACAATTTTATGAAACATGTTTAAATAACAAGTGAATTTTACCTTGATTTGTTGAAAATGTTTTATTAATCAAATATTGAATGAAGTTTTGTTTATTCGGTATATTTCAGGGGACTCGGGGAATTCATGGGTTATACGACAGTTTGTGAACTAGGTAGTCAGCCACAAAGAGAATTATGGTCCAAAGCGAAGCTGAAATTGGACCCAGTAGTCAGTCCAAAAGTGTCATAGAGACCCCAGCTTATTTGGAGATTCGGTATACTATAACCAATACACTTTATAATTGTGGAATGTCTTTAAAAAATAAACTCCTTTTTTCCTTCCTTTATCTAAATGTAATTTAGATTTTTAATTTTGTCAAATTCTTACTAAGGATATTTTGATACAGAACATTTACAATAATAATTTTATGATGCCGATATGAAGGTGTTCTTCGCGTATTTTAAAGAAGACGATATTGTTTCGGATACACACAAGTGTTTATGTGCCCCCCATCTCTCTCTCTCTCTCTCTCTCTCTCTCTCTCTCTCTCTCTCTCTCTCTCTCTGTAATTTTGTCAGATATGCCAGTTCAATTTATGGATAGTAAATTTAAAGCTGATTAAAGGACATATTAAAATATTTTATCCATTTAATTAAAACTCAGGAGCCAGTAATCACCTCTCTGTTAATTAAAACACGTCAGACAGAATGCCCTGTAGTCGTCCATGTAAAATGAAAATTAACTTGAGAAAATTGGAGAAAAACAATTTAATCGAAAAAAGAAATGGGTATTTTTCTACATCTAATTTAGTTATTGGGTTTTCAAAGTATGGGAAATGTTTACCAGTGGTACGTTGATACTGATCAAAACTTGCATGTTTTCTAATAAAATTTAATAAATCGAAACATTCATGCGATCCTGACATTCATTATACTAGTAAGACTGGAACAGGCAGTGGCACTATATAACTCTATTATCGTCATATGAAACATTTTAAAGCAATACTTTTTAACATTTCAAAAGTAGCGCGTGATATAACGGGTTTTTCTTCTACCAGTTGCAATTTCAAATCAAGATGGAACACGTGGGAGACCTATGAAATAACTCAAACATCACATACTTAAGGACAGTCAATTCAGATAAACTTTCTTAACTTTATTTTAAAGAGTTCAACAATATTGAGTTTGTTGAATACTCGTGTTTATGATAGCCACGTGTCGCAAAATGAATTGGCATAAGAAAGTTTAGGTGAATGATGCCAAGATCGTTTTTTATCGACATCGAAGCAACCAGTTCTGCAATGTTGAAGGAAACCGAAGTGCCGGAAAAAATCACTGATCTTTGGTAACCAAACTGGAAAACTCCCATACACTAAGATCTGTCCAAGAAGGATTTTGACCTAGGCAGTGAAAAGCTATGTGATCCATAAACGGGCACTGAAGGTAACTCGGGAATACGTATGGAGCACCTAGGTGGCCAAGTGGTCTAAAGCACGCTCTTGATTGTAGTGTTTCCCATGAACCGCTAGGTGGTAACCTTTGACCGCTAGGTGGTAACTTTTGACCGCTAGGTGGTTACCTTTGACCCACGATTTCTCAGATTTATGTCAAAGAATCTTGACTGACCTTGACTTCACTAACTTTAAGAGGAAAATATCAGTCATTTTTGTCAAAAGAAAAGTATAAAGTGCAATGAAAACATGTTATATACATTTGTTTCTGACACAAGCCGACAACAGCCGATGATAGCCGACAATAGCCGATGTATTGAAAACATAAAACAGACTAATACCTTGTTTTATCACAACCGTGACTTGATAGTTTAGTGATATCCTTCTTTGATAGGGTAAAGGGACGGAGAAACTTAAACTCTCTCTCTCTCTCTCTCTCTCTCTCTCTCTCTCTCTCTCTCTCTCTCTCTCTCTCTCTCTGTTATACTATATAATGCGTGATCTCGTATTATCGGTTTTTACCGCTGGTAATTTCCGCTGTATTAAAAATTCATTAGAACAAAGTGTTCCATTGGTACAATAAAATCAATGATACTACTTTTTACTTGATGAATCACATTTCTTTAAGACAAATGAAACATTATCAAGGTTTCTGTTTGATTAAGACAAACACACACCATACCCTTTGGCGAGCCATTAAGTCAAAAATAAATAATGATATTATGTTTGCCATTTTTCCAATCACATACAATGATTTATGTGGGCATCTTGTTTATGTGTAATTGACAATAACCAGAGCCACCAACAACGCTCACCAAAGGGATCATTTAGCAGTAACCAGAGCCACCTACAACGATCACCACAGGGATCTTTTGGCAGTAACCAGAGCCACCAACAACGCTCACCACAGAGATAATTTGACAATAACCAGAGCCAACAACAACGCTCACCACAGGGATCATTTGGCAGTAATCCGAGCCACCAACAACGCTGACCACAAGGATAATTTGACAATAACCAGAGCCACCAACAACGCTCACCACAGGAATAATTTGGCAGTAACCAGAGCCACCAACAACGCTCACCACAGGGATAATTTGACAATAACCAGAGCCACCAACAATGCTCACCACAGAGATAATTTGAGAATAACCAGAGCCACCAACAACGCTTGCCACACGGATAGTTTATCAAAAAACAGAGCCACCAACAACACTCACCACAGAGATATTTGAGAATAACCAGAGCCATCAACAACGCTTGCCACAGGGATCATTTGGCAGTAACCAGAGCCACCAACAACGCTCACCACAGGGATAATTTGACAATAACCAGAGCCATCAACAACGCTTGTCACAGGGATCATTTGGCAGTAAGCAGAGCCACCAACAACGCTCACCACAGTGATAGTTTACCAATTACCAGAGCCACCAACAACGCTCACTACAGGGATCATTTGGCAGTAGCCAGAGCCACCTACAACGCTCACCACAGAGATCATTTGGCAGTAATCCGAGCCACCAACAACGCTCATCACAGGGATAATTTGGCAGTAACCAGAGCCACCAACAACGCTCACCACAGGGATAATTTGACAATAACCAGAGCCATCAACAACGCTTGTCACAGGGATCATTTGGCAGTAAGCAGAGCCACCAACAACGCTTACCACAGGGATAGTTTACCACTAACCAGAACCACCAACAACGCTCACCACAGGGATCATTTGGCAGTAGCCAGAGCCACCTACAACGCTCACCACAGGGATCATTTGGCAGTTATCCGAGCCACCAACAACGCTCACCACAGGGATAATTTGACAATAACCAGAGCCAACAACAACGCTTGCCACACGGATAGTTTACCAGAGCCATCAACAACGCTCACTACATGGATTATAACCAGAGCCATCAGCATCTCACACCACATGGATTATAACAAGAGCCACCAATAACACCCAGAACCATTAACTACCTTCGCAACAGAGATATCTCGACAGCTCCACAGAGACAACAGGACTATACCGAAGATCTATTTTGAAGAATATTGTTACCTAAAAGCATGTACTTAAAAAACACAACACAAAGATAATGACAAAATAAAAGTAATTGAAAAATAGTCAAAAAAGAAATTTAAAAAAGACACAAAACAAACCACGTAGTGATCATTCAGTCTGAACTTGTCAGTGTATTAAATCAATGGCATTTACGCCCCATTCAAAAATCTTTTCACTTATATCGGGCGGTCAGTTTAGAAATAGTGGAGAAAACAGTGGTGCCCCAAAAAAACCGGCGCCGTTCGACAAACGGTCTTGCACTAGGAACAACCCAAGTAGGGTTCGGACCTAGACAGTTAACATTGGCTGTGGTCCGTAAGCGTGTACTTTAGACCACTGGGTCAAAAAGTCCCATAGACGGGCACTGGACGTTTGTTGTGTTACGTTGGCTAGTGTATATGTTGTAAACAATGACCAGTATCTATTTAACGGAGGTCCATTTTTATCAGTGAGCTGTCAGTCCGGCGGAAATACCTGCCGGGGCTAATTATAGTAAAATCTATAATCATTATATTCTCATAAAATTTTCAATATTTCGCTTATCCAGGAACATGGCCATCTATCAGGCTAGTCGATGTTTAAATAGCCATAAAATATCGACCGGCTACCATTATCGGACATCCAAGTTGAAAATGACCTATATATTAGCATAGCTTAAAGTCTGTCGGTATACTTAACATACACATCAAAACTTCATTTGAATTCTACGAATTTCACAAATAAGAAGTATAAAGTTATGATTTTAAAACACGAAAGGAGATTTTTTTTTAATAAAAAAAAAAGGATTTTAAAAAATGGTATTTTAGAAAAGTAAGATTTAACTGTGTAAAGTACAGAAAATTTTCCATCATATAGATTTCAGAATTGATAAGAGAGTTTATTTATTTATTTATTTATCTTTTTATTCATTTATCTATCTATCTATTTATTTTTAGAATTATTCTATTTATTTATTTATTAATTTTAAAAATTATTTTTTTCATTTCTTTATTATTTTTTTAATTTTTCTATTTATTGTTTTAAATAATTTAACATTTTTTTTAATCAATTATATTTTTAAAATTATTTTTTTTATATTTAAAATCATTCAATTTACCTGTATTTATTAATTTATCTATCATTTTATCGATTTATTTATTTATTTTATTATTTTTTATTTATTCATTCATTCATACATTTACATCAATTCATAGTAAGCATTATGAAATTCCTCTATAAATACAGCATTCTATTCCTAAAAAAATCAACAACAAATCTGAGAAACAATAAAGAGGCAACGTTATAAAAACAAAACAGTTGATATACAAGTTATATATACAGACCGATTCGGACCGGATCGGACAACCGGATTTATAAGGCCCTATAAATACCGGCCCCTCTGAAAACCGGCCAAATTCCTCGGTCCGACACGAGGCCGATATTCGGAAGTTGCACTGTACATACAGCTGAACAAGACAGAAAAGGACAAACACGTATTGCATGGGGACCACTGAATATAAATCGCCCGTCTATATACGGGTAGTAATGACTAGATATTGTAATGTATTACATATCATGTGTTGGTTGAAACCGGATTCAAGTCCATTCCGGTATCCAAGAAATTATATATGAAATATGTGTGGTTGTAATATTAACGGAGGGACCACAATCATCCAATTATTTTATAACCGGTAGTCCAAAATACGCATATTTAAAAATCTTTATTAATATATTTTTTTAACTTCAATATACGAATCATTACAATAAAGCTGAAACCATACAACTGCAATACACATTACCGGATATCAATATTAACCGGAAATCATTACTGACCGGTCATTAATGGCAGACATGTTCTCTAATCCAGTGTATTGGTTTAAATGGCATCAACTGTCCACTGGTCAGATAATGACCATTGATTAAACATTATCTGGTCAATTATCCGTATTTAGCCGGTTGTTATATCGTGTTAAGTGGCCAGCGAGTGAGAACTAATGTTTCCGTAAGTGGTCAACATGGATGTTAATTTGAAGATATGGCTATTTATCGCCTTGTTAACTTAAAGTTATTACCTGGAACAATGGTCATTAAAACCATCAAACACAATTACGATTGATAGATCTATTGATAGAAATAAGAGATAAAAAAGGACTGGATGTTACTGAATTAAAAGGTCCTTAAACGTCCACACTGATGTATGTTAAAAATAAATAAATAAATAAATAAATAAATAAATAAATAAATAAATAAATAAATAAATAAATAAAAATAGATAAAATAATAAATAAATAAAAATAAATAAAATAATAAATAAATATAAAATAAAACAAATAAAAAATAAAATAAAAAAATATAATAATAAATAAAAAATATAATAAATAAATAAAAAATATAATAAAAAAATAAACAAATAATTAAATAAATAAATAAATAAAACTACAACACGGAAAAGATAAGTTTTACACCGATATTTCTATGATACGTTCTGCTGTGCACATTTTCGGTAGCCTTGAACTATGATTTTTTTATGCAAAATATGGTGTTTTATATATATTTTGATTTTAAAAACTGGCTGAGTGGTCTAAAGCGTAAGTATTATGATCACATTGACTCTCAAAAAAAGTTAGCTTTCTGGGAAGGTGGTCAGTTTTCTCCGGACACTCCGGTTTCCTTTGTTATCCGAGAACTGACCATCCTGATATAAGTAAAGGAATTTTGATTTTGGTGCTATCTACTTTATTTTCGTATGTTGTGTCTGCACATGCGCCATTTTATTTTGTTCCGACTAACCATTACCAACTATATGTTGAACAGATACGAAATTCAATTAAATTATAATACATCATTCTGTTTAACAGAAAATGACTATCCTCGAGCAAATTATCATTTTTATACAAAATGAACTTTTCGTTGTAATTTTCTTAATCAGTTTGTGTGCTTTCGGTACAAAGCTAATTTGATTGTATTTACAAACAAAACACCCTGTCCGTCTCCGATTCATACTTTTACATTTCACCAATGAAGCCTTGGGCAACAACAAGCACACACTCACATGGCTTTAATGTAATAAAATAATGACTTTTAATGTTGATTTGATAGCATTACTCCACAACGATATGTTGATTAGATTTTTGGTAGCTCAGCTTCTACATGCGATTGTAAAACAACATATTGTGAATACTAAGATATCGTCGATGTATACTAGTATCTGACAAACAACATATTGTATATATACGAAGATATCGTCGATGTATATCTGACAAACAACATATAGCATATCGTCGACATATAACATATCGTACACACTACAATATCGTCGACATATAACATACCGTACACACTACAATATCGTCGACATATAGCATATCGTAAATATAGCATATCGTCGACATATAACATATCGTACACACTACAATATCGTCGACATATAGCATATCGTACATACTAAAATATCGTCGACATATAACATACCGTACACACTACAATATTGTCGACATATAACATACCGTACACACTACAATATCGTCGACATATAAAATATTGTACACACTACAATATCGTCGACATATAAAATATTGTACACACTACAATATCGTCGGCATTTAACATATCGTACACACTACAATATCGTCGACATATAACATATCTTACACACTACAATACCTCCGGCATATAACATATCGTACACACTACAATATCTTCGACATATCATATCGTACACACTACAATATCGTCGGCATATAACATATCGTACACACTACAATATCGTCGACATATAACATATTGTACACAATACAATATCGTCGACGTATAACATATCGTACACACTACAATATCGTCGACATATAACATATCGCACACACTACAATATCGTCGGCATATAACATATCGTACACACTACAATATCTTCGACATATCATATCGTACACACTACAATATCGTCGGCATATAACATATCGTACACACTACAATATCGTCGGCATATAGCATATCGTACACACTACAATATCGTCGGCATATACATTAAACAGAATTACGCAACAGGTATCAAGATTATTAAGGGGCCTCGGTGGCCGAGTGGTCTAAAGCGCGCGCTTACGGATCACAGTGCCTCTCACTGCCTAGGTTAGAATCCCAGTCGGGACAGATCCTAGTGTGAGCAAGTTTGTCAGTTCGCTTGCCGAAGGTCGGTGGTTTTCTCCGGGTACTCCCGTTCTCCCCCCCCCCCCCCACCAACCCAGAACTGACCACCTCGAAATAAGTGAAAAAATCTTGACTGGGGCACTCCACTCCACTCAAGATTATTATGATATTAAAATTCATTCACTTGAGGTCATATACGGTTGTTAAAATATATATTCGGAAACGTAAAGATATACAAGTATAGTATAGTTTAAAACTAAAATGATGAAACATTGGCTGCTGTGGGTCTGATATTTGGGTAGCGAATACATAATTTGTCCAGAGTGGGATTGAACCTAGGCGGTGAGCGTTACTTTCAAGATATTTGAACAAATAAAGCGTCACATGTGACATGCGAATCAGGGTCAACTTTTCAAAATGATTTCCAAATACACGGTGGTACTATTCACGAAAGTGAGAGCAATATCCACCAAACATAACACAAGGAAAACACATAAGAATCACGAACAGTGAAAGCGACTTTCTCCGGGATGTTTATAAACTTTCCGCCAAACAGTTTGTAAATTAAAAAAAAAAGTCCGAGAAATGTGTCGCATAAAAACTTCATTTTATCGATAATGCTGGACCGTTCCTGTTCAATTAATATAACTAAATTAAGTGTCTTTCCAAATAAAATAAAAACAATCTGGACATTAAAAATAAATTGATGTTTTGAGATATGGGAACTATTTTTTGTTTGTATTTTTACAAGTAAACAGGTCTAACGATACCGAAAACAATATACAACAAGTTCCTATTGACCAAATAAAGGGTTATTCAATTTATGTTATAAATAGAATCTTACATTCGTGTTCATGTTTTATTGAGTCCCCTAAGAACGGCAAGTCTCGTTTGTTGCCGTTCTAAAATGACTCAAAAATAAATGAGCACGACTCAGTGTAATATCCTCCATATAGATCACAGTATCCCAGGAAAACTTGGATGGAGTTCCAATCGGAGATTTCCAAGAAATAAAGCCTGTCGAAAAGCAGTGGTTTAAAATCGACAATACATTTCAGAACTGTAAGTAAAATGACATCATAACGATGACATCAAAAAATCTACATATTAAGTATAATGACATCATAACGATGACATCATAAAGGTGTTCATTGTAACATCTTCATATTAATTTAAAATGACATCATAACGATGAAATCATAAAGGTGTTCATCATAATATCTTAATATCAAAGTAAAATGACATCATGACGATGAAATCATAAAGGTGTTCATCATAACATCTTCATATTAATTCAAAATGGCATCATAACGATGAAATCATAAAGGTGTTCATCATAACATCTTCATATTAAAGTAAAATGACATCATAACGATGAAATCATAAAGGTGTTCATCATAACATCTTCATATTAAAGTAAAATCACATCATAACAATGAAATCATAAAGGTGTTCATCATAACATCTTCATATTAAAGTAAAATGACATCATAACGATGAAATCATAAAGGTGTTCATCATAACATCTTCATATTAAAGTAAAATGACATCATACGGATGAAATCATAAAGGTGTTCATCATAACATCTTCATATTAATGTAAAATGACATCATAACGATGAAATCATAAAGGTGTTCATCATAACATCTTCATATTAAAGTAAAATGAAATCATAACGATGAAATCATAAAGGTGTTCATCATAACATCTTCATATTAAAGTAAAATGACATCATAACGATGAAATCATAAAGGTGTTCATCATAACATCTTCATATTAATGTAAAATGACATCATAACGATGAAATCATAAAGGTGTTCATCATAACATCTTCATATTTCAGTAAAATGAAATCATAACGATGAAATCATAAAGGTGTTCATCATAACATCTTCATATTAAAGTAAAATGACATCATAATGATGAAATCATAAAGGTGTTCATAATAACATCTTCATATTTCAGTACAATGACATCATAACGATGAAATCATAATGTTGTTCATCATAACATCTTCATATTAAAGTATAATGACATCATAACGATGGAATCATAAAGGTGTTCATCATAACATCTTCATATTAAAGTATAATAACATCATAACGATGAAATCATAAAGGTGTTCATCATAACATCTTCATATTGATTCAAAATGGCATCATCACGATGAAATCATAAAGGTGTTCATCATAAAATCATCATATTAAAGTAAAATGACATCATTACGATGACATCATAACGATGACATCATAAAGGTGTTCATCATAATATCTTAATATCAAAGTAAAATGACATCATAACGATGAAATCATAAAGGTGTTCATCATAAAATCTTAATATCAAGGTAAAATGAGATCATGACGATGAAATCATAAAGGTGTTCATCATAACATCTTCATATTAAAGTAAAATGACATCATAACGATGAAATCATAAAGGTGTTCATCATAACATCTTCATATTAAAGTAAAATGACA
This sequence comes from Tegillarca granosa, assembly GCA_029721355.1. NCBI lineage: Eukaryota > Metazoa > Mollusca > Bivalvia > Arcoida > Arcidae > Tegillarca > Tegillarca granosa. The sequence goes on from CM056611.1 coordinate 894,649, forward strand.
TCATAACGATGAAATCATAAAGGTGTTCATCATAACATCTTCATATTAAAGTATAATGACATCATAACGATGAAATCATAATGTTGTTCATCATAACATCTTCATATTAAAGTATAATGACATCATAACGATGAAATCATAAAGGTGTTCATCATAACATCTTCATATTTCAGTAAAATGACATCATAACGATGAAATCATAATGTTGTTCATCATAACATCTTCATATTAATGTAAAATGACATCATAACGATGAAATCATAAAGGTGTTCATCATAACATCTTCATATTTCAGTAAAATGACATCATAACGATGAAATCATAATGTTGTTCATCATAACATCTTCATATTAATGTAAAATGACATCATAACGATGAAATCATAAAGGTGTTCATCATAACATCTTCATATTAAAGTAAAATGACATCATATCGATGAAATCATAAAGGTGTTCATCATAACATCTTCATATTTCAGTAAAATGACATCATAACGATGAAATCATAATGTTGTTCATCATAACATCTTCATATTAAAGTATAATGACATCATAACGATGACATCATAAAGGTGTTCATCATAACATCTTCATATTAAAGTAAAATGACATCATAACGATGAAATCATAAAGGTGTTCATCATAACATCTTCATAATGATTCAAAATGGCATCATAACGATGAAATCATAAAGGTGTTCATCATAACATCTTCATATTAATTCAAAATGGCATCATAACGATGAAATCATAATGTTGTTCATCAAACATCTTCATATTAAAGTAAAATGACATCATAACGATGAAATCATAAAGGTGTTCATCATAACATCTTCATATTAAAGTAAAATGACATCATAATGATGAAATCATAAAGGTGTTCATAATAACATCTTCATATTTCAGTAAAATGACATCATAACGATGAAATCATAATGTTGTTCATCATAACATCTTCATATTAAAGTATAATGACATCATAACGATGGCATCATAAAGGTGTTCATCATAACATATTCATATTAAAGTATAATAACATCATAACGATGAAATAATTAAGGTGTTCATCATGAAATCATCATATTAAAGTAAAATGACATCATAACGATGAAATCGTAAAGGTGTTCATCATAACATCTTCATATTAAAGTAAAATGACATCATAATGATGAAATCATAAAGGTGTTCATAATAACATCTTCATATTTCAGTAAAATTAAATCATAACGATGAAATCATAAAGGTGTTCATCATAACATCTTCATATTAAAGTAAAATGACATCATAATGATGAAATCATAAAGGTGTTCATAATAACATCTTCATATTTCAGTAAAATTAAATCATAACGATGAAATCATAAAGGTGTTCATCATAACATCTTCATATTAAAGTAAAATGACATCATAATGATGAAATCATAAAGGTGTTCATAATAACATCTTCATATTTCAGTAAAATGACATCATAACGATGAAATCATAATGTTGTTCATCATAACATCTTCATATTAAAGTATAATGACATCATAACGATGGCATCATAAAGGTGTTCATCATAACATATTCATATTAAAGTATAATAACATCATAACGATGAAATAATTAAGGTGTTCATCATGAAATCATCATATTAAAGTAAAATGACATCATAACGATGAAATCGTAAAGGTGTTCAATATAAAGGTGTTCATCATAAAGGTGTCCATAATTACATATTCATATTTCAGTAAAATGACATCATAACGATGAAATCATAAAGGTGTTCATCATAAAGATGTTCTCCATAAAATCTTCATATTAATGTAAAATGACATCATAACGATGAAATCATAAAGGTGTTCATCATAAAATCTTCGTATTAATGAGACCAAGTTTTAAATCATTTGCAGACCTTATAACTAGCAAAAAAAAAACCCAAAAAATATTGGAAAATAATTCCACTTGAAGCACGCGGTAATTTAGAAAATCAGCTAAAATAGCCAAAATAAAAACGCGCGAAATCCCAAATATAAAGAAAATATTTGAGCAAGTTAAAAAATTGACAATGATTAGGATAGAGATGATTCAGTGAAAAACGAGGATTTAAAAAATCAATTGTAGAAAAAACACTTCTATTACATGTTTAATAGAAATCTGTTCCTACAAGGTCGCGTTAAAATTAATTGAAAACAAAATGATCTTGTCAGTCATAAAGACAGAAACGAACCCCATCCACAAAGACCCAATAAAATGTGTCAAAATCGAATCACACTAATGAACCATGATTAAGCTTCCGCGAAAAGAAAGTTGTTTAAAAAAATTGATTAAAGATTACCAAACAGTGTTAATGATTGCCAATTTTAACCAATAAATGATTTTTATGGCATGAGCGTTTGGATTCAATGTTAAATAAGATAATGAAAGGTCATTTTAGGTCACAGGTCAACAGGTCCAGGTCAGGTCAATTTAGATCAGGTCAAATTGATGATTAATCGTTTTACAGAAGAAGACGAAGATAGTAAGGTTTATACAGAAGATATTGGCGTTTCGCTTTTAAACTTTGGCTTCAATTGTAAAAAATTTTCTTTTTATTTTATTTATTTATTTATTCATTTATTTTTCAATTTATTTATTTATTTATTTATTTATTTATTTATTTATTTATTTATTTATCTATTTATCTATGTATCTTATTTTAATTATTTTATTTTTGTTGAGTTTTCTGAAGATGGTAGACAGGATGAGATACAAAACCAGTCGAACGAAATGTATTCCGGAGCTGGTATTACTTGTGTTAAATCGTACAATGTAACTTATAAGTCTAGCTATAAGTAATTATATTATTCAGTGTTTTCTCTTAAGATGGCGCTATTTCAGGAATGTATGACAATAAAGTGTTCAATTGCCATATGAAGTAAAAATTCCACAAACACACACACAAACACACGCAATAAATAAATAAATAAATAAACATATGTAAGCACGTGGTAAGCTGTTGAACTAAACTAATATTCCATGCAAGGTAATGAATGAGGCCGAAGTGTCTAAAGCGCCAGCTCCACCGAGAATCGAATACCAACTGAACTCATAACAATTGATTCTGATGAAATGAGTTCAACTGCTAATTATAGACCTGGAGCAGCAAATGATAACCATTAAGTCCACATTAACCGTCAGACTCTTGGTAACCGTTAGGTCCACATTAACCGTCAGACTCATGGTAACCGTTAGACAAATTATAACCGTTAGACGTGCAGTAACTGTTAGACCCATGTAACCGTTAGACCTACAGTAACCGTTAGACCCATGGTAACCGTTAGACTTACAGTAACCGTTAGACCCATGGTAACCGTTAGACTTACAGTAACCGTTACATCTATGGTAACCGTTAGACCTAAAGTAACCGTTACATCTATGGTAACCGTTAGACCTAAAGTAACCGTTACATCTATGGTAACCGTTAGACCTACAGTAACCGTTAGACTCATGGTAACCATTAGACTTACAGTAACCGTTAGACCCATGGTAACCGTTAGACCCATAGTAACTGTTTGACCCACAGTAACCGTTACATCCATGGTAACCGTTAGACCTACAGTAACTGTTAGATCCATGGTAACCGTTAGACCTACAGTAACTGTTAGATCCATGGTAACCGTTAGAGCCATAGTAACTGTTTGTCAACCATCGCCATAAAACAGGTCAGTCCTCAACATATAACAAATTAACCCTTGGCCTTGGTTCTCGATATAAAACACATCGGTTCTTTAAAAAAAAGTAATAACAAGTTTTAAACGTAATCTAATGCAAATATCACTCTTATCTCAAAATGAAGTTGGTTTCTGAATCCTTAACAATACGAGTCGACAGCTAATGACGGAAATGAGATCACGTGACATTTGATTGGAGATGACTTAGTGACGTCACCTGTTTTACGAAGACAGTTAAGTTACTCTAATCATTTGCTTTTAAAGCTTTTAAGCTTAAGATAAGAATTTGCCAAACAATTTTACAAAATATAATTACCAACGAAGCCTTCAAAATTTTCTCAAGTTTTATCACAAACAAAACCCGAATACTACCCTTCGTTAAATAAATAAATGTTGCATTACAATTTTAGGCGTAAAACAAGGAAAAGCATTAAAAAACTGATTAATTAATCCTCTACTGACAAGACCAAAAGGAAATTCAGGTTAGAATCCTTCCCATGCATCAGTTTGTCCGTACATCAGTCTAGTAAATCTCTTTTCAATTTTATACTACTGTGATCTAAAATTGGTTGAATTCAATTTGATTCATTCCTTTGCAAGACTTTTTGTCTGCTATTGAATATTCGTTTGTGTAGTTTCGATTCGATGTTGGTCGATTAAATAAACATCTCCAATCAAACCGGTGATCTTAAGTTTCTATAGCAACCATCAAGATTATAATTATACCTGAGCCGATATTCCAAAAGACCAACTAAATCAACATATCTAACCAAACCTGAGATTTAAAGTTTCCATAGTGACCGACTAGATAAAATATCCAATCAAATCGGAGATTGAACGTTTTCATAGTGGCTTGCTAAGTAAAATATCCAATTAAAACAAAGAATATAAGTTCCATAGTTACCGACTAGATAAAATATCCAATCAAATCAAAGATTACAAGTTTTCATAGTTACTGAAAAGGGGGGGTCTACAGTTGAAGTTATTGTGTTTATGACAGTGAATATCCTGTTTTATTTTGATGTACCGTATGTGCACATTTCGAGAAAACCATTCAACATCAGTGACACTAGGGGCCGAAAAATTTTATGAATCAAAATCTGGCTAAGGAATGCTTTGCATGAGGGAACAAACCTTAGTTGAAAAAAACCAAACTACATTCAAGTTTATTGGATTTTCTATAAATTTTTGCACAATTCATTGTCACAAACATAGAGACTCCAACATTAGATATATATCTCGAACTATAACATTATTCAGTCCTTAGCCAGATTTCGGTAATCTAAGAGAATTTGTAGATCGACCGAGTTCCAGTTTTAAAGAAAAAAAAATCCAAAAATAATAATTAATAAATAAATAAAAATAAAATGAACTTTAAAGTATCATGTGCAATTATTTAGGTAACGTTTCAAAGATATTTAGGGGCATTATAACTCGTTACTCCATGTTCATTCCCTGACCGGAAGAAAAAGCTTTTTTTTGAATGAGATACAAATCCGAGTCAATAAGGTGCTTTGCAGTTCATTAAATGCAGTGTTAATAAAGAGTTATTTCTACCATGTTTAAATTAGAAATTATTCTACCATGTAATTTGATTTCTGAAAAAAAAAACAAATCAAGAAAACATTGCGGAAAATATCTGTAAAATTTTAGCTTAATCATCAAATTTAATTATACAGAAGCGCTAACCTGATCTAGTCTTAATTGTTTGGTAATGATTTAAAATCTCGTGTCTTCATATTGGGTTACAAAGTTAAACGAAATAACAAATTAAAGTCGTCTATTCACTTATTACCGCAAACCATCTTTCTATTTTGAAATTATTATAAACTGACGCAAATCACCAGAATGTTTGAAAGGATGATATAACAACTCTCGGTGGCTACCTAGCGATGTTTACCGCTTATACAACTATAAGTGAAGTTGCAAAATTATATATCTTAGAACATATTTTATTGTTATTATTATTTTGATAAAATAATAATAAAAAGTTTGTTGGCTTTTCTTTTTCTCTTCTTTCTTTCTTTCTTTTTTTATTTCTTATTTTTTTTAATTATCATTTATTTATTTATTTACTTTTGTTGTTGTTTTTCTAAAATTTTACGCTTGTTATATTTCTTTGATCACGTGGTGATGTTCTAACATTAATATTAGTTTGTTGATTAATTTAAATTTATACAATATTTTACTATCTCTTCAATAAACGCCACTGCGGTAGCTCAGTTGGTTGAGTGCTCGCTCCGTAAGTGGAAGTCGTGGGTTCGAACCCCGGCCGGGTCTGACCCAAGACATGAAAGTGACTGTTCTTTCGCCAAGCACTCGGCATTACGAAATGAAAGTCACGGTTCTTTCGGATGGGAACTTAAAATAAATGAGGTTCTGTGTCATGGCAGGCTCGACACGATAAAAAAAACCCTGCTGTATAATGCCATCAACGCAACGCACAGGCAAAATTTCTGCACTTTCGCCTATAGCTGGCGACGTCTCGATATAACTGAAATATTCTTGACTGGGACGTTAAAAACCATTACTCACTATATAACAATAACACGGGATTCTGAAACAAGAAAAGCATTTTCTTATGTAAATTAACCAATGTCCCGTATCACGGCAGGCGTGACACGTTAAATAGCCCTACCTGCACATTGCCTTAAACACACTGCAAATATCAAAATTTCTGGCACTTTATCTATAACCGGTGATGTCTCATTATAAGTGAAATATTCTTGACAAGGACGTAAAAACCGATTAAATCAATCAATCAATCAATCAATCTCTCTAACTAAAATTGTCATGTGATACTTGTGATCATGAATTGTTTTATTTCACAGAAATTCAGAAGTAACATATGACAGAATTATTAATGACCAATGATATAATTTCTATGTTTGCATGTATCTAATGTTTTTATAGGTAGTTGCTTAGAAAACAAAAATAAATTTAAAAGTCGATTTTGTCACCTCCATTTCAAAAAAAAAAAAAAAAAAAAAAAAAAAAAAAAATGCGTATAATGATATAAAAAAAAAACCAAAAAAAAAAAACCAAAAACAAAATAAAAAAAAAAAAAAACCCAAAAAAACCCCAAAAACGAAAAAAACAAAAACAAAAACAAAAACAAAACAAAACCTGAAGTCAATTAGTTCCAATTTGTAAACTGCCTAAATAACCCAGATCAATCAAATGTGATTATTATCAGACATATATGAAACTAATACTAGTATCTGCTTTTATATATCTAATAATATTGGATGTGATTTTAATAATTTATAGCTGCACTTTCGACAACAATGATAGGCGTTATCTGTAAATTCCATACCGCTGTATAAATATAAATATATTAATGATATATACATGCACTAAGTATTTTACGTCTATAGACACAGATGTAGATGTCCCAGACACGAATTTGTCGTAACATCCGAGGTCCGTTTAAAAGCATAGATCCCTCGTCTTATTGGGCATTTTCATTCGTTTTGGGGACAAAAAAAATTAATAGGGACTGTAAATAGTGGAGTTGAGTAATGATGTTTTATGCCGCAGTAAAGATTTTTCACTTATTTCGAGGCGGTCAGTTCTAGGATGGTGGAGGAAACCCGAGTGCCCGTAGAAAACCACGGACTATAAAGGAATAAATATTAGGGACTATACAAAGTTAAATAGAAAATTAAAATTTCTTTATATACTCTAACATTACCCCACGGTAAAAATATGTTCTAAAGCTTTCAAACACGCCTAATTTATATTATAAACAGTAATTGTGAAGAAATAAATTTAGCTAATTGAATTAAATGTCCTCAGATTAAGATAGGTTTCTCTCTCTCCCTCTCTCTAGAAAGGTTTGAAGGAAATGCCTGGGGCCAAAGTCCGACGCGCTCTCTCTCTCTCTCTCTCTCTCTCTCTCTCTCTCTCTCTCTCTCTCTCTCAGGAAAGGTTTGAAGCAAATGATGTCTGGAGCCAAAGGCTGACGTGCCCCCCCCCCCCTCTCTCTCTCTCTCTCTCTCAAGGTTTGAAACAAATGGATGGGACAACAGGCTCTCTCTCTCTCTCTCTCTCTCTCTCTCTCTCTCTCTCTCTCTCTCTGTATATCATTTATTTAATACACCATTAACTGCAGAACATTCACCAGTATAAGCTTTTTGTTAAATCAATGAGTATATTTTAAATCGACGGAACTTCAATCTTTACAGTTTGTTAACGGAAATATTACAACAGACTTACTTTTAGACAATACTGATTATGATGAGGGGATCAATTAGGGGATTATTTTCTAGTTAGAAATTAATTTTAATAAAAGATTTTTTTATTTGAAAACTTTTAATCAAACGGATAAGGGTATGAAGAGTTATCTGCACTTGACTAAAGTTGATTGGATCATGATTGAACTCACAATTTTCTAACTTACATCAATATAATGCCAGCTTTATGTGGAACATAAATATTCGCACTGTTGAAGTGTGTTAATGGCAAAGCCTAAATAAATAGTTTTATTTTCTCTTTACTTTCATCAGAGACATATATATGCCATGTCTCTGCTTTCATCACGGCTTCAGTACATCATGGGTGTTGGTTTAAAGCACTGGCTATATCCACGTAAACTGTTACCTCCAGCTGAGTCGTGTTATTTACGCCTCAAGAAAAATTCTTTCGTTTATAAAGAGACGGTCAGTTCCCGATCGTTAAGAAAACTGAAGTGCCCGGATAAAACCATCGACTTCCGGTAAGCAAACTGATAAACTTCCTCTCCAAGATGTGCCCGGACAGGAATCAAACCATGGCAATGTGCCTGGGCGGGAATCAAACCATGGCGATGGGCCCGGGCGGGAATCAAACCATGGCGATGTGCCCGGGCGGGAATCAAACCATGGCGATGTGATCAGTAAGTGCGTGATTTAGACAACTTGGCCACTAATAGTAACAATACTAGTCAGTCACAAACTGCTTGAAACAGATATTCAAGGCTCACTAGTCATATCTAATTTTAGCTAGCGGTAGATAGGCGGCTTAGCCGATATAGGACTTGTCTAAAGTGTGGGAGTTCCCTAGTTCGATCTCTTTATCCTATTACATTTCTACCACTCGGCTTTTCCTGAGCCTGCGGTAGCTCAGTTGGTAGAGTGCTCGGTCCGTAAGTGTGATGTCGTAGGTTCGAACCCCGGCCGGGTCTGACCCAAGACTTAAAAGTGGGTAGTGACTGTTCTTTCGCCAAGCACTCGGCATTACGAAATGAAAGTCATGGTTCTTTCGGATTGGAAACGTGGTCCCGTGTCTTGACTGGGACGTTAATCACCATTACTCAACTTAACTCGTCCTTAGTCGTACCTCATGAAAAGCTATGCTTCTAAGTACAATATTGATTTGATAAACATAGAAAAGTGATACGTTGTATTAAACGATCTATAAAACTAAAAAAAACGAACCATAGAAGATTTGTCCATTGTTTTAATAACCATGTTATATCATGTGACATGATTTGTACAAAAGTTACAGTTATCAAATGAAATACGTATTTATTTTTACGTTTTTGAAATCGAGCTTATCTTACTTGGAATGACAGACATTTACAAAAGTGCACTGAAAATTCCACCAAAAAACTTGCCCTACTTTGGATTCCAACAGTGACGTTTTAGACCTGTCAGCCTTTTGTTATTAGCCTAAATTCCGTCAAAAATATTCCGATTTTTAAAATTCGCAAACAGATTTAGATTAACTAAAGCGTCCGTCTGTCCGTTTGTCTGTCCTTCTTACTATAGGCCTACTTAGTTAAAGTCCTTTCAAAAGTAAAATGACGGTATAGATGAGATGAGAGACCGGGATTTGAACTCCAGGCCTTACGAGACAGATGCCTTACCACTGAGCCACCGCGTC